>CM072524.1:31346148-31388648 GCA_036898135.1 Oncomelania hupensis
ACAACCCTGTATAATTAGTGGTATAAAACAATAAATAACTATAATGGGGCAGTATGCAGTATTGTGTCAAAATGTTATATAAAATTTTCAAAAGGGAGGGACTTTTCAACAACTGTGTATAATTAGTGGTATAAAACAATAAATAACTCTGTAACTGGAAAGCCAGCAAAAATAAAAGAAAAAAAAAGAGTTTAGATAATTTCAGGGAGCATTTGATTTATAATTTGTTGCAACACAACAACAGCAAATTAATAAATAAGAGTAGGAGAACAACTGGAGATCTGACCTTTCAAATGTTTCAATGGATTGAAAATAAATAAATAAATAAATAAATAAATAAATAAATAAATTATACATAAAATTAAAAATTACACAAGCAAATGTTACACAAAGAAATAAGAAAAACAACAAAGACAGAAAAAGAAAGAAAGACCAAATAAAAACAAACGTAAATGAATACTGCATAAATTCATCAATTAGTAAATACTACCAATATCTAAACAAACATACACAATACTAAATACATAAATAATTTATTACAAAAATAAATACAGGTGCAAGAAAGAAAGATATCTGTATTACATATAAATGACAATGCAAACCATTATTTAGAGTAAATATTTTAAAATAAAATAAACCAATAGGTAAGTTAAACAGGCATAGGGAAAGATGGAGTATGCTGGTTAAACGATCATCTGTGGTGCCCCTACAACCTCCCAGTTAAGGGATAGGATAGGATAGGATAGGAAATTAAACAATAAAATAAATATGTAAATAACCAAATAAATAATTAAATAAATATATAAATAACAAAACAAACAAACCCCATTAATTTATTACCACCCAATGACAACCACACAATGACAAACAAACCCAACTAATTTATTGCCACACAATGACAACAAAATTGTATCACAAATTTTAAACAATGCATGGTAAGGACCACACTGAAGCTTGAGTGTCAAGGGGAACAGACTATAAATTAGCCTTGTAACGACAGCTTGTAACATCCACAGAAACCTCAGGGGCACAACAGCATTGAGTTCTATGAGAGGAAAGCGGAAAGGGCGGGGAAGAAGGAAAGAGGGAAAGGGGAAGTGGGGTAGGGTAGGAGAGGACAGGGGGATGGTGAGACAGGGGGGGGGGTGGAGATGACAGGGGGGAAGTTGAGACAGGGGGGAAGTTGAGACAGAGGGGATGATGAGACAAGGGGGAAGTTGAGACAGGGGATGATGAGACAGGGGGGAAGTTGAGACAGAGGGGAGGATGAGACAGTGGGGAAGTTGAGACAGAGGGGATGATGAGACAGGGGGGAAGTTGAGACAGAGGGGAGGATGAGACAGGGGGAAGTTGAGGCAGAGGGGATGATGAGACAGAGGGGATGGTGAGACAGAGGGGATGGTGAGACAGGGGGGGATGGTGAGACAGAGGGGAAGTTGAGACAGGGGTGGTGGTGAGACAGGGGGGATGGTGAGACATGGGGGAAGTTGAGACAGGGGTATGGTGAGAAAGGGAGGAAGTTGAGACAGAGGGGATGAGATGATGAGACAGCGGGAAAGATGAGACAGGAGGGATGGTGAGACAAGGGTGGTGGTGAAACAGGAGGGATGGTGAGACAGGGGGGGGGGAGTTGAGACAGGGGGGATGGTGAGACAAGGGTGGAGGTAAAACAGGAGGGATGGTGAGACAGGGAGGGGGGGAAGTTGAGACAGGGGGGATGGTGAGACAAGGGGGAAGTTGAGACAGGGGGGAGGTGAGACAGGGGAGGGGAGTTGAGACAGAGGGGATGTTGAGACAGGGGGGATGCAAACTTGTTTTTTCCAACCTAGTTCCAGTCATTGGCCCAAAAAGGCAATCACCGAAGTCGAACGAAGCTCTCCGATGTGTTACGAAATGATGCTTGCATGACTACGACTAGCTGACATTAAAAATGATCGCTGTTGCTTCTAATTCTGTTCGATTTACACAGATTTAGCATATCGCAACGGTATACTTTGTTAATATGAGCATAATATGAGCACAATTATTATCGACCATATTTAATAGTTGCGTTCCTTGATTTGGATTTTGTTAGTTCTCAGCAGTAAAGGCTAATAATAGCATTGCCCATTTCCTGCCTAGAACCAAGTAGACACTGTTATACAGTATATTATATTATAAGTCAGTCTCCGCGCAGCGAAGAAGCTCACTAGCTGAATATAATTATTAGACCTGTATTGTTTGTTTTATACGTAAATAAATGTATAAACTATATCTATTCTAATTAATAATATTTAGGCCTATACTTTATAATATTCGAATCTTGAAATTTCCGGAGAAGGACGAGTAGGCTAAGCGAATTTTTTTTTTTTATAACTTGAGATCAGAGTTAAATTAATAGTTAGTTATTCATTGCTTACAGGGTCCAGCGGACTGCAAAGAGCCGAATCAGAACCACAAAATCAAGACAACTCGAGATCAGAGTTAAATTAAAAGCTTATTAGTTATTCATTGCTTACAGAGTCCAGCGGACTGCAAAGAGCCGAATCAGGACCACAAAATCGAGACCACAACTTCGCAAGCAGCAGCAGCAGTAGTAGTAGTAGTAGTAGTAGTAGTAGTAGTAGTAGTAGTAGTAGTAGTAGTAGTAGTAGTATAGTTATTGAGTTAAATCTTTAATTTATTTATTTGTTTTGTTTGTGTGTTATTATTATTATTATTATTATTATTATTATTATTATTATTATTATTATTATTATTATTATTATTATATTCCTACTTTAAAAAAAAGAAAAAAGAATAGTGTGCTGCTGTGCGTGCTCAATGGTGTAAATATGGTCAGTGACGTTTTGTTTGTTTTTGCTGAAGTTGGGTGTAACACGAAATATTCAGATAGTGTTACTGGTTATTTTTTCTTATAGATTTACCAAAGTTTTCAGATGATTTATAGAAATTTCCGCCCGCCACGCAACATGTTTTTAATACGCGTTTCTCATTAAAATACATATCATTGAAATACACATAACAAATGTACTGTATCAGTTAAAAAGAATAATATTAGTTAAATAAATAATTGCTTTGGTGCTTGCAATAAAAATGTCACTGTTTTTTGAGACCATTATAAACTTGCTTTGCCTTGTTGTGCTGAAGTGACATCAACGTATCCATAGCGCTTTGAAGTTTTGTCATGGTTTTATTGTTGATATAGATGTGAAATCGTTGTATGTGTGCTTTGTGTTATGTATTACTTTTACTCCTTATTACTAATTGTATCAGTATATTATTCATCATAAAATAATAATAATAATAATACATTTACTAACTGCTTCAAAATGCAAATCTCGACTTGAGCTTGAAGCTGTGCAGATCGAAATAGAATTAGATCTAGCAGCGGCTATTTTTATGCACGGATGTTTCACCACAGGCTCTGAAGTCTTTTCTTTTGTCTTTGTAAACTCCTAAATACGTACGTAGGCCTAGTATAGTATGTAATTGAGGCCTACGAAAGACGAGAATTCCCAGACTGTGGTTTCACGTAGTCCTGCCAGCATTCGTTCGTAAAACATCGGATAGCACCGCTCGACTCGGAGAGCTTCGTTCGACTTTGGTAATTGCCTTTTTCGGGAAAGTGACTGGAACTAGGTTGGAAAAAACAAGTTCGCAGGGGGGATGGCGAGATAGGGGGTGGGGGAGAAGTTTAGAAGGTGGAATGCAACACATTTTTATTTTTCCTTCTCAGGAGTCACTGAATTTTTGGTAGAAAAGAGGAGGAAAAAACCTATCTGAATCTGACTACGCATACATCTATTTAAACAATTGATTGATTGATTGATTGATTGTTGCTTTAGGTCCAGCGGACTCCTCCGAGCCAAATCAGGACCGGACAACCCCCGATCCGCATAAAAGATCTGCTGAAACAACCCTAGTGGGAAAATTGAATGCCCTCCACCGTCCAGTCACTTTACAATAAAGACATCCCACGCAGCTGAGGCTTTACCCCAACTAATCGAACCCCCGGTTACAAAAACAAAATAGAATACAAACATCATTATAAATTATCAACAAAACACATACATACAAAATGCCTATATTGCTAAATAATAACATCATAGGAAGCCCTAGTGACCACCCGGCAGAAAGCGTCCAATACTCCCAAGCTGATCCAACAGACCTCATACACAAACAAGGAGTCTTGTCCAGGAAGAGTTTTCAAGAAAAAAGGTAGGTCATTGATCTAGCGAAGAAGAAGATAGTATAGCAGAGTGATAGGACAGAGCAGGAATGGGAAAGAGCAAATGAGGAAGACAGCGACAGTGGGAATTTAAAGCACTAAATTTCCAGAAAGTGGGGATACTATTTATACTGAAACCCCTGGCACTCCAACGGGGGTACTGTTGCCGCAGTGATTTAAACAATTCTAGATCAAAGATATTATTAGCAGTAACATAACACATCTAAGCATTTCTTCTCAATATTAGTCCTTTGCCATAAGACTAAACAAAAGGACATATATCTATAAAACACAGGTATTTGAGGGACATCATGTCCCTTTTTGTATACAACGGCACATAGGTGGTTAACATAAAGAGAGCCATTTGATTAACCTCCACCTTGTTTTAGCACAAACAATCACCGTATGACATCTTGGTTAAATATATTTTGTCACCAAAAAAAAAAGGCGACCAATCATAGACCCTGCCTGGTACAGTTCAACTTCAACAAAGTAAAAACAATTGGATTTTAAAACAGTAACACACTTAACAGTCACAATTAAAAACTAAACCAAAGAACTGAAACAAAAAACAAAAAAACAGCCCAATAAAAGCAACATACACAAAAAGCAGTATGTCTTGGTCCAAATAATGGGCATAATTGATGATACAACACTTTATATAACGATAAAATTCATCAAACTGTCTTCTTCCTCAGAGTTTTCGGCAACTGTGTCTTGCAGTCACATTACTGTAAACCCTACATTTTGATACCAGCGGTAAATTATTGGGAGTGATCTTGCCACAACAAAACTAAAACAACATTTTCAGGGTGGAGAACAACTGAATCAAGAAATCTCTGAAATCCGGCCGGGGCCCAGGGGCCAAGCCCCGGTATTCGCCCCCTGGAAGAAAATGAATATATGCAATTTTGAAAGTAATATAGGGCCTCTCCTGAAAGCAAAAAGCACAAAGTAAACATGAATAGAAACAATAACAACAAAAAAAGGAATGTTTTATGCACATGTCTTTCAAAAAAGTTAAGAATCTTGATTTGTAGACCTAAGAAAGTTTGAGGTCCACCACTGTTACACACAAACTCCACATTTCCAATTTTACTGGGCACACGTTTGTCTATTTTTTTTAGCTGTAAACAGGTAAGAATTTTTAAAATTTTAGGGATATTTAGGGGTACGTTAGTAAAAACACTACATCTTAGGTGTTGGTGACTAGTGTATAGATTTAATTTTAAATGAAATAAAATTCAAAATGAACAGAAATAAATTCTCTTTTGATTATCTACCTTTTTATACTTCTCTTGTCATGTCTTGTTTTTTATTACTCCATGAGTATACAAAAAAAGTTTTAAAAAGTCCAAACAAGCCCCCTCCTCTTCTTCACTTTCGTGCCAGTTTGAAAGATCGTATGCATGCACACTACTGACACTAATTGTCTAATGTCAGTACCGATCTCTTCCTCTGACTCCAAGTCCATTTCTCTCACTTTAATGTCTGATAAATGGAAGCCTGTAAACTCCCCTTCATCAGTCGAAGAATCCAAACCATCCATTTTAGACACACACACAAGGAAATTTGAAAAAAAAATCGAAAAAACGAACGCATCACAGAGAAAACTTGTGGAAATGCAGTCGAATGTTTTCACAACAGAATGAGAATAAACCGGAAGTCAATTGCCGGAAGTCTCGCAATCTTTCAAACAACGCGAGACTATAACCACATGGTTGATACGGACGCTTTTGGACGTTTTGCCTGTTTAGACCTTCGGCCGCTTTTGGCCGCTATGCCCAGTAAAGGGTAGCCGTCAGCTTCTCACACTCGGAACTCAATATTTTTTTCTCGGAAATGCAAATGCCTTCCGCGGAAATCCGCGGATTCGCGGACAGTTCTCCACCCTGCATTTTATAAATAGTATTTAACAATTTTTATGATTTTGTGACTAAAAATGTGTATCTGTCAAAATATAAAACCAAAAGCTTGGATTGTAGAGTTCAACCGGTATGGCCTCTATTTTGGGCCGTGTGGGTTCAAATCCTGACTTCAGCAAACTATTGTGTGATTGCTGGATATTATGGGCCAGCGCCTTGAGAAGCTCTCTGAGCTTGTAAGTGCGCTATATAAGAGAAATCTCTTTCTTTCTTTTATTATAAACAACTGACAAAAAGCTGTTGGTGAAAACAGGTTAAACAATGACATGTGTAGTACACAAATGTTTTGTCTCCCTTGTTTAAAAAAAAAAAGAAATAAAAAAGCTCTTAAAACAAAAAATAAAGTATGCAAATCCACAATCAAATTGTAACAATTGTAACTTATAAAATAGGTAATTATCAGTTTAAAAAAAACAGTGACCAATATTTTAAAATGATTTAAGCACTGTCAAGCTGAATAGGAAACATTTATTTAGAGACATTGAGTTCTGCCCCTTTTTCTCCATGATTATCCAGTGTTCAGCAACAGACCTTTTCCTACATTATAAATTATGTTAATATTAATAAAATCATAACACCAGTGACGAAAAATTATAGGTAGGCTTTATAGGTAGGCATTATAGGTAGGCTTTCATACATGTATAGAGAAACTGGAAGCCCTGAGGATATCAACATGAAACACTTTCCCATTCTAACGCCCATCCCTCACCCCCAAACTATCCCTCCCTCTCCCCTCCACCCCCCCCTCTTCATCCCCCCCCCCAAAAAAAAAAAAAAGAAAAAAAAAAGGATAAAGAATAAGAATATAAAAACAACCCCCATAACCTTTGCAAATTCCCAACCCACCCTCCCCAAATGGAAATGTGTGACATTCACGTAGACAGATATCAATGGAAATGTGTGACATTCACGTAAACAGATATCAATGGAAATGTATGACATTCACGTAGACAGATATCAATGTATGACATTCACGTAGACAGATATCAATGTATGACATTCACGTAGACAGATATCAATGTATGACATTCACGTAGACAGATATCAATGGAAATGTGTGACATTCACGTAGACAGATATCAATGGAAATGTATGACATTCACGTAGACAGATATCAATGGAAATGTGTGACATTCACGTAGACAGATATTAATGGAAATGTGTGACATTCACGTAGACAGATATCAATGTATGACATTCACGTAGACAGATATCAATGTATGACATTCATGTAGACAGATATCAATGGAAATGTGTGACATTCACGTAGACAGATATCAATGGAAATGTGCGACATTCACGTAGACAGATATCAATGGAAATGTGTGACATTCCCGTAGACAGATATCAATGGAAATGTGTGACATTCACGTAGACAGATATCAATGGAAATGTGTAACATTCACGTAGACAGATATCAATGAAAAAAAAAGACAAAACCGTTCCCCTCTCGCAAATTTCCCAACCCACAACTCACAATTGAATATTGTTAGCAATCACCTATATAATACAAGTGCAAACAGGAAAACTACCTGCAAATGTAATGTATCACAAAATGCCCTACCATCAGAAATATATGTCTTTCACCATGACTCCCCAAGTTGGGCCCAAGTGAGTTAGGTTGCCAGCACCGAGTCAGCACAGCTGGTAAGTACCGGCCCCCACATCTGTCCAGACTGGTGTGTGTAATGTTATTACCACTACCACTGTGGTCAGTCATTAGGAATAGGGGTGTTACAATTACCGTGATAAATCTTGACTTCTCCCTCACACTTAAAATAACTGTCGAACACTGCCTCGTAGCCTTTGTCTCTCCACCACTGGCACAGCTGCCTGTTCCAAGCACAGGGCAACACGTAGAACAGAT
Organism: Oncomelania hupensis; assembly: GCA_036898135.1. Taxonomy (NCBI): domain Eukaryota; kingdom Metazoa; phylum Mollusca; class Gastropoda; order Littorinimorpha; family Pomatiopsidae; genus Oncomelania; species Oncomelania hupensis. Next base: position 31,354,151 of record CM072524.1, read on the forward strand.
CCTCATTCTCCAGAGAGGCCAGGCTGTAGAAATCTTGGTCCCCTAAGTGACCCTGGTAAGAGTACTTGTCGGAAAGATGTTTGATGATGTCAGAGTCCAGGAGCATGTTGTAACGCTGTGACTGCCGCATCTTCTGCAAGTCCATCAGCAACACTCCGCTGTTGAACCCTGGTAGACCTGACGGTGGTGGATCTCCTGCCCTTGTACCTGTCACAACACATTTTATTTTTCTTTCCAGAGAGTGAATGTCAGGATCTTTATAGTCTATACGATAAAATGAATGCCAGCACGAACTAGACCTTGTTTTATTGGGCACCTCATATATATTTATTATCATTGTTTGACTTGACTTCATTTTATACCATTATGCAAAGGAGCAGAGGCACTGTATTGCTTGAGAACCAGGGTAATGCTATTGGTTTACTGCTTGAGAACCAGGGTCATGTTATTGCTTTGCTAAGCTGTGATACAAACCACTGCTTGAGAACCATGGTAATGTTATTGTAACCATGGTAATGTTATTGTAACCATGGTAATGTTATTGTAACCATGGTAATGTTATTGTTACCATGGTAATGTTATTGGTTTGCTAAGCTGTGATACAAACCACTGTTGGCCTTTGCCATTTAGCATCATGTTGTTGTATTAGTTCAGTCACATCACGTTGTTGTATTAGTTCAGTCACATCACGTGTTGTTGTATTAGTTCAGTCACATCACGTTGTTGTATTAGTTCAGTCACATCACGTTGTTGTATTAGTTCAGTCACATCCACTTTCGGCACTTCGTTAGAATGCTTTTCCGACTCTGATTCTCCCTTTACTCTGACCGACTGGCAAATCTCGTGTCTCTTTCACGCATGAACTGACAAGGCAATACAAAGCCATATAGTCAGTGGTGCCGAATACAAGCGGCGTACAGTGAAAGCTCAAACCCACCCAAGGGGGGACCCCTTGTCGTTAAGAAACGGTAGCAGTAAAAATATAATTACTTAAAATTTCGAAGTTGTACTGGTCACGTATATTCAAGAGGACACACAGCCTAATTAAAACACTTGTCTTAATCACTTGTGGATGTAGTGATTCCTAAAAGCGGTAATCTGTACCATTACACTCAACAGAGACACAGGATAGCATCTCTGTCCAGCTAGTCCGGCTGAATGCGCGCGAATTCTCATATACATCCCTCTGCCGACCAATCCGCAGATGAAGCAATAACAGTCTTTATTGCTCTCCCTCCATTCCCCATCTGTTTGCTTGCCTTTCCACTGTTTTCTTGTTATTTATTCACTCCGCTAGCATGGCCCCAAGTTAGTCCATTCCTCAACTCCCCTCCCTCTAACCTTTTAAATAAAGACTGCAACACATTGTCACAACCTAGAATATGGTGAATGGCTGAAGTCTTGATCCTATTGCAAGAAAAAGTCTAACTCACCTGGATTTTTCTGCCTATATACGCTCAAGATATTTCTGTAGACAGGCTGGTTTTCGTGGGCGATGCCGATCACGTTGGTTGGTGAAAATCTGTCAAAATGGTCGTGAAGTTGCCTGATGTCTGCTTTGAACTTGAGATCCGCATCCAGCATAATGAGGCGTGTTAAAGTGGGCGGAGTTAAGCGATGAATGGCGGTGGAGAGGAAGAAGAGAGCTTGACTATAGTAAGAGCCGGGCTTGTAGCTGAAGTGTTGCTGCATCATTGTGATGATGTCCTTCATCTCATCATCCAAAACACTCAAGCTGACATGATGCATCTGAGAATATACATCACTGATGGATAAAACTTATACAGTCTACAGGCAAAGCTTACAATAGAAATCAGCAAACAGTTCCCAAGTTTCACCCCTACCCTGTTTGGGAAGCGTATTCTTCAGTCAATCCATGCCTTACAGTAGTGTGGTCTCTAATACCTGTGTAATACTATAGTGGGCAAATGGCTGACAGGCTGTGATACCACTACATTACTATGAGTATGATAAGTAAAATTGAGTAACAAAATAGTTTTTTTTTTAAATTCTGAAAGAAATGCAGCCTTAATTGTAAAATATTAATGTCTTGCCCTTTTAACCGAAGACTCGTTCGCGTTAGTATACACTATGCTATACTATGCTTTCTCCATTGAGGAACCTGATCCCCATTCCTTTCACTGAGGACTTCCAACACACCCACTTCGAGAAAGAATAAAAAAAAAGGACGAAACGAAAAGACAAGAAGAAAAACTTAAAGAAAATTTATGTACGAAAAACGCACAGCCTAGATACTATCATTGCATTCTCGTATAACATAGCATAGTAGTATATCTTACTGACCTGTATATTTTTCTTAGGCAAAGCGCTGATAATTTGTTCTGCCACAAATTTGCTTCCTTCATCCCCGACCACGAACAAGACGATAGTCGCAGACGACAAATCTGACATGGTCGTTACGCATGTTTGAAACTTCACTTGCAGCATTGGGTTGGTCTGGACGTTGGCCAGCGTGATCATTACGAAAACTGCATCTGCTAGAGGGGCGTGCGGAAGATTCCACAATGTTGAAAGCTTGTCCCAACTTTCCTGTCCGGACTTCTTTGGCGTATAACTGTCAGGTTCACTTTCCTGAAAGTTTTTTATTTTATCATCCAGAGATATGGCGTTGGTCAATTCTACGTCGCCGTCTTTAACGTCTCCGTTACCTACCAGTCTGGATAACATAAAAACCACGATGGCAATGGCAAGGATAGCTTTTAAAACTGCCTTAGAAGGCGACAGGAACAGAGATTTTACTCTCAAGTGAACCATTTTGAAGGTTTTGTTGTTGCCGTCGTGTCAATGTGTTAGTTGCCTCCCCTGCTCAAAGGCACATGCTTGCCAAAAGTCAATGCCTATTTTACAGCAAAATAATAGTCCTTCAATGACTAAATATATTGTACTTTAAAAAAAAAAAAGTACAGAAGTATACCGTTGGCTGGATAATAAAAGAAAAAAAACAACAACCTTAGTTTAAATTGTAACTAAACTAAATTAATACAGATAAACAAACACAGAAAGAAATACAAGCATTTCGCGCTAGTAAAAACTAAAGATCTCTCAGTAAAATCTGTGTATCTTTGCCTAAAGATTAGAGATGCACATGAATCTGTTACAGACGTCCAGCATTACTGGACTCCATTTCTATTTGATAACCCACGTACTATACTCGGACCTGCCACTTTGCGTATCGTGCGTTGTATTTCAGCCTGTGAAAGTTGTGTGTATGTATGTGTGTGGGTGTGCGTGTGTGTGTTTGTGGGCACACTTACACAGTGTTATGTGGACAAACCAGTGAACATCTACATAACTCGTTTTGACAGACCTACTTGTTTTGACGTCAGAACAATGATATCCGTTAGGATTAGGGCTGGGTTAGGGTTAGGAATAGGGTTAGGGTTAGGGTTCGAACACTAAAAAGTACTTAAAAAGGGGTACGAAATATGACCCATTGTCAGCACAACGTATTATGTGGCGTTTCAGGAAAGTCATGATAATACTGTGTACCCTCGGCTGTCTGTGTGGGTGTGAGTGCGCGTGCGTGCGTGTGTGTGTGTGTGTATGTGTGTGTGTGTGTGTTAATATAGGCCTACATTCAGGGAAGATCAAATTCACAATAGGACTTGCACTAGACCATGGAGGCATATAATTATGCACTGTCAAGGACTGCACTTGATTAATGATAATGTCATGAATTTTTTTTTTAAAGCACGTAGGTGTAGTAAGGTGGAGTGGGTGTTAATGGTCGCAGTGGTTGTTGATGGTGGTGATGATGATGTGGTTGTTGTCATGTGTAAAAAGCAGACCAGTTTACCCCGCGCTATTTGAGCTTTTGCTTGTTTAGCAGTAGTAAAACTTAGAAGGTTACTGTAGTCTATAGCAGACGATTAAGGTATAACTGGGGCCCGTTGTCTAAGGCGGGCGCACGCCAACGCTCGCTGGCTTTCGGCTTGGAAACGGTACGCACGCCGCGGGCGTGCGCGTGCGTTGGCGAGCGGTGGCTGAAGGTAGTATGCCGCGTGCTTCATGATCTCGGAGCACAGCACTGCAGCAATCGTCTTCACACGGTTTCTGTTTACAATAGTTCCTTCTTCTGCCGCCATTCTGAAAACGCTCACCACGCGCATACCGTTTCATAAGGCAAAGTGTGCAGTGCGCGAGCTCACGGCAGGCGTTTTGTTCTAGGCAACAGGCCCCTGAGGCAATCACCGAAGTCGAAGGAAGCTCTCCGATGTGTTACGAAATGATGCTTGCATGACTACGACTAGTTGACATTAAAAATGATCGCTGTTGCTTTTAATTCTGTTCGATTTACACAGATTAGCATTTCGCAACGGTATACTTTGTTATTATCGACCATAGTTAATAGTTGCGTTCCTTGATTTGCATTTTGTTAGTTCTCAGCAGTAGGCTAATAATAGTATTCCCAATTTCCTGCCTAGAAACAAGTAGAGACTGTTATACAATAACCATAGGCTTAATTTACATTAGACCTGTATTGTTTGTTTTATATGTAAATATATGTATAAACTATATCTATTCTAATTAATAATATTTAGACCTATACTTTATAATATTTGAATCTTTAAATTTCCGGAGAAGGACGAGTAGGCTAAGCGAATTTTGTTTTATAACTCGAGATCAGAGTTCAAGTAATTGTTAGTTAGTTATTCATTGCTTACAGGGTCCAGCGGACTTCAAAGAGCCGAATCAGGACCACAAAATCAAGACAACTCGAGATCAGAGTTAAATTAATAGCTAATTAGTTATTCATTGCTTACAGGGTCCAGCGGACTGCAAAGAGCTGAATCAGGACCACAAAATCAAGACCACAACTTCGCTAGTAGTAGTAGTAGTAGTAGTAGTAGTAGTAGTAGTAGTAGTAGTAGTAGTAGTAGTAGTAGTTAATTAGTTAATTCTTTAATTTACTTATTTGTTTTGTTTGTTTGTTATTATTTTTTTTTAAATTATTATTATTATTCCTACCTTTAAAAAAAAGAAAGAAAAGAATAGTGTGCTGCTGTGCGTGCTCAATGGTGTAAATATGGTCAGTGACGTTTTGTTTGTTTTTGCTGAAGTTGGGTGTAACTATATTCAGATGGTGTTACTGGTTATTTTTTTCTTATAGATTTACCAAAGTTTTCAGATGATTTATGGAAATTTCCGCCTGCCACGCAACATTTTTTAAATACGTGTTTCTCATTAAAATACATATCATTGAAATACATATAACAAATTTACTGTATCAGTTAAAAAGAATAATATTAGTTAAATAATAAAAATGTCACTGTTTTTTTGAGACCATTATAAACTTGCTTTGCCTTGCTGTGCTGAAGGGACATCAAGGTATCCATAGCGCTTTGAAGTTTTGTCATGGTTTTATTGTTGATATAGATGTGAAATCGTTGTATGTGTGCATTATGTGTTATGTATTACATTTACTCTTTATTACTAATTGTGTCAGTATATTGATCATCATAAAATAATAATAATACTAACTGCTTCAAAATGCGAATCTCGACTTGACTCACAGCTTGAAGCTGTGCAGATCGAAATAGAATTAGATCTAGAAGCAACAGCGGCTATTTTTATGCACGGATGTTTCACCACAGGCTCTGATGTCTTTTCTATGCTGCTTTCGTCTTTGTAAACTCGTGGGCCTCCTAAATACGTACGTAGTATAGTACTGTATGTAATTAAGGCCTACGAAAGACGAGACTTCCCAGCCTGTGGTTTCACGTAGTCCTGCCAGCATTCGTTTGTAAAACATCGGATAGCTTTGCTCGACTCGGAGAGCTTCGTTCGACTTCGGTAATTGCCTTTTTCGGCGAATGACTGGAACTAGGTTGGAAAAAACAAGTTCGCAATCGGGACACAGGTAGAGTGGTTAAGACCAGTTCTGGCTGATTCAGTCAAAGCCAAGTATAGGGTCAGTTGTGTGGAAAGCTCTGAGCAGTACACAGCTACACTCGAGCAGAGAAATATCTCCACTGATAGAACAGGGAAGCAGTGCTTGTTGAATATTTGAATTCAATCAAGTAGCCACGGGCCTGACATTGTCGAACAGACGAGAAGGCAGGATATCGTGAACCCAACTCAACAGAAGAGCAGAACCTAATCTACGATTCGAGTTGGCTGTCGAGGCATCTACAGCATCGAGCGCAGATAGCCCACCCGTCGAACACAAGCAACGACAACACAGAGTGTCATAGAAGCTACCTCAACGCAGCGCTTCAACCACGAAAACATTCAGTTAAGTGCCCAGGAAACAGTGCACTAAAACTGTATCAAAAGGACCACAGTAGTCCACTCTTCATGAACGCTAGTAGCCAGTGCCCTATGAAGACAAAGTAGCTGCCTAGATTATCAGCGAGCGAACCATTTGCATTGACAATTGAACTTTTAAGTTAGATTGGTACTTCGAAGATCGTGTATAGAGTAGAAGAAATAAATGTGGGATTTTAATTGTTATCAAGTGGCTGGACTACATATGATTCATAGCCGTGTGAAAGCTAGTGTGACAGTGATCTTTTACCATTTTTCTATCTATCTCTGTACCCCAGCCTTAACACAGACCGAGCTAAACAAATAAATGTATTAAAGTAATTCACCGGGTGACTCACTAGCGGTTCCCATAGAATAAGACGTGAGGGATACAGCATTCCATTGTGCAGAGCCCAGCAACAATAAAACTCCCCGTTACATCATGCATCATCCAACAAGCATTAGGAGGTAAATAATATAAAGACTCACATCGATTGTGTTTCTTTCTCTCGTCTTCACTCTGTGGAAGGAATCTCAGCATGTTCTGCTATTATTATCACACTTTCCTTTTGAAAAAAAGTTTAGTTAATTAACAACTCAAATCATAGACTATCCTATCCTATCCTATCCAATCCCGTAACTTGGAGGTCATGAGGGCACCACAGATGATTGTTTAACCAGCGTACTCCATCTTTCTCTGTCTTCAGCAACTCTCATGGCTTTGCTCAGTGTCAAGCCAGTCCATTCTCGAATGTTGTCCTCCCACCTCTTTTTCGGTCTCCCTCTTCTTCTGCCTCCTTGCACCGTGCCTTGCAGGATGGTCTTTGCAAAGCCTGATGATCTGGTGACGTGGTCATACCATCGGAGTTTCCGTTTCTTCACCACTGTGAGCAGGTCATCGTGCTGTCCAATGGCTTGTATGATGGTTTGTCGGACTTCGTCGTTGGTGATGTGCTGGGTATAGGAAATGCCCAGAAGTCTTCTGTAGCACCTCATCTCCATCCTTTGCATTCTTCGTTGTAGATCTGCTGTGATGGTCCATGTTTCGCAAGCGTATAGGAAGATGGAGATGACAAGGGAGCGCAGCAGTCTTACCTTGGAATGTAGACTGTCTTTCCAAGTGGGCTTCAACCTTGCCAGGGCAGCAGTTATTTGTGCGATCCTGGAGAGGCTTCCTGTCTGGACCCATTGTCTAATACAATGGCTACTAAATATTTGAAGCTATGCACTGTGTTGAGGGATTGGCCTTGGACGTTGATGTCCGTGTTGATGCCATTAGTGTTGTTGGTCATCATTGTGGTCGTCTCTGTACTTATTTCCATTCCATAGGCTCTGAAGGTGGTGTCAAGCCTCTGTACCAGCTGTTCAAGTTCTTGTTCCTCTCCAGCCAATCCATCAATGTCATCCGCAAAACGAAGGTTGGAGATTGCTCTACCCCCTATGCTGACTATGCCTTCGTGATCTGCAACCTAGGGCATCTGACATGATGCGCTCACATAGATAATTATATTCAAATGATCAACATGCAGTGTCCTCTAATTCAATATTAATTATATTTTGTCTTCTTATTAAATTTCTCAACCCCCACACCCCACCCCGCCCCCCGACACGCTCGCACGCATACAAATTAAACGCACTCTCTCACGGACGCCGCAGCATCCCAAGACCTTAACAAAAAGTGTATAAATTCTCCTTTTGTTGAATAAATAAGCTTTGACTAGGCTTGAAGTGTTCTCCCTATACACTTCGGTGTCCCGGGACATACATCTATTGCACAACAACAACAACATTGATGTGTTTACTGACTGAACGTCTGTAGTGGTCCTAGTGACGCGTTGGTATTACCGTGCCGCAGTAATTCAAATTAATATAGTTAGTCCCTTCCTGCCCGGAATTGGTATAGTCCCTTCCTGTCCGGAATTGGTATTGGCCCTTCCTGTCTGGAATTGGTATTGTATTCTCTGCTACGCACTCTCCACTCTCCGTCATCGCCTCCAACCATCACCTCACCGTTTTTGAATGATTTATTTTGTCATTCTTATAGCGCGCTTCAGCTCAAGAGCGGCTCAAGGCGCTGACCGATACAGGATCTAACACAAGCCGCCCACTTGCTGACTAGGGCGCACAGCCTGACGCTCAGACCACTGAGCACCACCATAGGCGACTGAGGTTGGGGAAGAAGGGAAAACTATACACTGAAACAACCCTCGAACTAACAGCAACACCCCCGTTGGCGTGCCGGGGGTTTCAGTATAAATAGTATCCCCACTTTCTGGAAATTTAGTGCTTTAAATTCCCACTGTCGCTGTCTTTCTCATTTGCTCTTTCTCATTCCTGCTCTTTTCTATCAATCTGCTAGACTATCGTCTTCTTCGCTAGACCAGTCTCCTACCTTTTTTCTTGAAAACTCTTCCTGGACAAGACTCCTTGTTTGTGTATCAGCTTGGGAATATTGGACGCTTTCTGCCAGGTGGTCACTAGGGCTTCCTATGATGTTATTATTTAGCAATGTAGGCCTTTTATATGTATGTGTTTTGTTGATAATTTATAATGATGTTTGTATTTTATTTTGTTTTTGTAAACGGGGGTTCGATAAGTTGGGGTGAAGCCTCAGCCGTCCCCTGCGTGGTGGGATGTCTTTATTGTAAAGTGACTGGCTGGTGGAGAGCTTTCGGTTTTACCACTAGGGTTGTTTCAGCAGATCTTTTATGCGGATCGGGGGTTGTCCGGTCCTGATTTGGCTCGGAAGAGTCCGCTGGACCTAAAGCAATAATAATGTAATGTAATGTACTAACAGCAACAGTAAGATGGCCAGTGCTCACAGCCAATGTTTAATGTCAAGGCCACAGGGAATAGAACCCGCAACCTTTGTAACACGAGCTCGCCGCTCTACCAACTGAGCTTTCAAAATGTTCAGTACATCGATCGGAAGCGAATTCAGCAATCTAGCAAGATAATAGTGCGCGCGCCGTCTCAAATTTACTATAGCACGAGTCTTGTGCGTATCATATGGTATTTTCGATCTCTCTTAACCTGCTTGAGGTCAATACTCGTGATTTATGTTATACATTCCTTGTTTATTTGTATATTAGTTCCCGAGCAGTAAAACTATTGAGCTTAAAAAAAGAGTTATTTTTATTTTTTTGTGCATTGGATTTCATCAATTTCAAAAAACAACCAAACTAGCTGATGCTGAAGTTGATGATGATGGTGATGAAAAGGAGGAGGAGGACGACGACGATGATGATGAAGATCATGACGACTACGATGAGGACGATGATGACAACGACAATAATGACGACGAGAGAGGTGCAGGTGAGGGTGAAGAGTAGCCTATAGGAGAGCTCTTTAGACCAGTGTAACTGCATCCTTAGTATCAATGCTTATTCAGGCTCCAGTTTATTACTATCAATATTTAGTCAAGCTCCAGGTATGATAACAGTGCTTGAAACTGTCATCTGCACACACAACACTGCCGTGAACTGACAAAACCGAGCAAGTCCACAAAACCTACTTTCGAGAAAATCGACGTTTTGTGTTGCGCTATATTACGCGATCGTTTCTGGAAGTTTAAAGGCATATTATAATGCAATTCCTCGATTTAAGAGTGCATACTTTGAATGTTAAAGAAATGTGTGATAGATTTGATGTTTTAAGACTATTTGTGGACTTGCTTTGTTTTGTCAGATTATTCTTGAGATAGGTCTTTGTTGAGAACATGACAAAACCAAGCAAGTCACCCGCTTGGTTTTGTCAGTTTATTATTGAATTAAATCCTTGTTAAAAAAATTCACAAAACCGAGTAAGTCAAATCCGCTTGGTTTTGTCAGTTTATTATTAGGTAAATCCTTGTTTTCAAAATTCACCAAACCAAGTAAGTCCCATAGGCCGTTTCGTTTCTTTGTTAAAAAGTCTGACGTTGGTTGGTTGGTTGTTTTATTAACGTCTTCTTCATTCACACACATTTACACCAGATACATACCTCCATACATATAAAATGCATAATTATATAAATTGAGCAACTGGAGAATCAATAAAAGCTTTTGCTAATCTAACGCTTACATCAAAGCTTATGTTATCAATGGAATCGATAATAGAAACATCATTTGGCAAAAATGGACGCATATTACTGCATTGAAATAATACATGTTTAAAGTCTGACGAGATGAGTCACATAAGTTGGGTTTTGTAAGATGTGGGTGCGGCAGTTACAGTGAGTGTATATGTGTGCCTGTTTATTGTTTTTAACCATTCTTCACTTAATATTCCTGGGTTGGTATGCAGGAGTCATGGGTTTTTTGGCTCTCCCTTCAAAATAATATTAGATGCAGCCAATTTAATTTTAAAAATACAAAACTATTTTCCTTTCCGTTTCCTATTGCAGCGATCTTCCTGCCTTTACACCACGTGTATGTCTTGTATTTTGTTGCCCTTGTTGTGTGTCTGTAATATATTTGTTGCTGTTTGTTTGTGGGTTCGGGTACTGAATAGAATAGGCCCAACGTTTCCCGGCGTGTCGTAAGAGGCGACGAACAGGGGTAATGTTAGCACGGCATCACTGGGCTAAAGTCTTCTACACAGAAGTCACCGGCCAGGGCGAGGAACCTCACGTTGCTACAGGTTCAACGACCACGTGCTCGGGGCCAAGGCGAGCCACACTGTATTCGTGGATTTCGGCTGTGCCCAACAGCCTGGAGAGGATTGGGCACCGCCAGGTCCTTTTTTGCCCAAGACACACTACATGCATGATGACACTATCCACTCATTCCATACTGGATAGGTCGTCGCCCGGCTCAAGGACCGCGCCTTCCGTTGGCCACCAGGACGGAGGTGTTAAGTATGCTACTGATGGACAATTTAGCAAGATCCGCACGAGAAACAACATCGTCATAGGAACCTGGAATGTCAGGACCCTAACTGCGGAAGGAAAATTAGAAGAACTGGCCCACGAGTTGGACCGCTATCGATGGAACGTTCTAGGCATTAGCGAACTGCGCTGGAAAGGCCTCGGTGAAACAACGACAGACAAAGGCCACAAGCTCTATTTCAGCGGAAGAGATGACAGGCACGAACACGGCGTTGAATTCTTGGTCCACAAGAACATTCTAGCCAGTGTCATGGGTTGCCGCCCAGTCTCCAGTAGACTCATTACCATCCGCCTGAGAGCAGCCCCTTTCAACATCACCATCATCCAGACCTATGCCCAACATCAGACTATGACGACAGCGAAGTGGAGGATTTTTATGAAAATCTACAGGCGGTCCTTGACCAAGTGCCGAAGAAGGACATAGTCATAGGGCAAGGCGACTGGAAAGCCAAGGTTGGCCAAGATGCGCACCACAACTGGGGAGACATATGTGGACCCCACTGCAACAACGAAACAAATGACAGGGGTCTGAGATTCTTGGAGTTTGCCAGATACAACAATCTGGTACTGGCAAACACGCTTGGTCTCCACAAAAACTCCAGACGATGGACATGGCACAGTCCCGGGGGGGGGGGGGGTCGGGGGGGGGAGTGAAGTGAGCATCACAACCAGACCGACTACATCATGGTCAAGAAACGCTTCAGATCAAGCATCAACATTGGCAGGACACGCACTTTTCCAGGAGCAGACATCGGAAGTGACCACGATCTCTTGATGATGTCTTTCCGGCTCCACTTGAAGAGAGTAAATACTGCACTAGACTGAAGTTCGACCTGGACAAACTGCAAGACCCGGATGTGGCAGAACTATTTCAGGCCACAATTGAAGGGAAATTTGCACCACTGCTCATTTTGAGGGCTGGTGAAGTAGATGTCGACACCATGACCACCACCTTCAACTCAGCTGTGACAGATGCCGCCACTGAGATCCTTGGCAAGCACCGACCAAAGAAGAAGCCGTGGATCACAACCGAACTTTTGGATCTGTGTGATAAACGAAAAGAGATTTAAAAAAAGAAAGAAAAAGAACACCTCACAGGGAGCTGATGTCTACCGAAAAATCAACAATGACATCCGAAAAGGCATGCGCACAGCAAAGGAGAACTGGATAGAAGATCAATGCCAGGAAATAGAGAACAGTCTGAACAAGAACAACAGCAAGAAGGCCTACCAGACTGTAAAGCGGCTGACAAGTTTCAAACAGCCCAAAGTCTCCACGATCCAAAGCAAGTCTGGCATATGCCTTACAGAAGAACAAGAAGTCTTGGACAGATGGACAGAGTACTGCTCTGACTTTTACAACCATACACCAAATGGAGACCCATCAGTTCTAGCATGTCCCGAGAACAGAGAAGAAGAAGAAATCCTCCCAATTCTCCGGGAAGAACTTGAGGCAGCAGTGCAATCGCTAAAGAAAGGGAAGTCAGCGGGAGTGGACAACATACCCGCGGAACTGCTACAAGCAGGAGGAGAAGCGATGATTGATGCCCTCACCATTATCTGTAACAAGATCTGGCAGAGTGAAGAGTGGCCTATACCATGGGCCCAGTCGCTTGTCATCACTCTTCTCAAAAAAGGTATTCTTCAGGAGTGTGAAAATTATCGCACCGTCAGCCTCATCATCCATCCCAGCAAGGTCCTCCTGAAAATATTACTCAACAGGTTGAAACCCCAAGCTGAACAAATCATAGCTGAAGAACAAGCAGGATTCAGGGCAGGGCGAAGTACCACTGAACAGATTTTCAACCTCAGAATAATCTGTGAGAAATACCTACAGCACCAACAACATCTATATCATGTGTTCATAGACTTCAAGAAAACGTTTGACCGAGTCGGCATGCAGCTCTATGGGCAACAATGAAAGCGTACAACATCAGACCTAAAATTATTGAAGTCATCAAAAACCTGTATGACAAGGCTACCAGTGCAGTCCTCCACAACAGCGCCATCGGGAACTGGTTCAGAACAACAATCGGTGTGCGTCAAGGATGCCTACTCTCTCCAACACCCTTCAACATCTTCCTAGAGCGCATCATGTCAGATGATCTTGCAGATCACGAAGGCACAGTCAGCATAGGGGGTAGAGCAATCTCCAATCTTCGTTTTGCGGATGACATTGATGGATTGGCTTGAGAGGAACAAGAACTTGAACAGCTGGTACAGAGGCTTGACACCACCTCCAAAGCTTGTGGAACTGAAATAAGTGCAGATAAGACCGAAATGATGACCAACAACACCAATGGCATCAACACGGACATCAAAGTCCAAGGCCAATCCCTCAACACAGTGCATAGCTTCAAATATTTAGGAGCCATTGTATCATACAATGGGTCCCGACAGGAAGTCCTCTCCAGGATCGCACAAACAACTGCTGCCCTGACAAGGTTGAAGCCATTTGGAAAGACAGGACCATCATTCTACGTTCCAAAGTAAGACTGCTGCGCTCCCTTGTCATCTCCATCTTCCTATATGCTTGCGAAGCATGGACCCTCACAGCAGATCTACAACGAAGAATACAAAGCATGGAGATGAGGTGCTACAGAAGACTTCTGGGCATTTCCTATACCCAACACATCACCAACGACGAAGTCCGACAGACCATCACACAAGCCATTGGACAACACGATGACCTGCTCACAGAGGTGAAGAAACGGAAACTCCGATGGTATGGCCACGTCACCAGATCATCAGGCCTTGCAAAGACTATCCTGCAAGGCACAGTGCAAGGAGGTAGAAGAAGAGGGAGACCGAAAAAGAGGTGGGAGGACAACATTCGAGAATGGACTGGTTTGACACTGAGCGAAGCCATCAGGGCTGCTGAGGACAGAGAGAGATGGAGTATGCTGGTTAAACGATCATCTGTGGTGCCCCTACGACCTCAGGTTTACGGGACAGGATAGGATAGGATAGGATAGTTTGTTTGTTTGTTTCCACACCTCGTGGAAGTGCCGCGTAGGCGGAAGATCTACAGGATCCTTCATGGTGGGCAGGAAAGTACATGAAGAAAACTCTTTTTCAAAAAGCCGAACACGTCCTTTGCTGACCGAAATTTCGTCATCATTTTCACAGGAAAATAATATTGCACAGCAGCAATAACATGGATTTTCACTGGTCCACTTCATCTTAAGGCGCTTTCTGATTGGTCGGGAGGACTTACTTTTCTTTGTCAGGTAATTTTAGAAAATGACGTCATCATGCGAACTCGAGCATCAGCCAGAGGATCGCCGAAGCAAAATCGCAGGGGACTTGCTTGGTTTTATCAGTTTATTCCCCCACTTAAAAATTTTTTAACAAGGACTTACTCTATGATATCTCCAAATCTAAACATAGTTAGGATTTGATTTTTACAGGTAAGATGCGTCATTCTCTTGCAAGTTTGATGGCGCAAAAAACTCATTTTCGACCTTAGGTGGACTTACTCGGTTTTGTCAAATCACGGCAGAACAGCACTTGACATTATCATGCGCACAAAGCATTATATTCACGGTTTGTGCACGAACACGTCCCACCAGCATCAAGTTGCTTTGGAGCGAGTACTCGCGAGTTCATGCGAAAATAGGCGATCAGTTCCGTTGCGAAAGGCGAAAACAAGCAATCCGTCACATGACTTTGGCGAGTTGGAAAAATATATACTTTTCTGCGACTACACCATGGCCAACAACATTGTGGACATCCTACTTGCGATTTTAGCCTATCCTATCCTATCCTATCCTATCCAGGGGCGGACGAGGGAGGGTTTCCGGGGTTTCCGGAACCCCCCCCCCAGCCCCCCCCCCCCAAAAAAAAAGGAAAAAAAGAAGAAGAAGAAAAAGAGAGAGAAAGAGACAGAGAATTTTTTTTTAAGGAAACAGATCAATCACTTGGAAACGGTAAACTCCATATCCCATATAATTATATGTATATAATATAAAATTATTAAAATAAAAAAAAAAATAAACATAAAATAAATAAATAAATAAATAAATAAATAAATAAATAAATAATCCTATATATATATTGCAATAATCTAATAAGTCTGGGAATATATAATTATTTTTTTATTTTTTTATTTTTAATTTTTTTTATACGAGTATTTGACCTCTCCCACAATATGCAAGCCCTCGCAATCTTCTCCCTAAAAAAGTTTAATCATTGCAATCATTTTAAACAATCTCCAGACGAACACCGTCTTTTGTGCTCCACAAAGAGCAAAGCTGATATTTCCCGTCTTCGGCGACATTCAAATTATTTATTTATTTATTTATTTATTTATTTTCTTTTAAATTTTTTTTAAGGGGAGGAGGATGGGAGAGGGGGGGGGGGGAGGGGCGCCACGAGTGGAAGAAATGAAAAGAAAGAAAACGATATTCTTAATGGATAATAAAATGGATTACGACAGGAGTGCCCAATACGTCGATCGCGATCGACCGGTCCATTGCGAAGGCAGTGTGACTGAGTAGATCGCGTAGCAGTAAAAAAAAAATTGACGTCAGCCTGTTATATGACTATATATATATATATATGTTTTGCATTTTGGTGGTAGGTAGATCATTTTGGCTTGGTCATTTTAAAAGTACCTCGCATGCTGAAAAAGTCATAGTGTGGGCAACCCTGGCTTACGTTGACGTTTTAGCAAAACGACAAATAGCCCAAGTTCCGTCCCTTTGCTTGCTTATTCCGACTCGCGCCAGCGCTTCAAAATGCGCGAACACCATCGTTGAAGCCCTCCTATTCGAAAGGTGTGGCAAAGCTCAGTACATATTTTGGGAGCAAAGGAGGTAATTATTATTTTGATAATTTAATCTTACAAGTAAATAACATATCGTATCCTATCCTAACCCATAACTCGGAGGTCGTAGGGGCACCACAGATGATCGTTTAACCAATGTACTCCATTTTTTTCTGTCCTCAGCAACCCTGATTGTTTCGCTCAGTGTCAAACCAGTCCAGTCTCGAATGTTGTCATCCCACCTCTTTTTCGGTCTCCCTCTACTTCTACCTCCTTGCACTGTGCCTTGCAGGATGGTCTTTGCAAGACCTGATGATCTGGTGACGTGGCCATACCCTCGGAGTTTCCGTTTTTTCAAAACAGTGAGCAGGTCATCGTGTTGTCCAATGGCTTGTGTGATGGGCTGTCGGACTTCGTCGTTGTTGATGTTCTGAGTAAATAACATATCGTATCCTATCCTAACCCATAACTCGGAGGTCGTAGGGGCACCACAGATGATCGTTTAACCAATGTACTCCATTTTTTTCTGTCCTCAGCAACCCTGATTGTTTCGCTCAGTGTCAAACCAGTCCAGTCTCGAATGTTGTCATCCCACCTCTTTCTCAGGCACGAACACGGCGTTGGATTCTTGGTCCACAAGAACATTCTAGCCACTGTCATGGGTTGCCGCCCAGTCTCCAGTAGACTCATTACCATCCGTCTGAGAGCAACCCCTTTCAACATTACCATCATCCAGGCCTATGCCCCAACATCAGACTATGAAGACAGCGAAGTGGAGGATTTTTATGAAAATATACAGGCGGTCCTTGACCAAGTGCCGAAGAAGGACATAGTCATAGTGCAAGGCGACTGGAATGCCAAGGTTGGCCAAGATGCGCACCGCAACTGGGGAGACACATGCGGACCCCACTGCAACAACGAGACAAATGACAGGGGTCTGAGGCTATTGGAGTTTGCCAGATACAACAATCTGGTACTGGCAAACACGCTTGGTCTCCACAAAAAATCCAGACGATGGACATGGCACAGTCCCGGCGGGGAACATCACAACCAGATCGACTACATCATGGTCAAGAAACGCTTCAGATCAAGCATCAACATTGGCAGGACACGCACTTTTCCAGGAGCAGACATTGGAAGTGACCACGATCTCGTGATGATGTCTTTCCGGCTCCATTTGAAGAGAGTAAATACAGCAAAGTGCACTAGGCTGAAGTTCGACCTGGACAAACTGCAAGACCCGGAGGTGGCAAAAATATTTCAGGCCACAATTGGAGGGAAATTTGCACCACTGCTTATTTTGGGGGCAGGCGAAGTAGATGTCAACACCATGACCAATACCTTCAACTCAGCTGTAACAGATGCCGCCACTGAGATCCTTGGCAAGCACCGACCAAAGAAGAAGCCGTGGATCACACCTGAACTTTTGGATCTGTGTGATAAACGAAGAGAGTTAAAAAAGAAAAAGAACACCTCACAGGGAGCTGATGTCTACCGAAAAATCAACAATGACATCCGAAAAGGCATGCGCACAGCAAAGGAGAACTGGATAGAAGATCAATGCCAGGAAATAGAGAACAATCTGAACAAGAACAACAGCAAGAAGGCCTACCAGACTGTGAAGCGGCTGACAAGTGTTAAACAGCCCAAAGTCTCCACTATCCAAAGCAAGTCTGGCATTTGCCTTACAGAAGAACAAGAAGTCTTGGACAGATGGACAGAGTACTGCTCTGACCTTTACAACCATACACCAAATGGAGACCCATCAGTTCTAGCATGTCCCGAGAGCAGAGAAGAAGAAGAAATCCTCCCAATTCTCCGGGAAGAAGTTGAGGCAGCAGTGCAATCGCTGAAGAAAGGGAAGTCAGCGGGAGTGGACAACATACCAGCGGAACTGCTACAAGCAGGAGGAGAAGCGATGACTGATGCTCTCACCACTATCTGTAACAAGATCTGGCAGAATGGGGAATGGCCTACACCATGGACCCAGTCGCTTGTCATCACTCTTCCTAAAAAAGGTAACCTTCAGGAGTGTGAAAATTACCGCACCATCAGCCTCATCAGCCATCCCAGCAAGGTCCTCCTGAAAATAATACTCAACAGGTTGAAACCACAAGCTGAACAAATCATAGCTGAAGAACAAGCAGGATTCATGGCAGGGCGAAGTACCACTGAACAGATTTTCAACCTCAGAATAATCTGTGAGAAATACCTACAGCACCAACAACATCTATATCATGTGTTCATAGACTTCAAGAAGGCATTTGACCGAGTCTGGCATGCAGCTCTATGGGCAACCATGAAAGTGTACAACATCAGCCCTAAAATCATAGAAGTCATCAAAAGCCTGTATGACAAGGCTACCAGTGCAGTCCTCCATAACAGCGTCATCGGGAACTGGTTCAGAACAACAATCGGTGTGCGTCAAGGATGCCTACTCTCTCCAACACTCTTCAACATCTTCCTAGAGCGCATCATGTCAGATGCTCTTGCAGATCACGAAGGCACAGTCAGCATAGGGGGCAGAGCAATCTCCAATCTTCGTTTTGCGGATGATATTGATGGATTGGCTGGAGAGGAACAAGAACTTGAACAGCTTGTACAGAGGCTTGACACCACCTCCAGAGCTTATGGAATGGAAATAAGTGCAGAGAAGACCAAAATGATGACCAACAACACCAATGGCATCAACACGGACATCAAAGTACAAGGCCAATCCCTCAACACAGTGCACAGCTTCAAATATTTAGGAGCCATTGTGTCAGACAATGGGTCTCGACAGGAAGTCCTCTCCAGGATCGCACAAACAACTGCTGCCCTGACAAGGTTGAAGCCCATTTGGAAAGACAGAACCATCAGTCTACATTCCAAAGTAAGACTGCTGCGATCTCTGGTCATCTCCATCTTCCTATATGCTTGCGAAGCATGGACCCTCACAGCAGATCTCCAACGAAGAATA
Source organism: Oncomelania hupensis (assembly GCA_036898135.1). NCBI lineage: Eukaryota > Metazoa > Mollusca > Gastropoda > Littorinimorpha > Pomatiopsidae > Oncomelania > Oncomelania hupensis. Next base: position 31,373,011 of record CM072524.1, read on the forward strand.
CAAAGCATGGAGATGAGGTGCTACAGAAGACTTCTGTGCATTTCCTATACCCAACACATCACCAACGTTGAAGTCCGACAGACCATCACACAAGCCATTGGACAACACGATGACCTGCTCACAGTGGTGAAGAAACGGAAACTCCGATGGTATGGCCACGTCACCAGATCATCAGGCCTTGCAAAGACCATTCTGCAAGGCACAGTGCAAGGAGGTAGAAGAAGGGGGAGACCGAAAAAGAGGTGGGAGGACAACATTCGAGAATGGACTGGTTTGACACTGAGCGAAGCCATGAGGGCTGCTGAGGACAGAGAAAGATGGAGTATGCTGGTTAAGCGATCATCTGTGGTGCCCCTACGACCTTCGGGTTATGGGACAGGATAGGAGGATAGGATAGGATGTTCTGAGTATAGGAAATGCCCAGAAGTCTTCTATAGCACCTCATCTCCATGCTTTGTATTCTTCGTTGGAGATCTGCTGTTAGGGTCCATTTTTCGCAAGCATATAGGAAGATGGAGATGACAAGGGAGCGCAGCAGCCTTACCTTGGAATGTAGACTGATGGTCCTGTCTTTCCAAATTGGCTTCAACCTCGCCAGGGCAACAGTTGTTTGTGCGATCCTGGAGGAACTTCCTGTCGGGACCCATTGTCTGATACAATGGCTCCTAAATATTTGAAGCTATGCAATGTGTTGAGGGATTGGCCTTGGACTTTGATGTCCGTGTTGATGCCATGGGTGTTGTTGGTCATCATTTTGGTCTTCTCTGCACTTATTTCCATTCAATAGGCTCTGGAGGTGGTGTCAAGCCTCTGTACCAGCCGTTCAAGTTCTTGTTCCTCTCCAGCCAATCCATCAATGTCATCCGCAAAACGAAGGTTGGAGATTGCTCTCCCCCCTATGCTGACTGTGCCTTCGTGGTCTGCAAGGGCATCTGACATGATGCGCTCTAGGAAGATGTTGAAGAGTGTTGGAGAGAGTAGGCATCCCTGACGCACACAGATTGTTGTTCTGAACCAGTTTCCGATGGCGCTGTTGTGGAGGACTGCACTGGTAGCCTTGTCATACAGGCTTTTGATGACTTCAACAATTTTAGGGCTGATGTTGTACACTCTCATGGTTGCCCACAGAGCTGCATGCCAGACTCGGTCAAACGCCTTTTTGATGTCTACGAACACATGATATAGACGTTGTTGGTGCTGTAGGTATTTCTCACAGATTATTCTGAGGTTGAAAATCTGTTCAGTGGTACTTCGCCCTGCCTTAAATCCTGCTTGCTCTTCGGCTATGATTTGTTCAGCTTGGGGTTTCAACCTGTTGAGTATTATTTTCAGGTTCCTGAAGGTTACCTTTTTTGGGAAGAGTGATGACAAGCGACTGGGTCCATGGTGTAGGCCACTCCCCACTCTGCCACATCTTGTTACACATAATGGTGAGTGCGTCGATCATCGCTTCTCCTCCTGCTTGAAGCAGTTCCGCGGGTATGTTGTCCACTCCCGCTGACTTTCCCTTCTTCAGCGATTGCACTGCTGCCTCAACTTCTTCTCGGAGAATTGGGAGGATTTCTTCTTCTTCTCTGTTCTCTGGACATGCTAGAACTAATGGGTCTCCGTTTGGTTTGTGGTTGTAAAGGTCAGAGCAGTATCCTGTCCATCTGTCCAAGACTTCTTGTTCTTCTGTAAGGCATAAGCCACTTGCTTTGGATCGTGGAGACCTTGGGCTGTTTAACACTTGTCAGCGGCTTCACAGTCTGATAGGCCTTCTTGCTGTTGTTCTTGTTCAGACTGTGCTCTATTTTCTGGCATTGAGCTTCTATCCAGTTCTTCTTTGCTGTGCGCATGCCTTTTCGGATGTCATTGTTGATTTTTCGGTAGGCATCAGCTCCCTGTCAGGTGTTCCTTTTCTTTTTCATCTCTCTTCGTTTATTACACAGGTCCAAAAGTTCAGGTGTGATCCAAAGCTTCTTCTGTGACCGGTGCTTTCCAAGGATCTCCGTGGCGGCATCTGTCACAGCTAAGTTGAAGGTGGTGGTCATGGTGTTGACATCTACTTCACCAGCTCCCAAAATGAGCAGTGGCGCAAATTTCCCTCCAATTGTGGCCTGAAATATTTCTGTCACCTCCGGGTCTTGCAGTTTGTCCAGGTCGAACTTCAGTCTAGTGCACTTTGCTGTGTTTACTCTCTTCAAGTGAAGCCGGAAAGACATCATCACAAGATTGTGGTCACTTCCGATGTCTGCTCCTGGAAAAGTGCGTGTTCTGCCAATGTTGATGCTTGATCTGAAGCATTTCTTGACCATCATTAACATTTACCGAGTAAGTCACTTTAATATAATTTTGGAAACCCTCCCCCCAAAACTAACTGATCCGCCCCTGCTATCCTATCCTATCCAGTAACTCGAAGTCGCAGGGGCACCACAGATGATCGTTTAACCAGTATACTCCATCTTTCTCTGTCCTCAGCAACCCTCATGGCTTCGCTCAGTGTCAAGCCAGTCCAATCTCGAATGTTGTCCTCCCACCTCTTTTTCTGTCTCCCTCGTCTTCTGCCTCCTTGCACCGTGCCTTGCAGGATGGCCTTTGCAAGGCCGGATTGTTGATTTTTCGGTAGGTATCAGATCCCTGTGAGGTGTTTTTTTTTTTTTTTTTTTTTTTTTATCTCTCTTTCATTTGTCACACAGGTCCAACAGTTCAGGCGTGATCCACGGTTTCTTCTTTGGGCGGTGCTTGCCAAGAATCTCAGTGGCGGCATCTGTCACAGCTGAATTGAAGGTGGTAATCATGGTGTTGACATCTACTTCACCAATTCCCAAAATGAGCAGTGGTGCAAATATCCCTCCAATTGTGGCTTGGAATATTTCTGCCACCCCAGGGTCTTGCAGTTTGTCTAGGTAGAACTTTAAGCTGGTGCACTTTGCTGTGTTTACTCTCTTCATGTGGAGCCGGAAAGACACCATTACGAGATCGTGGTCATACCCGATGTCTGCTCCTGGAAAAGTGAGTGTCCTGCCAATGTTGACGCTTGATCTGAAGCGTGTCTTGACCATGATATAGTCAATCTGGTTGTGATGCTACCCGCTGGGACTGTGCCAGGTCCATCGTCTGGATTTTTTTTTGTAGAGACCAAGCATGTTTGCCAGTATGAGATTGTTGTATCTGGCAAACTCCAACAGTCTCAGACCTCTGTCATCTGTCTCATTGTTGTGGTACGCATCCTGGCCAACCTTTGCATTCCAGTCGCCTTGCATTATGACTACGTCCTTCCTCGGCACTTGGTCAAAGACAGCCTGTAGATGTTCACAGAAAGCCTCCACTTCGCTGTCGTCATAGTCTGATGTTGGGGCATAGGCTTGGATGATGGTGATGTTGAAAGGGGCTGCTCTCAGACGGATGGTAATGAGTCTACTGGAGACTGGGCGGCAACCCATAACAGTGGCTAGAATGTCTTTGTGGACCAAGAATCCAACGCCGTGTTCGTGCCTGTCATCTCTACCGCTGAAGTAAAGCTTGTGGCCTTTGTCGGTCTTTGTTTCATCTATGCCTTTCTAGCGCAGTTCGTTGATACCTAAAATGTTCCATCGATTGTGGTCCGATCGTGGGCCAGTTCTTCTAATTTTCCATCCGCAGTTAGGGTCCTGACATTCCAGGTTTCTATGACGATTTTGTCTTTCGTGCTAAGTTGTCCATCAGTAACACATGTACTACCTCCGTCCTGAGGGCCAACGGAAGGCGCGGTCTTTGGTGACCCGGGCGACGACCGATCCGATGTGGAGTGAGTGGTTCTTTTCATCATACGGTGTGTCTTGGGCAAGAAATACCTGGCAGGGCCAAATCCTCTCCAGGCTGTTGGCCACAGCCGAAATCCACGAGTACAATGTGGCTCGCCTTGGCCTCGAGCACGTGGTCGTAGAACATATAGTAACGTGAGGTTCCTCCGTCCTGGCCGGTAACTTCTGTGTAGAAGACTTTCGCTCAGTGATGCTGTGCTGACATCCCCCCTGTTAGTCTCCTCTTACGACGCGCCGGGAAACGTTAAGTGTATTCTATTCAGTGCCCGAACCCTCGCGGTTTTAGCCTAGGATGTCTTAATGCGCAGACACAGAACGTCTTATTTTTTCCAACGTTGCTTTGCGAGTACTTGTATACCAAACAACGCCAGTAAGCCACTCGCTGCAAAGCAACTCGCTACGGAACTTACAACTATGCAAACATTGATTTGACTACTGAGGTTACACAAAATCCGTAAACTGGAGATGGGGATATCAGTCGACCCGTAACTTCTAGCGTAGCAGTAGCAGCTCCGTGGTTCATTCTTGTGTAACCAAGCGGAGTTTTGGCCTTCACACTGTCCGTCACTTCCCATGAGGACATTTATATATTCATTGTATCCCTCATGAGAGAGATTACACATGGTTATGCCTTGCAAGGCGGGAAGCGAATAGAACGCCAGTCGCAATTCAACCTTTTGCCCCCAGAAAAGCGCCAGTAGGACCAGGTTGGGAGAACATTTGTCGTGTCACCTTGTCCTGCACAGTCCGGGGCCCACACACACCCAAGGATCCTCCACAGTAGGAACCACACAAGGCTAGACTGACCACAAGGGAAGAAACTCCCTCCTTCAGTTTCTAATGTGCACAAAAAATATAATAATAAATATTAAAATTAAAAAAGAAATACTGGTTGCTATACGTGCCTTATTCCTAAATCAAATTCAAATATAAACAAAACAATTGCAATTTCCCCAAGCCATTGTAAAGAAAGGCTATATATTAAAAAAAAAAAAAAACAAAACAAAGATAACTACAGACGGTGTAATATGTACAATATTTTTAATCCTCATTCCTTCCTGAGGGGACTGCACTAGTACTCTCAAAACCTATCGCACATTCATTTTGTTAGATTAGGCGCTAAGCTAAGGTTAGTTAGCCAGGTCAAAACCTACTTCTTCTATGAACATTTTACCAGGTCAAAACCTACTTCTTCTATGAACATTTAACAAAGTCAAAACTTACTTCTTCCATAACATATAGCAAGGTCAAAATTTACTTCTTCTATGCACATTTAACCAGGTCAAAACCTACTTCTTCTATGAACATTTAACAAGGTCAAAACCTGCTTCCCCTCTGAACACTTAACAAGGTCAAAACCAACTTCTTCTATGAACATTTAACAAGGCCAAAACCTAATTCTTCAAAGAACATTTAACAAGGTCAAAACTTACTTCCACTATGAACCTTTACAAGGTCAATACCTACTTCTACTATGAACATTAATCAAGGTCAAAATCTACTTCTACTATGAACATTTAACAAGGCCAAAATTTACTTCATCTATAAACATTTAACAAGGTCGAAGCCTACTTCTACTATGAACATTTAACAAAGTCAAAAACTACTTCTACTATGACCATTTATCAAGGTCAAAACCTACTTCTTTTATTAACATTTAACGAGGTAAAAACCTACTTCTTCTATTAACATTTAACGAGGTCAAAACCTATTTCTTGTATTAACATTTTACAACATCAAAGCCTACTTCTTCTATGAACATTTTACAAGGTCAAAACCTACTTCTTCTATGAACATTTAACAAGGCAAAAACCTACTTCTACTATGAACATTTAACAAGGTCAAAACCTACTTCTACTATGAACATTTAAAAAGGTCAAAATTTACTTCATCTATGAACATTTAACAAGGTCGAAACCTACTTCTACTATGAACATTTAACAAGGTCAAAAAATACTTCTACTATGAACATTTATCAAGGTCAAAACCTACTTCTTTTATTAACATTTAACGAGGTAAAAACCTACTTCTTCTATTAACATTTAACGAGGTCAAAACCTATTTCTTGTATTAACATTTTACAACATCAAAGCCTACTTCTTCTATGAACATTTTACAAGGTCAAAACCTACTTCTTCGATGAACATTTAACAAGGCAAAAACCTACTTCTACTATGAACATTTAACAAGGTCAAAACCTACTTCTACTATGAACATTTAAAAAGGTCAAAATTTACTTCATCTATGAACATTTAACAAGGTCGAAACCTACTTCTACTATGAACATTTAACAAGGTCAAAAAATACTTCTACTATGAACATTTATCAAGGTCAAAACCAACTTCTTTTATTAACATTTAACGAGGTAAAAACCTACTTCTTCTATTAACATTTAACGAGGTCAAAACCTATTTCTTGTATTAACATTTTACAACATCAAAGCCTACTTCTTCTATGAACATTTTACAAGGTCAAAACCTACTTCTTCTATGAACATTTAACAAGGCAAAAACCTACTTCTACTATGAACATTTAACAAGGTCAAAACCTACTTCTACTATGAACATTTAAAAAGGTCAAAATTTACTTCATCTATGAACATTTAACAAGGTCGAAACCTACTTCTACTATGAACATTTAACAAGGTCAAAAAATACTTCTTTTATGAACATTTATCAAGGTCAAAACCTACTTCTTTTATTAACATTTAACGAGGTAAAAACCTACTTCTTCTATTAACATTTAACGAGGTCAAAACCTATTTCTTGTATTAACATTTTACAACATCAAAGCCTACTTCTTCTATGAACATTTTACAAGGTCAAAATCTACTTCTTCTATGAACATTTAACAAGGCAAAAACCTACTTCTACTATGAACATTTAACAAGGTCAAAACCTACTTCTACTATGAACATTTAAAAAGGTCAAAATTTACTACATCTATGAACATTTAACAAGGTCGAAACCTACTTCTACTATGAACATTTAACAAGGTCAAAAAATACTTCTACTATGAACATTTATCAAGGTCAAAACCTACTTCTTTTATTAACATTTAACGAGGTAAAAACCTACTTCTTCTATTAACATTTAACGAGGTCAAAACCCATTTCTTGTATTAACATTTTACAACATCAAAGCCTACTTCTTCTATGAACATTTTACAAGGTCAAAACCTACTTCTTCTATGAACATTTAACAAGGCAAAAACCTACTTCTACTATGAACATTTAACAAGGTCAAAACCTACTTCTACTATGAACATTTAAAAAGGTCAAAATTTACTTCATCTATGAACAAGGGGTGTCGGATAGTGCAGTGGTTGGAGCACTCGCTACTGTGTCGAAAGTGAAGCACCGTCCGGTGCGGTTAGCACTTGGATGGGTGACCGCTAAGGTGTGAAGCGACAAACAACAACGCCCCCAGTTGACTCAACTGTGATTGAGTACCTACTCTCTTGAGGGTGGGGAAGGTAAAGCAGCGAGGGAGAGAGTTGGGCATCACCCTCATTACGCTGGCCCAAGATAAGTGTGATCTCCAACATCACGCTCCCCTACGGCCACAAGGCTATGGGACTACCTTTACCTTTACCTTTTATGAACATTTAACAAGGTCGAAACCTACTTCTACTATGAACATTTAACAAGGTCAAAAATACTTCTACTATGAACATTTATCAAGGTCAAAACCTACATCTACTATGAACATGTAACAATTAGGTCAAACCCACCTCTACTATGAACATTAACAAGGACAAAACCTACTACTGCTATGAACCTTTAACAAAGAGAAAACCGACTGCTAGAATGAACTGTGAAGTCTGCCAAGATGTGAGATAATTTATTGAGCGCATTTATTGCTGGGCTAAGTACAGAAGAAGAAGAAGAAGAAGAAGAAGAAGAAGAAGAAGAAGAAGAAGAAGAAGAAGTATATGAAAAACAAGATGGCAAGCCATTCAATTGTATTTCCAGACACTCACACACATAGCAGAACATCAGCATTTTCTAAAGTGTTACATTTTGTGGCGTTGTGGTGACCCGAGAACAAAACTAAAAAACTTCCATTGACGAGCCATTGACTCCAGACTATTTAAAGAAAAGTCTTTCAATTATGGTTAAATAAATCTGGAAATATCAAATCTCTTTCTAGCATGAACTATGGAATACAGCTGTTTTACAGCACGCTGGCTAATCTGTGACTTAGTATGCAAATTAATTGCAATGGAAGGGGGGGGGGGGGGAGTTGGAGGAGTAACCGATTAGACGCGGGGCACCTACGTATGACATAGTGCAGGTTTCCTTCATAGTAGATAGGCTGCATTAGGGAGGAAGCCACGTACGGTAAGCGCTCTCTCTCTACCTCTCTCCAGTTTAGTTGCTTCAGTGCAGAGGACCGGCCACGGGTTTTCTTTATGCACGGAACGTCGACTACTGTACAGTGTGACTATCTGTCAATTGTTTGTATGCACGGAACGTCGACTACTGTACAGTGTGAATATCTGTCAATTGATTGTGTGCGCGAAACGTCGACTACTGTACAGTGTGAATATCTGTCAATTGTTTGTGTCCGCGGGTGTCTCTCAACATGACGTAAAGTTACTTCTGCACAAGGTATGTCAGTGTCCCATTTCCATTGCATTTTTATAGGACTGACATTAGGTGACATTATTATTATTATTATTATTATTATTATTATTATTATTATTATTATTATTATTATTATTGTTATTATTATTATTATTATTATTATTATTATTATTATTATTATTATTATTATTATTGACAAGTACCCATGTCACTAAACGAAGAAAGGGGAAAAAAATTAAAAGATGACAAGTCATTCAAATGTAATTCCAGACACCAACACCAATAGCCGGAAAAGTGATGGCGGTGTTGATGGCAATGATGATGATGGCGGCGGTGTCGTAGAAGAAGAAGAAGCCTGCATGAACTTTTGCAAAACTTCTACCTGCTTGCACGACGTAAGATAGGGGCCGATGCCACTGGCTATTCAGACACAGAAAAGATTTGTAAGACCAATTATTGTATATTATGAGAAACCCACGCAATTCTCCAAAGCATCGTAAAAGTGAAAGCTGTCCTTATCTTTAATGAAGTAAACACTGTCTGTCACTTTGCGTAACAGTAAAGATTACTCTTATATAGCGCACTTGCAAGCTCAGAGAGCTTCTCAAAGCGTTGGCCACTCATATCCAGCAATCACATAATAGTTTGCTGAAGTCAGGATTCGAACCCACGTCGATCGCCCGAGACGCACGTACACAAGTCGTGCGCTCTGACGACTGAGCTATTCCTGCCGCCGTAGAGGTTATTATAGCCTATAAGCCTAATCTGTATTATATAACTACTCCCAATGACTGACAGGCGGACCAGTTTGAACAATGCATCTGGACGATCCACAAACTAACCACTGGCATACCTTACCATTCTGCTACTTCAAGTTAGAAGGGTTTAGGATAAAATAAAGAATAAAATAGGTTATTTTCGTTTGCAGGTGCAGGTTGAAAGATTAGACTTCTTATTAGTCAAAAATCTTTTATCCCAAATACAAAAGTAATAAAGTTTCAAATCGCTGTCTGTCTGTCTGTCTCTGTCCGTTTGTCTTTTACTCTATCTCCTCTCTTTCTGTGTTATTTATTTATTTATTTATTTATTTATTTATTTATTTATTTATTTATTTATTATTCTCTCTCTCCATCTCTCTCTCTCTCTCTACCAATCCTTGCCCCTTACCCCCAACCCCACCATCTGTCTTCTGTCGTTCTTCGTCTGATTGCCGGGCTCTCTTTCTGTTTTATTTATTTGTTTTGATAAACACTAGACATTATTTTGTTGTTGGTGAAACTGTGTGGGAGTGACCGCACCCCGTGTTTAGTACAAGAACCGCTGATGGCAAACATAGCATTTAGCACAGCATTCACAGCACTCTGTGTGCAGATATTGTATAACACGCATCCTGTACATTGATGCCATTTAGTACACAAGAAGAAGAAGAAGAAGAGGGGAAGAGAAAGAAGAAGAAGAAGAAGAAGAAGAAGAAGAAGAAGAAGAAGAAGAAGAAGAAGAAGAAGAAGAAGAAGAGAAAGAAAAAGATGAGGAGGAGAAGAAGAAAACTGAGACTCAGACATTTTATTGACAACAAGGATACAGATTTTAGGCGGGAACGTAATCTTGCAATCGTTCCTCTTATCGTTCAAGAAGAAGAAGGAGAAGAAAGAGAAAAAGAAGAGCAAGACAGAACAAGAAAAAAAAAGAAGAAAGAAAGAAAGAAAGTTGTTGTTTTTTTAATTGGAGGTGTGACGGGGAGAGGAATAACAAAGCTTAACGTCCTATTGCGTTAACGTTAAGGACGATTCACCACGTCGCCACCTTGACAACCATGATGATGATGATCATCATCATATCAAAAACACAGGGAAGAAGAAGAAAGGGTCAAAGTACAGTTTGTTACATAGGACGTCACAGTGAAACGTCACAGTCGTCTTGTTACCCTTCACAAGTGTAATGGGTCATCTTCCGTGACCGCCACAGCAAGTAGGCTTGAAGGCATGGGCGGAATGCATCCATTCTCTGTCAAAACTGTCACTGGACTAAAGACAAAGGTAATTGGAATAATTGCAAGGTGAACTACAATGTTAATTACAATACAACCACGGTTAAAGTATCTTTAAACCCGAAATCAAAATGCGAAAAAACACATTATACAATGTCTATCGCACGCTAAGAATTACTATTATTCTGGGTGAGTGTGTGTGTGTGTGTGTGGGTGTGGGTGTGTGTGAGTGTGCGTGTGTGGGTGTGTGTGTGAGTGTGTGTACGTGCGTGTGTGTGTATGTTTGGGTATGTCTGCGTGTGTTTATGTGTGTGTGTCTGAATAATACATTTGTGTGTGTGGGTGTGTGTGTGGGTGTGTGTGTGTGTGTGTGTGTTTTTGTGTGTGTGAATGATACATTTGTTTGTGTATGATATTTGCGACATTTAAATCTAAACGAAGTGTCCGAGGGCTCCAAAGAGCGTCTGCTATAAGCCTCATCTTGTGCCTCAGCTCCCTTAAAATATCTCAATTGTAATTGGTACAGGCGCACACAAATAGCGCTGTCTGACATTCACATTGCCTGGCTGAACTTTCACCTCAGCAATGCGGATTAAATAAAAAGTCATCTTTTAGGCAAAACAAAAAATCTGTTTACGGTATTCCGACCGACTCCACTTTTTTGGCCCGACCCTAAACTTTTTTTTTTTAGATCGTCTTAAAAAGAACTGAACCCCCCACCACCCCCTCCCCCCCCACACAAAAAAGGTACCTAAGGTAGAAAAGGTATATTTAAAAAAACCAACAACATAGAGCCGATCTACCGACCCTATTTATATTTCCTATGTTACCGTTACAGACATTTTTGTTTTTGCCTTATACTGGCAGAAAGAACAGGAAAATAAAAACCAAATAAATCGTACAGTATACAATTTCCCAGTTTTCGCCTTTCTTTTACAAAGCTTCCGCAGAAGAAATTCAAACGTTTCAGCATTAAATCAAGTAAAATCACCCTTTGTAGTTTAACAAACAGACAACAATTTTTGTTGTTGAAAAGTGGACGTCAGTCGTACTTTAACTACAGACGTACATATACGAGACAGGCAATTAACTTTCCGTGTGCAAGCAATCTCTATCTTGCAATGTTCGTCAGAAGTGGGTTCTGTCCTTTCCGCTTCCGTCTCCAATATGACCAAGTAACGCGGACTCTCGTCTTCTATATATATAAATTGCTTAGCCGGAAGTCCTTCTTCGCCTCTACTGTAAAGTTTGTCCGGTATGGACGCTGATCTGGGCAGGTGCTGGGCGCTGCTGATCGGCCTGCTGTGCGCTCAAAACCCGCGAAATCGTTATAGCCGACATTTCCTTACCGAACGTTTAACCGTTTCTGAGATAAATAAATAAACAAAATGTCCACAAACTGCAATAGCCTCATTCCGCGCGCTGTTTCCATTCAACCCGTGTCAAGAACGTGCCGTTTCGTAATACTGCAAATTTTGTTTTATTTCCATTCAAAACACTTTTGCACTCTGGTCACCAATCTTACAAAATGTTGTGTTTAACTAATTAAATTTGATTAATTAAAAATCGAATCGAGGTTTCAGCATGTTTTCCCATATAGACCAAAAAATTTATGGTCTTTATATGAAGCCTTGGTAGCTCACTTAGTAAGACATTCGCCTACCGTGCAGAAGACCCAAATTCAAATCTCCCGCGGGGCTTTTTTTTTTACACTACAATATGGATATTTTTATTTTTAATTTTTATTATTATTATTATTATTATTATTATTATTATTATTATTATTATTATTATTATTATTATTATTATTATTATTATTATTATTATTATTATTATTATTATTATTATTATTATTATTTATAAACTAATAATAATAATAATAATAATAATAATAATAATAATTATTATAATTATTATTATTATTATAATTATAATATCTTATATCGAATTTTATTTTAAAACCTTGGTGTTTTTTATGGTTTCTATTTGTATTATTCTATATTCAATATTATTATTATTATTATTATTATTATTATTAGTAGTAGTAGTAGTAGTAGTAGTAGTAGTAGTAGTAAGACATTCGCCTACCGTGCAGGCGACCTAAGTTCAAATCTCCCGCGGGCCATATTTTTTTATGTGTTTTTTTTTACACTACAATATGGATATTTTTCTTTTTAATTTAGGCTTTTTACTTTTAACTTATTTATTATTATTATTATTATTATTATTATTATTATTATTATTATTATTATTATTATTATTATTATTATTATTATTATTTATAAACTAATAACAATAATAATAATAATAATAATAATAATAATAATTATTAATAATAATAATAATAATAATATTATTATTATTATTATTATTATTATTATTATTATTATTATATCTTATATCAAATTTTATTTTAAAACCTTGGTGTTTTTTATGATTTCTATTTGTATTATTCTATATTCAATATTATTATTATTATTATTATTATTATTATTATTATTATTATTATTATTACCAAGGATTGGGATGGGGTGGTACGTGTAGGTAAAAGGGGGCTACGGGTAGGTTTAAAGGGGCATGGGTAGGCATAACGGGGATACGGGTATATATAAGGGGGTATGGTGATGGTCGATTCCTTTCATCCATACCTGCGAAACGATCAACGGGGAAGTATCAAGGAGGGTACAGGTAGGTTACAAGGTGGGTACGGAAGGTATCAAGGGGGTATGGGGAGGTATCAAGTGGGTTCGGGGAGGTATCAAGGGGGTATGGTGAGGCATCATGGAGGGGGGGGGGGGACGGGGAGATATCAGGGGCGGGGTATGGTGAGGTATCAAGGGGGATATGGGGAGGTATCATCGTCCAAATGAAACTCGCAGACAACAGTTGTCTCTCTGTATACATTTTAAACAGCAACCTGTGTACCCTGGCAAGCCAAAAACCACTAGTTACTACATAAAACCAGAGATCAGCAATAAATTCTACTTCGGTAAGGATCATAATACATGTTGTTGCATGCCAATGTAGTGCTGTTACGCAAGTTACGCTGGCTACACAAGTTACACAAGTTACATTGGTTACACAAGTTACACTGGTTACACAAGTTACGCAAGTTATGCTGGCTACACAAGTTACACTGGTTACACAAGTTACACTAGTTACACAAGTTACACGGGTTACACTAGTTACACTTGTTACACAAGTTACACTAGTTACATAAATTATAAGCAATTTTTAATAAGGAGTTGCTTTTCAATCTCCTCTATTATACTGTAATTGGAAACCAGGTTTGGTTCTGGCAGATCATCTTGGTCATTGTCCAGCACAGCTCAACATCTTAGTGAATGTTCAGCACAGTTCAACATCTTAGTGAATGTTCAGCACAGTTCAACATCTTAGTGAATGTTCAGCACAGTTCAACATCTTAGTCATTATCCAGCACAGCTCAACATCTTAGTCATTGTCCAGCACAGTTCAACATCTTAGTCATTGTCCAGCACAGCTCAACATCTTAGTGAATGTTCAGCACAGTTCAACATCTTAGTGAATGTTCAGCACAGTTCAACATCTTAGTGAATGTTCAGCACAGTTCAACATCTTAGTCATTATCCAGCACAGTTCAACATCTTAGTCATTGTCCAGCACAGTTCAACATCTTAGTCATTATCCAGCACAGTTCAACATCTTAGTCATTATCCAGCACAGTTCAACATCTTAGTCATTGTCCAGCACAGCTCAACATCTTAGTCATTGTCCAGCACAGCTCAACATCTTAGTCATTGTCCAGCACAGCTCAACATCTTAGTCATTGTCCAGCACAGCTCAACATCTTAGTCATTGTCCAGCACAGCTCAACATCTTAGTCATTGTCCAGCACAGTTCAACATCTTAGTCATTGTCCAGCACAGCTCAACATCTTAGTGAATGTCCAGCACAGTTCAACATCTTAGTCATTGTCCAGCACAGTTCAACATCTTAGTCATTGTCCAGCACAGCTCAACATCTTAGTCAATGTCCAGCACAGCTCAACATCTTAGTCATTGTCCAGCACAGCTCAACATCTTAGTCATTGTCCAGCACAGCTCAACATCTTAGTCATTGTCCAGCACAGCTCAACATCTTAGTCATTGTCCAGCACAGTTCAACATCTTAGTGAATGTCCAGCACAGCTCAACATCTTAGTCATTGTCCAGCACAGCTCAACATCTTAGTCATTATCCAGCACAGCTCAACATCTTAGTCATTGTCCAGCACAGCTCAACATCTTAGTCATTGTCCAGCACAGCTCAACATCTTAGTGAATGTCCAGCACAGTTCAAGGAAGGCGTAAACAATTTTGAACCCTTGCTTGTGCGTGTGCGTGTGTGTGTGTATGTGTAGCGTGTGTGTGCGTGCGTGCGTATATATATATATATATATATATATATATATATATATATATATATATATATATATATATATATATATATATATATATATATATATATATATATATATATATATATATATATATATATATATATATATATATGCATGTGCGTGCGTGCGTGTGCGTGTGCGTATGCGCGCGCATGTGTGACTGGTAAATTGTAGATAAACGTCCCTTCATTGTTTTCATTTGCCGTTTTTAACATTTTAAATCTGTCCTTCTTCAGCCTCCACATGGCTTGCACTCATTGCCTGCGATCCTAGTAGTGTACATGCCATCCAGGCATGTTGATTGACTATGTTTACGTAAAATGCTAAAGAGTAATTTGGATAAACTGTTCTGTCCTCTGTTTCTGTGGATCCATGTTTTGTTTCCCCGTCCTGTGTTTAATGATATGTGTATTCTTGTTTGTTGTGTGTTTTGTTTACGTTTTACTATGTATGTACCTGACTTGATGATCATCTTCTTTCATTGACCCTTGCCCTCATTTGACTTTGACTCTGACTTGACTTACTTGTCTGGATGTATTTATGTCGTTCCCCTTGCGTGTGTCTCAATGTCAGTTTGTTTTGTAGTTTTCTCCTTTTTTATTCTCTGCTGAAAAGGTTATATAGTAATGTATTTACTCTTTTGGTTGATTTTTAGTGGTCCTAGAAGATTAATGTTATTTGGGGTAGTTTGGCGAGCGTTGAATGTTAGTTCTTTCTCCTGGGCAAGCACAAATAGGCTACATACAGATACAGATAAAGTTACAGATACAGACACAGATGAATGATTGTTCTCAAGTATTACAAAAACAATTGTGTGCAGCACATGTCAGATGAACATTATGATGAAAAACCAGCACAA
>CM072524.1:31391148-31401148 GCA_036898135.1 Oncomelania hupensis
GAAGAAGAAGAAGAAGAAGAAGAAGAAGAAGAAGAAGAAGAAGAAGAAGAAGAAGAAGAAGAAGAAGAAGGAGGATGAAAATAATAATACGAAGAAGAATAACAAGAAGAAGGAGGAGGAGGATGAAAAGAAGAAGAAGAAGAAGAAGAAGAGGATGAGAAGGAGGAGGAAAAGAAGAAGAAGAAGAAGAAGAAGAAGAAGAAGAAGAAGAAGAAGAAGAAGAAGAAGAAGAAGAAGAAGAAGAAGAAAAAGAAGAAGAAGGAGAAGGAGGAGGAAAAGAAGAAGAAGAAGAAGGAGGAGGAGGATGAAAAGAAGAAGAAGAAGAAGAAGAAGAAGAAGAAGAAGAGGATGAGAAGGAGGAGGAAAAGAAGAAGAATGTGACGACACGAGTTTCAGATAGCAGGGAGAATTATACTTTGTACGAAGTTACACTTCTCCGTTATGTAGTGTACATAGAATAGCTTGACCGGTTTACTTTTTGGGTACGAAAGGTGCAGTATCGTAAAGTCCGTGCGTAACGAAGAAGACAGGGGTAGGCCAAATACAGAACAGGGCTATGCATAATAAGGAATGTGTACACTGACGAGAGCTCGACGTTTTGCTTGTGACCGGGTGCATTTCGGTAGGGCAGAGTGGTTTGAGATGCTTTTGCGAAAGGGGCGATTTTAACCAGGCAGCAACCCTGTGACAGAGGTCATAGTAGTATAGGTTCTGTGTGGAAGGGTGTGATTATTGTTTATACAAGACACCCAAGGTCTTACGCCCTCGTCGGGGTAAGGATGCTTAGAATTCGAAAGAGGAGGAATATTAACTGCCATTTGTGAATTAATGTAGGGTTGTTTTCCTAAGGTGCGTGTAGTTCTCTATTGAACACCCACCGAGACTTAGTTTCTGTTGCAGAACTAAGGTGACCTCGTCCTCATTTATAATTGTTATTTTGGAAGTGAAATAACCAGCAATAGCGAGACAAAGTAACTCTCAAAAGACTAACCAATATTTGTGACAGTGCTGTGTTGTGTTGTTGCGTTGGGAAGGTGTATCACGAGCCGAGGCCTATAAGGTGAGTAAACCCTGTTATCCAATTCCTTAGTGGCGCACTCTGAGACGGCGTACGCGTATGGATGGTGATGAATGTGGGGAAGGGAATGTATTTCAGGATGCATAATGATTTTTATTGATTTTATATGTTTTTTTTATGGTTTTCTTATTGTGTATGTGATGGAGAAATGTCGTTGCTGCTGTTGTTGTAAAGGTGGGTCAAGGCGACGATGGGGAATGTAGAGAGGGAGAGAGAGAGAGAGAGGGTGGGGGTGTATGTATGGAGAGAGCGATAAAATGTATTATGCTGAAGAAAGACGAAGTGATGATTATGAAGAAAGCATGTTTACAGTATAGCACAGCAAGATAGTATGAATGAAGGGAGATAATCGTGATGTGTTATAACCGTTGGGAGTGATGGTGATGATGAAGGGAGGTGGAATGAATCAGGACTATGTGATGAAGTGTGGTTGCAATAATTATGTATATTTATATAAATGTCTGTGTTTATAGAAGGTATGAATTATTAAGTATCAAAGGTTAATCTATATTATTGAAATGCGTGCATAACATCTTGTATTGTTATCATTGTATGCATAAACAGGTCAAGATGGCGGACGGAGGACGGCGTGTTATATTATATAGTGTTTATGTTTTGTAGGCAGACTGTTAAGACTGTGTATCTGCTTACAGGTTTGGGCTGCTTTTGTTGCTGTTGACGTTACTGATGTTGATGACTATGCTGATGATGATTTTGTACCTGTTATCGCCTATGTTTACGCTGATTGATTTCTAGCCAGCCTGGGTTGTGCCGTTGCCCCTACAGCAGGGAAGTGTGGTGGTGGTCTCTGCCACTGCTGTGTGTTTTGCCTACGTGTCTAGGCATCACTATTACAGGGATTTTCCACACCTAATTCACGCACACACAGACTCGCACTGCGCCACACCTAAAAACATATACATTTAGTTGTAGAGAATCATCCACTTTATTGTGAAAGAGACTGTTTAGCTCTCTGAGCTACTTGACAAACATTTGAACAGTGCTTCAGCTCTACAGCTTCACCTGGATAATAGTTCAAGATTAAAGATTCATAACGCCATCATTTCTTCTTTGAAGATTTATATTTTGGATTGATTTACTAATTGTGATTTTGTTGTACACATTTTGTAAAGAAACTGTTGCTGTCTAGTTCTGTTTGGGTTAAACAAGGGGAGGTAATTGTTAGTTAATATTGGGACGGGGGTCTTGATAGGGGTGAAGGGTGGTTAGTTCCCATTTTGTCCTGTGTCTGTATGTTAATTGTTGAATAAAAGAGTGTGATTGTATTCTGGCATCTTTGTGTTAGTTTATTTTGTTTGAGTTTTATTCCTTTCACTCGCTTTATGTGCTGACGCCACGGAACCCGCTCGGGGGCCGTGACAAAGAAGAAGAAGAAGAAGAAAAAGAAGAAGAAGGAGAAGGAGGAGGAAAAGAAGAAGAAGAAGGAGGAGGAGGAGGATGAAAAGAAGAAGAAGAAGAAGAAGAAGAAGAAGAAGAAGAAGAAGAAGAAAAAGAAGAAGAAGGAGAAGAAGAAGAAAAAGAAGAAGAAGGAGAAGGAGGAGGAAAAGAAGAACAAGAAGAAGGAGGAGGAGGATGAAAAGAAGAAGAAGAAGAAGAAGAAGAAGAAGAAGAAAAAGAAGAAGAAGAGAAGGAGGAGGAAAAGAGGAAGAAGAAGAAGAAGAAGAAAAAGAAGAAGAAGGAGAAGGAGGAGGAAAAGAAGAAGAAGAAGAAGGAGGAGGAGGAGGAAAAGAAGAAGAAGAACAAGAAGAAGAAGGAGGAGGAGAAGGAGGAGAAAGAAGGAGGAGGAGGAGGAGGAAAAGAAGAAGAAGAAGCAGAAGAAGAAGAAGAAGAAAAAGAAGAAGAAGAAGCAGAAGCAAAAGAAGAAGAAGGAGGAGGAGGAGGAGGAGGAGGAAAAGAAGAAGAAGAAGAAGAAGAAGGAGGAGGAGAAGGAGGAGGAAAAGAAGAAGAAGAAGAAGAAGAAGAAGAAGAAGAAGAAGAAGAAGAAGAAGGAGTAGAAGGAGGAGGAGAAGAATGAGCGTGTACGATGAGTAGGTTTAACGTAAAGAAAATCCCGAGACTTCGCAACAGGGCAGACTGATGTTCAAGATGGCGTTTATTGAACGGAATGCGCATGTCTGAACGTTAGTAGTTATGGAGTTGTTGTGGTGATTGCTATAGTGTTTTAATGCATAGGCGTGTGATGGTGTGTATTATCCCACATTGAGTGAGAGATGGAAATAGAGAGTGAGAGAGAGGGGGAAGGGTTGGGGTTGGGGGGGGGGGAGTCGGGGAATAGACTGTACACCTGAAGATCATAAGGGTCTAGGCGTGTGACAACAGCAGTGACACCTCGTGGTCCCACTTCCATAGAAGACCATTGCTGTCCTTAACCCATGTTTAACCCAGGGAGGACAAAATAACATTCCGTGGTGAACCGCTGCCAGATTTCAACATGACAATTCATCATGACCAATTTTCTTCCAGTTTCAGCTTTTGTATTCTTCAACCTCTGCCGTGCAACCTCTGCACATAACATGGAACTTCGGCAGGCAGACTGTCTCTACCGTGTAAAACAATGATGAGACAGTCTTGTGGTGAGACATAAGTAACGTTTTCTGTGTCTCCCATGACCACTGAAGACGCTCCCAGAGTAGAAACAGGTCTGGTCAGGATGGTTAATAATTACGACTAAAATATATTTTCAAATCTGCTTTGCACGCTTGTAAGAGAGCAGCATTGTGAACTTTATAGTTTTCAGTGGTGGTGTGCTGCTGCAGACAATGTTCATCTTTACACTACAGTGTCTCCACTGTCCTAAACCTTATTGTAGGTTGGGATCCATCAGGTGACATATAAACAACCACTAGTCTTGTTCTCCTTTCATAATGGTATTGCCCAAATAACTATAGAGCAGGCTTGTTTTGCTCAATATCTCACAAACGGCTGAAGCGATTTGACTGAGTTTTGGTACTGGTACTTAAAATCATGGGCCATTCTTTAGTAACAATCCGCCTTAAATGTCACTTTAAAAAACCAAACAAAACACCGTTGTTTTTTCCTATCCTATCGTATCCCTTAACACAAAGGTCATTGGCGCACCACAGATGCTCGTTTAACAAGCGTACTCCATCTTTCTCTGTCCTCAGCAACCCTCATGGCTTCGCTCAGTGTCAAGCCAGTCCAATCTCGAATGTTGTCCTCCCACATTTTTTTCTGTCTCCCCCTTCTTCTTCCTCCTTGCACCGTGCCTTGCAGGATAGTCTTTGCAAGACATGATGCTCTGGTGACGTGGCCATACTATCGTAGTTTCCGCTTCTTCACCACTGTGAGCATGTCATCATGTTGTCCAAATGGCTTTTGTGATGGTCTGTCGGGCTTCGTCGTTGGTGATGTGCTGGGTATAGGAAATCCCCAGAAATCTTCTGCAGCACCTCATCTCCATGCTTTGTATTGTTCGCTGTAGCCTTGTCTCAAGAATAACAGAATTAACCGACATTGATCAGTTTTACTTTGTGCACACTTTAACTACTGCTAGCAATGTTGGATCATTGGTATTTGTACTTTCTCAAGGTCAAGGTCATCGTGCACCCCACCATTTTCTGAACACGTTTTGCGTTGTATCTCAAGATCCGCTGATCTTATTTTGAAAATGATTTGCTTGAAAACAGTTAAGGTCGAGGTCTACCATCGCACGTTTTGCTTTTGCTTCTTTATGATAAACCCGAGTCACGATACCCCCAAAATAATTATAACATTTTTGAAAATGCGTAGTCTATCGGCCATGGATGTGGGTGTCTGGAAATACATTTGAATAGCCTGCCACCTTGTTGATGTTTTGTTTCACAGTGTTAAACTCTAATCTGAAACTTGAACGGCGTGTTTTGCTGTTTTACTGTGTAACATGATAAGGTAGGAGTTTGTTTATCTGCAGGACACGTCAATATAAAAGAATTGTGTGTGCGTGTGTGTGTGTGTGGGTGTGTGTGAGCGTGTGTGTGTGTATGGGTGTGTTTGTGTGTGTATGTTTATATGTGTGAGTGTCTGTGTATGTGTTTGTGTGTGCGTGTAGGTGTGTGTGTGTGCAAATAAAGGTCAAGGTCAGCCTTTTCCGTTCGGTTAGAGGGGCCGGGTAGCTCAGTTGGTAAGAGCGTCTTGCTAGTAACCGAAAGGTCGCTGGTTCGAATCCCGGATTGGTCAACGTGTGATATTATTTTCCCCTTTACCAACAACTGGCCCGCTGGTGTCAGTATAAATCGGTCCAGTAGTCACCTATATGCGAAAGTGTCGTGTGACTATAATCTACAAACAACAACATTTCCGTTCGGTGAAAAGACGATAAAGGAAAGGAAAAGCCAACACAAGCACCCCACAAAGGATGTCAAGGCAGTCTGTACTTGCATAGTGGGCTTAGGTCAATGTTGGAGTCAGCGCAGTGTTCTCCAGGACTATGTCTTCCCAATTCTAGGTTTATGTTCCACCAGATCTTTGTTTCCTCATGTCTATGTTCCCTCTAGGCATTTGAGGTCTATGGTGTAATACATACCTATGGGATAACATAGACCTATGGAATAACCTAGAACTGAAAAGCATAGAGGGGTATAGAGCTGGGAAAACAAAGACATTGCATGGTGGAACATAAACCTTTGAATTGGGAAAACAATCCTGGGGTAACACTGGTGTTCTGGTGACTCCATCACACTTGGAACACATATACCTGCTATACAGTTAAAGAAAGAGACAAAAAGCCAACTCTTTAATTCGTTCATTTTGATTTTTAGTTTACTAATAGTTCAAATTAATGCAGTGTCAAATGCTACAATCACTAAACACATAAGCGTTGTGACCAAGTGGGCTAAGGCGGGACTAACCTGTCTTGTCCACAGGCCAGAAACCAATGGCGCCTGACAGGTGTGGGTTCGATCCAGCATCTGGGCGTTATGTTTCTCCGAATATTATTTACTTTCGACTCGGGCAACATTTCGGGGGTTTTCTCCGGGGACTCCGGTGTGCTCCTCCAGCAAAAATTCAAAATCACAACTAATGTTAGGTAGGTTGGGTTTGGGCGCGCCACAGGCTGTGACTACGCTTTCCCCAGGGAAGGTGGCCCAGAATTTCCCTATGAAAAAAAGGACAATAAGGTAAATAAAAAAATATATATATATAAAAAATTGTATGCATTAAAAAAAAAGCTTTAACAAAATTTATTTCTGCTTACTTCATCTTTCCAAACCTCCGTTCACCTCACTTCTCACTCTAGAAGATTCTACCTTACTTTGTATTTCACTTAACCTTTACTGACTACCTATCTTTCGGGCTCTTGGTTACTGGCTCCCGGGAACAACTACAGCAACGATAATAATAATAATAATAATAATAATAATAATAATAATAATAATAATAATAATAATAATAAGAAGAAGAAGAAGAAGAAGAAGAAGAAGAAGAAGAAGAACCCCGGCTTCCAGCTTCACGGGCTCCGTTATAACCCTCATCTATTTTACCCTGCTCCAAAGGCCCAATCGTATGTTCTCAGTGGTCAAAGCATTGTCTACAAAAGGCAATATACTGAGTCTACGTCACAGACTAGTCCATTGTTTTGAGCGGTGCACTTATCGCTTACCTTCATGGTGCAAGCTCTTCCCTAATAGGGAAAAGAATTATTTGAACCGTGGGTACCGCATACCCGTATTCTTTTAGTTTTCCCAATACCGCCCGCGTCAGCAGCCGGTAAACACGCCGGGCATTGCCCTCGACTTCACCGAGTTTAACAGCATGTGGTACTAACAACCAAAAACAGTTTTGTTACTTTCTCTGCTAGTACTAACTGAAGTCGAGCGTTGCTTAGCTCAGCACGTTTGTGACCAACATCCAAAGGTTACATAGGCCTACATCAACTGCTTGGCATCCTGCTAAACTCTGGTCAGGGCACATTTTGTCTGTTATAACCTTTCTCGCATAACAAATGATAGCGTGTTCCTTTGCAGTCCGCTGGACCCTATAAACATTGTACAACTAACTAATCGGCAGTCAGGTTAAGTCCCCTATACGCCATGAGGGATGCTGAGGACAGAGCAAGATAAGAGTACGCTGGTTAAACGATCATCTGTGATGCCCCAACGACCTTCGAGTTACGGAATAGGATGGGATATGAAAATAAATATACATGTTAGCTAAATAATAAATATGAATAAATAAATAAATAAATAAATAAATACATAAATAAATAAATAGATAAATAAATAAATAGATAAATAAATAAATAAATAAATAAATAAATAAATAAATAAATAAATAAATAAATAAATACATGACTAGGCTTATATAGTTTATTGAATACAAATTACCCAAGACAGTCTTCTTTCTTCTTACAAAAGGATAGTTCCACCTCTACGAAAAAAAGAAAACGAAAAAAGAGATGAAGAATAAAATGAAATAAATTAAAATAAATTAAAATAAATAGAATAATAAAAAAAGAATCTAAATAAATAAGTAAACCAATAAATCAATAAACAGTTTGCTGAGAACACAGGGTCCTAGCAATAGTTCATTCTTCATATCATAGGGCCCTAGCAATAGTTCATTCTTCATATCATAGGGCCCGTTCATTCTTCATATCATAGGTTTCGTTTCGTTTTTTAAATTAACGTCCCCGGACACGGTGTGTATAGGGGACAAGGAAATGTTTATAGTTCGTTGAAATAAGAGGTCTTGCTGAGTAAGGTAAATATATCATAGGGCCTGTGACGTGGGGTTTTATTGTTGCTGGGCTCTGCACAATGGAATGCTATTACCCACTGTCTTCAGTCTATGGGGATCGCTAGTAATCTCCCTGTAACTTAACTTAATACATTTATTTGTTTAGCTCGGTCTGTGTTTAGGCTGGGGTACAGAGATAGATAGAAAAAATGGTAAAAGATCACTGTCACACTAGCTTTCACACGGCTATGAAACACATGTATTCCAGCCACTTGATAACAGTAAATATCACACATTTATTTCCTCTACTCTATACAAGATCTTCGAAGTACGAAACTAACTTAAAAGTTCAATTGTCAATGCGAATGGTTCGCTCTTGAGAGTTATAGGCAGCTACTTTATCTTCATCAGGCACTGGATACTTTCTGCCCTAATGGTCAGAGTTCTGGAAGAGTGGACTGCTGTGGTCCTGTGATACCAGTTTTAGTGCACTGTTTCAAGGGGCACTTAACTGTGTGGCTGAAGCACAGCGTTGTGGTTGCTTCCTTGATATGCTGTGTTGTGGTGGAGTCTTCTCCGTGTGGCTAGACTGGTGGGCTCTCTTAGCTCAGTGCTTTAGAGGCCTCTGCAGACCAACTTTCAGCGACGACTTGTTCTTGTCTTTCGCCGAGTTGGGCTCACTATACAATGCCTGCTCGTCTGTAACATATGAGACGAAATTCTGCACAAACCTGTATAACAGGTGTGTGCAGAGCGTCTCACTGAAGGCTGAAGTAGCCCTCAGTGATTAGTTCCACATCTCTATATATAAGCGACGAACATTCTGCTAAGTCCGTGGTCCACTGGAATCTCCACTCTAATTTCCTATACATACATAAATATAAATCATGGCTAACTATACACATAGAGAAAGAATTAATATTATACACATTCTCTGGTACAGCCACTGGTCTGCAAGCATACATATAGGTAAAACAACAGTGGTTTCGTCAGGTATACAACATGGCGTCGACCGGTCGTGTTCGACACGTGGTCACGCAACGTTGGACTTAACAATTCCATTCTAAGCATTAGAAATGTCACAAACATAATTCAACAATAATATAAATACATCACTATGAAATAAAAGTATGTTCATTTACCTTTTTGACAATGTCAGGCCGTGGCTAACTTGATTGAATTCGAATTTTCAACAAGCCCTGCTTCCTGAATCTGTCAGTGGAGAGATTTCTGTCAGAGCATAACTGTGTACTGCTCGGCGTTTGAATTTAGACTCACTCTTCTACCTCTCTGCTTGAATCAGCCAGAACTGGTTCTACCTAATCTAGCTGTGTTCTCATTGGCGCTAAAATCCGATTGGCTTTAAAATCGAAGCGCCCTAAGTAAGCTGCGATGATATCATTGCCTATTGGGCTATCGTCACGCTATACAACTGTGTTACACTGACTAAACAAGCAAAAGCTCAAAATGTGCTGGGTTAACTGGGCCTCTTGTTACAGGTCCCTAGCAATAGTTCATTCTTCATATCATAGGGCCCTAGCAATAGTTCATTCTTCATATCTTGAAATGCTCCATCGTTTCAAAATAAGAAAATAAATAATAAATTAAAATAAAATAGCACCACACAATACAATACAATACAATACAGTACAATACAATACAGTACAATACAATACAGTACAATACAGTACAGTACAATACAATACAATACAATACAGTACAATACAATACAGTACAATACATCTTTATTTTCCAACTTTCACATTATACATACAAGCTGAAATTTGCTTTGTAATTGAGGACAAACTTTGCATAAAATAGGAAATAAGAAGTTTCTAGGCCTACAACAGTCATATGGCTTAGCTGCAAATATTCTCTCTCTCTCTCTCTCTCTCTCTCTCTCTCTCTCTCTCTCTCTCATACATAAATAAACAAATAGTTTAGTCATTGCAAATTACCCTAGCAATAGTTACAGTATAGTTGCATAGTTACTTGTTCATAGGCATTGAGACAGGCAGATTTTAACTGTACACACTCTTCATTCATTGCTACAGAATTATGGTTTCAGTCTGTACTTGCCGATGTTCAGTTGGACTGAACTATAAGTTGTATTATAGGATCAGTCTAATGAACTACGGATTTAAATGAGAGGAAACACCTTGCATGAATGTAAGCTTTCACTTTACTGACACTATGCTAACAGTTTGTGAGGGCGAGTGAGTGTTG
>CM072524.1:31403648-31518648 GCA_036898135.1 Oncomelania hupensis
GATCAGCTTGGGAATATTGGACGCTTTCTGCCAGGTGGTCACTGGGGCTTCCTATGATGTTATTATTTGGCAATGTAGGCATTTTATATGTATGTGTTTTGTTGATATTTTATAATGATGTTTGTACTCTATTTTGTTTTTGTAAACGGGGGTTTCATAAATTAAAGTATAGCCTCAGCGTCCACTGCGTGGGACGTCTTTATTGTTAAGTGACCGTCTGGTGGAGTGCCTTCAGTGTTACCACTAGGGTTGTTTCGGCAAATCTTGTATGCGGATCAGGGGCGAGTCCTCTTTCAGCGAAGTTGTGGTCTTGATTTTGTGGTCCTGATTCTACTCTTTGCAATCCGCTGGACCCTGCAGGCAATGAATAACAAACTAACCATGAAAAAGAGCGATAAGTACTAAGTGTTCCCAATGAAAAGGAAGGGTAACTCAGTTTTCCCAATGAAAAGGAAAGGTAAATCAGTGTTCCCAATGAAAAGGAAGGGTAACTCGGTGTTCCCAATGGGAAGGAAGGGCAGTTCAGCGTTCTCCATGAAAAAGAACGGTAACTCATTTAATCTCCTATGTTGTAGTTAATAGTGTAATAATGATAGTGACTGGCTGCAATCTCTGTGTTACGTGTATTAGCCTAGCCTACTTCAGACGGAGGTCTAGTGGATACAATAAAGTAAAGAGCAAAAGCCATAATTTAAAAAAAACAACTGTTTGTCTCCCTTGTTACACACGCCAGCAGTCACTTCCTAAACATAACCTTGTTCAAGACTACCAACGCTGCAACACTACATTTTACAACTATGTTCGACAATGAGTTCTCTTTCAGAAAGGTAGCTTCTTTCCCATCTCCATGGCCAGCCAGCCCATTTGTGGATACTTTTCTCGCGTGAAAATGTTTGTTTTTTCTTCTGAGAACTTCATTTAGGCGTCTTCCAATACTTCGGAAAATCAATCCATCAATCCGTTGATTTTCCCCAAGCCCAGCTGACACACTGACGATCTGAGAACACAGCCAATGGCCATCTTATCTATGGCACAAAGCTACAAAACAACAATTGGTGGCAAAGAAGGGGAGATAAATCTGTCTTATCATTCCCTCATTCCACAGGGAAGAGCAACTACTAAGGATTTTATCCAAGATGTTATCAATACACTCCAGCCTATCTCTTTAGCCGAGCCACCCATAGCACTTGTGATAACTTTACTTATGATCACTTTGTCACTTGTGATCACTTTATTACTTGTGATCACTTTATTACTTGCGATCACTTTAGCACTTGTGATCACTTTATCACTTGAGATCACTTATCACACAAGCGTTTTGTCAGCCAAAAGCAGTTGGGTGTCCTAGAACTGTAGATCCGGCTTTGTGATCTGCGATTTACAGCTGTACAGTTGAACGCGTTGTTACTGTCGAGGTGTAGGACACAGAGGTGTAGGACACAGTCGGGGCGACTGACTGGTTCGTGGTGCACGTTTGAGGCAACTGTGCATCTTGGACGACTTGGTTCGATTCTGACTCAAGTGTGTGTTTTTGTACTGACCGTTCGGTCTTGCCCTGACTCCAGCAAACCAATTTTGTGCGTGACGTAAAAATCTGACTTTACTCTGAGAGGTAAAAGCAGTGACCTTTTGTAGAATTAACCGACGTTCTATTGTTTTATTTTGCTTGATGAAAGTCCATAGTTTCGCTTATTTTGTTTATTTTAGTGTGTGTGTGTGTGTTTTTTAAAATTTAAGTTAATGTTCTTTTGTGTGTGCAATTATTATTATTATTTTGTCATATCATATTCGTCAGCTATGCGAGCGAAATTCGGGTTTGTGTTTTCCATGTCAAAATAAACAAACACTGTCAAGTCAAATGAGATAAAGTCAACCAGTCTTTATACCATATAAAAAACAGGATTTAAAAACACTTTTTTTTGGGGGGTGGGGGGGTGGGGTGGGTACGTTTTACAACAGCGGCAAGAAAAGTATAGTGGACTCAGTGCAAACACAGACACAGTTTGGTATTGTGCTATTTTTAGACACTTTTTTCATTCGTTCAGTCCTTTGAATGTATTTCTATATTTTCAAAAGCACTCCTCTCTTCCACAAACACAATCATACACATTACTTTTGAAAAAGGATATGTTGGATGTTAGCTTTCTTTCTGTTGTTGTTGTTGTTGTTGTTGTTGTTGTTGTTGGAGTTGAAAGTAGTGTAAAACGATGTCCTTGTTACTTTTAAACTGATCTTTGTTCAATAAAAGATATTTAATTTTCTTGTGTGCCAGTTACCGCCACCCAGTGGACAGAGAACCAGTCGACAGGAATCGGCAGCTATCAGCAGAATTTTGAACGTCAGTTTTGCTGAAAGACAAAGTGCCACAAACATGGCGTCTGGAAGACGTTTGCTGATTGCACTGTGTCTGCTGAACTGTGACGTCGTTAACGGTGTTCCTGCTGGACCTGACCCCCCCAAAGAAAGTAAGTCTGATTTTTTTTCCTCATTATTTTATATTTAAAATTTAATTTAATGTAATTATTTTATTTCATTTTAATTTGTTTTATTGTGTTCTACTTCTTTATTTATTTATTTATTTATTTATTTATTTATTTATTTTTCTGTCTGTTTTTGTTTATTTAGTTTTTTTTTTAAATTTAATTTTGTTTTTAAAGTGTTTTTTTGGGGGGCCAATATTCTTCCTGATCTCTCGGTTTTTAATTTTCTTCTTTGTGGTTTATTTTAATTTTGTAGCATGATTACGTTGCAGCGTTGCTGTTGTCGTATTTTCTGTTGCTTTCTGACCTTGTTGTTGCTGTTGTTGTTGTTCTTCTTCTCTTCCTCTTCCTTTGTTGAATGAGGATGTGTTTAATCTTGCCCTTGGTGGTGGTGGTGGTGGTGGTGGTGGTGGTGAACCTTTATTTCCACCGGTTTGGCGACCTAAATACCATTTAGGTAGCCGATCACTGTGAACTGGCTACCTACTATTTTGAACGGCTACCTATAATGTGAATGTCTACTTAACCATATTTGTGAACTGCTACTTAATTTTGAACCCATTTTTACGACAGGCGACCTAAATGTGAATGGTTACCTGCCTGTGAATGGCGACTTAAGCAGTTCACCACCACGGCTACCTATTACGTGAAATGTTACTTGATGGTGATATGGCTACCTAATATGCTATGTTGTTAAACTGACATGAAACAATTTGTTAAAAAACATTGACCATTGATACGTTGAAGCGTAAATTTTAAAGCCACTTTAAACTACTTCCATTCTTCACTTTAACACCATTCTTGCTTGAGATAGAGAGACAGAGAGGGGGTAAGGGGGATAAAGGAAGTTCTACACAAACATTTGTATGGACAGAATGCACAATAATGTTGTAACCACACTTTCATTGTTGCAACGTTGTAATTTAATTCTCAATGAGGATCACTCTACCACAAGGATAACAGAAATTATTTTATTTCGCCAATTGACATGTAATAGATACAACAATCGGAATATTATTTGGTGTTGGACAATGACAGAATGTTTTATATTTAACATCTCTCTGTCTTTCTCTCTCTCTTACACGCACGCACACACGCATACCTACATACACAAATGCATGCACAGCCACACGCACTAGCACAAACATACCCAAAGGCGCGCACACAGTCATCGCCTATACTACTACTAAACACAAACTCTCACAGCGAGAGCATCATTATTACATGATATTCCATAGCATACTGAAATGCATAAACAGACATTTATGTGAGAACATACCACATAAAACAATACTTTCAAACAGCTTCACATCACTTCAAGAGTCTTTATTGTCCAAACACATGGCATGGATATTTGTTTTGCAATGCAAGAAAAGAGATAACATCAAAAACATAGTCATACAATATTAATACATTTGATATACTATCATACACAACTTCCATACCGATATACAAATCTATCACCACTAGCACACATGCCTAAACAGATATCCAGTCACATACCCCTGCGTACACATTAGACACACAGATAATTATTCCACAATACACAAAACCACTCAAACCCACCCATTCCTCCATGCCTTAGACCCATCCTAGCCATCCATAACACCTCACTCCTGTATCTATACACTCGCACTTAAATACTTTTCATCCTTTCTACCACTCAACTCGTTGACTCACACATACAGTGTGAAAATTACCGCACCATCAGCCTCATCAGCCATCCCAGCAAGGTCCTCCTGAAAATAATACTCAACAGGTTGAAACCCCAAGGTGAACAAATCATAGCTGAAGAACAAGCAGGATTCAGGGCAGGGCGAAGTACCACTAAACAGATTTTCAACCTCAGAATAATCTGTGAGAAATACCTACAGCACCAACAACATCTATATTATGTGTTCATAGACTTCAAGAAGGCGTTTGACCGAGTCTGGCATGCAGCTCTATGGGCAACAATGAAAGTGTACAACATCAGCCCTAAAATTATTGAAGTCATCAAAAGCCTGTATGACAAGGCTACCAGTGCAGTCCTCCACAACAGCGCCATCGGGAACTGGTTCAGAACAACAATCGGTGTGCGTCAAGGATGCATACTCTCTCCAACACTCTTCAACATCTTCCTAGAGCGCATCATGTCAGATGCTCTTGCAGATCATGAAGGTACAGTCAGCATAGGGGGTAGAGCAATCTCCAATCTTTGTTTTGCGGATAACATTGATGGATTGTCTGGAGAGGAATAAGAACTTGAACAGCTGGTACAGAGGCTTGACACCACCTCCAGAGCTTATGGAATGGAAATAAGTGCAGAGAAGACCAAAATGATGACCAACAACACCAATGGAATCAACACGAACATCAAAGTCCAAGGCCAATCCCTCAACACAGTGCAAAGCTTCAAATATTTAGGAGCCATTGTATCAGACAATGGGTCCCGACAGGAAGTACTCTCCAGGATCACACAAACAACTGCTGCCCTGACAAGGTTGAAGCCCATTTGGAAAGACAGGACCATAAATCTACATTCCAAAGTAAAACTGCTGCGCTCCCTTGTCATCTCCATCTTCTTATATGCTTGCGAAGCATGGACCCTCACAGCAGATCTCCAACAAAGAATACAAAGCATGGAGATGAGGTGCTACAGAAGACTTCTGGGCATTTCCTATACCCAACACATCACCAACGATGAAGTCCGACAGACCATCACACAAGCCATTGGACAACACGATGACCTGCTCACAGTGGTGAAGAAAAGGAAACTCCGATGGTATGGCCACGTCACCAGATCATCAGCCCTTGCAAAGACTATTCTGCAAGGCACGGTGCAAGGAGGTAGAAGAAGAGGGAGACCGAAAACGGGGTGGGAGGACAACAATCGAGAATGGACTGGTTTGACACTGAGCGAAGCCATCAGTGCTGCTGAGGACAGAGAAAGATGGAGTATGCTGGTTAAACGATCATCTGTGGTGCCCCTACGACCTCCGGGTTACGGGATAGGATAGGACAGGATAGGAACAATGATAACACTAATAATAAGAATACTACTAAAATTAATAATAATAACAACAAAAAGGATACAAAACCAAGCTTCGTGATGATCTAGGAGAACAAAATTAGCTGTTCGTGAGTTTAATATCCATGATAGTTATTGTCAACAAAACTACATAGTTGGAAGTAATAATAATAATAAAAACAAGAAGGATACAAAACCAAGCTTCCATGATAGTTATTGTTAACAATAAGCATCAGAAATGCCAAACAAATCAGCAACGACCTGTACAGGCAGATTCAACCTCAGTTGAGTGAGGACAATTAACACTTCTTGAAATTTTGCTTGTGATTGATCTGGGCCCACTAATAATATGAGGCATGAGGAATGACACCGGAGCAGCAAGAGTCAAAAAAGATGGTAGGCCTGTGTAATATTTAACCTTCTCATCATCTCTAGACCCATCTTCTTTTTTAAAAAAAAGTCATCTGACCTAGTGCTGGCATTCAGTTTCATACGAAGAGTGAGGTTTTCTGTTCTTAGGGTCTGAAACTCAGACTCCATGGCTTCCAGGTAGGAAATGGTAATGTCGGTCTGGACTTCTTGCTCCACAGTTCCTTTCAAATCAGTAGCTTCTTCACCCAGTTCTAAATCAGTGTCCCCTCCAAGATCACCCATAGATGCGTCACTGTCTGTGGTGTTCTTACCGTCCTCAGCATGATCTGCACCAATAAGAACCATAACATACACATAACTATTTGTTTACTTCAAGCACATTCTATGTTTAGGTGATCATACTGCCTTGAAATGTTTCACTTTTGTTTTTTACTCAAAAGTATGAGTAAATGCTTATTTTTGGCAATCAGTGTTCCTGCCATCTATAAGACAAGATGTGGCTTTTTTTCAAATTAACCAAAATGAAAACTGAAGACAGTTTATTTAACTGTAGTTTAATACTGATGAATTAAGATTCACCACGATGAAGTGGTGGGAACGGGTTGTGGTGAGAGAAAAAAAAATTAACACTGGATCTGGGTGCATGCTTCCCTGGAAAACTGCATTCATGTGCACTTACTAACAACTGCATTACCTTCAAAAAGCATAATTTCATGGACCACATCAAATATCTAAATACGAAGGCGATGCATTATACATGACAATGTTAGATTTACAAACATTAAAAAGTGCATTTTAGAAAGGCAGCGTTGTTTCAAAAACACAATTTCTTTACACTTGAAGATAAACCATGAAATATTTCATAAAGTAAATATTCATTGCATACTGTTGTGGGCATTTCCTTGTTTCTGTTGCTCTCTCTTCTGTTTCCATTCAAACCGGTCCACATCAGTGATGCACATTTAATGTTGTAGCCAAGGTGCAAAGTTGGGATCCAGTTGGGATCCAGTTGGGCGCATCATCTTGATAGAACCCGCACGTTTTCCTGTCATCAAAATCAACTCAAAATGTAATAACAACTACACTAAAATATTGACTTGCATGATAAACAAAAGAAGCACTCTACTCGTCTTTAGTCTTTCCTCTGTGATTCTGGAAGAAAGGTAAACAACACGTGTTTCTCCTCAGGTGTTTTGTGTGTGGTGTTTTTTAATTTTTTATTTTGTATTCAAGTAAACGTGAGATTTGAAAAAAACAAAAAACAAATACAGTCCCAGTCTTTATATCACGAAGCTTAAACTCACATTCTATCTATGAAATGTGAGAACAGAGCAAAAGTCATCTAAAAACCCTCCAAGTCCAACACACGACCTGCTCAAAAATGGCAGATTTTACTACTGCCAGGTTGTCGGTGAAAGTGGGCAGCTGCAACTTCGCAATGGCCTAGTAAGACCAAAATGCATGTGAACCATTGGACAATTATTGAAAATGCTTACCTTTCACAAAGTGGCGTGACCACACACGGGTCCATGGTTTTACTGTTTTGTCTGTGATCTTCTTTCGATTGATTTGGGCGATTCAAATTCAAAGCCTTCTCCTCCAAGCTGTCAGCTCGCGTATGTTGGAGCCTCTATTGAATATAATCGTCGGAATTCTATGGTAAGAGATCCCAAGATCTCTAGTACTTCGCTTCGAACAATGTTTGACACAACAATCGTTCGTCATGTTGAGAAAATTGCGAATAATTACGCACAAAGTTATGACGTCAATCGGGATAGGTCCAGTCTATTCTCTCTCTTTCTCTCTTTGTCCGGAGAACAGTTATTCGGGGTGGGGACATTCCAAGCAGTATAACACCCGTTCTGCTTGACTTATTTACACACTTTTGGTTGCAAACAACGCACCGTTGAAATACCTACCTACAATGTTTGTATATTTGCTAAAAGTTTTCAAACAGTTTTGCGATTGATTGATTTTGACTGCCACCGATTGTCTTGGCTACCTAAGCTAAAATACGGTTAATACATTTATTATAATACTTCGCCACCAAGCCCATAGATCATTACAATAATTAAAAATAGTATCGAATTTAAGTTTTTTGAGTACATGGTGTCAAAGTTTTAACTTTTTGTAAAAGTGTTGACCAAAATAAGCGCGGTGGTGCTTTTCCAAACTGCACATGGTGACCTAAATCGGATATAAAAACCCCAAATCCACATTTCTCCCGCCACGATGAACAACGTTAAGTTTTTAATGATGGTCAAGCCGAATGTAACTAGCTCATATGCACATGGCATTCTACTTAATTGAATTAAGGACGCTGTCACTGACTTTCTTAGGTAGCCATTTTCGGCTTATGCCACGGGTTTTTACAATGTTCCAGAAAATCACTATAAAACTAAAATTACTGATTGGATTTTCAAAATTTTTCTTTCACCACTTTAGTAACATTCCAGGCAATGTTTCTGCCAAGTTTGGTTACATTTGGTTAACGTTTAGATATTTATTTTTCATTTCAATCGTTAAAACGAGTTCACGCAACTTGGTGTTGAAATCTGGACATATGGGCAGTGTGAGGAAGTAATACGCTTGACTCTGGTTTTTTTAAACCACCAAAAACACGTGGTGTTTCAATTCTAAATTTTATACAAAATATATTTCTTGATATTTCTTAACCAAACAAACACCACCTAAGTTTTTACATCAAAATAAATAAATTTCATTAAATAGAACACGTAAATAGTTTTAGGTAGCCACTTTTTGGACACCTCCCATTGGTATAAAAAAGTAATAATAACTGTTCCATTGAATTTTTCAGAAACCTACAGCCATATAATTTACAATGAAACACTCAGAATCTTAATTGAAAAACTAGAAAGTACTCGTGGTGGAACCATTTTGATTAGGTAGCCAACGTCACGCCAGCAGGTAGTGGTGGAGTTTCTTTCATGTTGTTGATGTTGTTTGTGCGTTTTCTATGCACCACTGTCACACACAAATACTTTCGTTAATATTTCAATCTGAATCGATTGGGTCTGCTTTGGTATAAAACGCGACTTGTTAAGTTGACATGGCCTATGGTCCTGTTGTTTAATAAACACTTAATGGTAATATACTCCAAAGGAGACTCGGAAATGGCTTCGTTTGGTTTTACGCAGAAATTCGCCTTTTCAAATGAACTATTAAACTTGATAATTATCATCAAAAATGTAACTTACTTATTTGATTCAGAATTTCACAAAATAATTCTAATGAACTCACAAAGATGTAAGATGAAAACTTTATTATCTCACTATGGGAAATGAAGACATGCTGCAGGCAGCTAAACAAAAAACGTCAATCAATAAAATTGGTAACAGGTTTCTGTACACAGTTGGCACTTCCCATTCTTACTGGACATCCAGATCTCACTGGACATCTAGACCTTACTAGACGTCTTGATCTTACTGGACATCTACGTCTTCTTGGAATCTAGATCTTACTGGACATCTAGATCTTACTGGACATCTAGATATTACTTGACATCTAGATCTTACTGGACATCTAGATCTTACTGGACATATAGGTCTTCTTGAACATCCAGATCTTACTGGACATCTAGATCTTACTGGACATCTAGCTTACTGGACTTCTAGAGCTAACTGGACGTCTAGATCTTATTGGAAATCTAGGTCTTACTGGGCATCTAGATCTTACTTGACATGTAGACCATACTGGTCGTGTAGATCTTACTAGACATCTAGATCTTACAGAACATCTAGATCTTACTGGACATCTAGATTTTACTAGACATCTAGATCTTACTAGACATCTAGATCTTACTGGACGTCTAGATCTTACTGGACATATAGGTCTTACTGGATATCTACATCTTACTGGACATCTAGAGTTTACTAGATATCTAGATCGCACTGGACATCTAAATATTACTGGACATCTAGATCTTACTACGCATATAGATCTTATTGGACGTCTATATCTTACTGGACGTCTAGATCGTACTGTAAGTCTAGATCTTACTGGACCTCTAGATCTTTCTGGACATTTAGATCTTTCTGGATATTGCCTTCTCACTTATGTTTATGTACAATGAACAGATAATAAGTTTTACAAGTTAATTATAAGAATATTCATGTTGTATTTGGTAAAATGAATATAAGAACATAATTATTCGTTAGTTCTAATCACAGACGATAACTGCACAAGCAAAGGGAAGACATATTATACAAACTGATACTGACAGTTGTTATTGCAGAAATTAGTAATTATAGCTTTATTATTGAGTAATTCCTATCTATCCTATCCTATCCTATCCCGTAACTCGGAGGTCGTTGGGGCACCACAGATGATCGTTTAACCAGCGTACTCCATCTTTCCTTGTCCTCAGCAACCCTGATTGTTTCGCTCAGTGTCAAACCAGTCCATTCTCGAATGTTGTCGAATTATGGTCTTATAATTTAAAAGAAGTTAAGTCGTAAGTCAGTCCCTAGTACTGCCTTCAGTTGTAAGTCAGTCCCTAGTATCAGGCAGTTGTTCATAGTTAAGCCTGCAGTGACTGACTGTGACGTCTTATTGTGAGTGTTAAGGATAAACGTTGGCTTCAAAATCTGAAACAATTGATAAATTCAATTTAAGTCAATAATTTATGTTAACATCTGTCCACACAAACGTGATTTCACACCTTAAGTCATTCTCACACGTGGACACACAAACATATAATCAAATCTAACAATTTAAAGTTGCATATAATCATAAAAAGTTGGTAGCATTAATTTACTACAAAAGTTTAGAAACTACAGACATGCAAAATATGCGGGCAATATCTATTATTACCGAGTTATACAACAAAATGTCAATGGATTTTTGACTATTTACACCGATATTCTTTTATTGATGCACGTTTGAGACCTTAGTTCTTTGTTTATGGAGAAAATAATAGAGGGAAATGTAGGCAGGGAGTCCACGTAAGGAGAAAGCGGAGTAGACACCACCTTTGTCTGCAAGAGAAAAACATCAAGCACTGTCGCGATCTGTGAACATACCCAAAGTCAAAACGTGTTCGCGTTGCATGCTGTTCCATCAAAGTTGATAATGGCAGTAAATCTTGACGTCAGGTAAATAACGCACTATTCGCGCATAGTCTATATGCCGACAATTTCCCCAGAAAATGCATTGATAAATTGTGTCCATTTTTTTATAAACAAAAAGTATGTGCACGCGATCATACTAAACAACAACAACAACAACAACAACAACAACAACAACAACAACAACAACAACAACAACAACAACAACAACAACAACAACAACAACAACAACAACAACAACAACAACAACAACAACAACAACAACAACAACAACAACAACAACAACAACAACAACAACAACAACAACAACAACAACAACAACAACAACAACAACAACAACAACAACAACAACAACAACAACAACAACAACAACAACAACTACTACTACTACTACTACTACTACTACTACTACTACTACTACTACTACTACTACTACTACTACTACTACTACTACTACTACTACTACTACTACTACTACTACTACTACTACTACTACTACTACTACTACTGGATGATATATAATTTTGCTAAATTACTACTAAGGCTCAAAACGCGGCGATCTATAGCTACATACACACTCACGTGTTTCACCCACTCTCACACTACACACAACAAACATCTGTCATTCGAACATGTGGTGTAAAGGCAGGGAGATCGCTATTAGAAGACGGAGAGGTAATCGAATTTTCGTTTTGGAAATTGTAAACTTTGTAAGCTTTATTATGTAGATAGGTGTCTCCACACCCATTGACTGTAAGTTTGACCTATTTAAACGGCTGGACGAGCTTCTGCTGGTCTGTCGCCCTCGTGCTGGTGGTGTAGTCCAAAAGTGGATGGGTTGTTGAGCGATATCATGGTGCTACTGTGTGTGTGTGTGTGTGTGTGTGTGTGTGAGAGAGAGAGAGAGTGAGTGAGTGAATGAGTGAGAGAGAGAGAATGTAAGTGTGTGTATGTGGCGTTTATGTATGAAATTGTGTGTGGGTAGTTGTAGTTGCGTGGTCTGAATATTTGTTCCCAGATCATCAGGCCTTGCAAAGACCATCCTGAAAAGCACAGTATAAGGAGGTAGAAGAAGAAATAGACCGAAAAACAGGTGGGAGGACAACATTGGAGAATGGACTGGCTTGACACTGAGCGAAGCCATGAGTGTGGCTGAGGACAGAGAAAGATGGAGTACACTGGTTAAACGATCATCTGTGGTGCCCCAACGACCTCCGAGTTACGGGATAGGATAGGATAGGATAGGATATTAATTCAGTGCTAGTTTTCTTAGTTTTACTGTTAGTGCATAATTTGTCTCTTTACGTGACGTGTTTGTGATATATATATATATATATACAACAACATTGTTGTCAGGCGTTTGAGCACGACGCAGTGCGCACGCTGAGTATCAGAACCTCTAAGGGTCTTCGCACAAAGTGTATGCGGCCTATTGAGTCTGCTGTTTTTTTTGTGTGCAGTTAAATAGTCATATTTAAATCTCTACCAGTTTCTTGTTGCTTACAATTTGGCTTTGGGGGTGATGTGTGTATAAGAGTGAAGATTAGATGTGAGGATTAGGGGAGAGGATTAGAGGTGAGGATTAGGGGAGAGTAGGGACGAGGGACAAGAGCATCCTGTTTACTGGGTTGTAACTCCTGACAAGCGTTTGTAGCGAAATAAATGTATGGACAATCAACAATAGAGAATATGTTTAGACACTCAACTATAGAGAACTACATGTATAGACACTCAGCTATAGAGAATTACATGTATAGACACTCAACTATAGAGAACTACATATATAGACAATCAACTATAGAGAACTACATGTATAGACAATCAACTATAGAGAACTACATGTATAGATAATCAACTATAGAGAACTATATGTATAGACAATCAACTACAGAGAACTACATGTATAGCCAATCAACTATAGAGAACTACATGTGTAGACAATCAACTATAGAGAACTACATGTATAGACAATCAACTACAGAGAACTACATATATAGACAATCAACTATAGAGAACTACATGTGTCAACTACAGGGAATACATGACACACATGCACACATACAACGAACATTCACACACACACACACACACACACACGCACACACACATGCCCACTCGCACATACACACACAAAACATTCACACACACCAAACATTCACACACGACACACGAACTTTGGGACAGTGAGCAACTGTTACCCCAGGCACAGAATTTATAGGAAATAAGTCAGTTGTTTACACGTAAGCTTATAGTAGTAGAGTTTATCATAGACATTGTGTGGTAGTGGTTTGTGGTGGTAATGATGGTGGAGAGGGTGGTGGTGAGGCGGGAAGTAACCTATGCATGAAAAGCACGTATACACGGGTGCATCATTACGCTTATGTGTCTATTAATAGTTTGAATCTGTGGCTTAAAAATAGCTTCGCCGTGAACTGTGCATAGCAAGCACGACTGTCATAATGTTATACAACGTTACAAAAATAAACTACTACTAAATGGAATAAAACGACATCTCTTTGTTTCTCGCAGCGGCCGAAACGTGGAACAAGATTGCACAGGCAGAGCTGAAGAGAGCGACAGAATACAGTCCCATCAAGCACCGTGCCAAGAACGTCATCCTGTTCCTAGGCGACGGCATGGGCATCTCCACGGTGACGGCTGGCCGAATTCTGAAGGGCGGTGAAATGTCATTGTTGTCCTTTGAAAAAGCCCCAAATGTGGGTTTGTCCAAGGTAGGCCTACGTTACGCTACTATTTTGTAAAAACTGTCCATTCCTTCCTCTTTATACCTCCAGTCCTCTCAATAGGCCTATTTCACAATAAACAAGGAGAAGAAAATGGAGGATCAGTCGTGCTCAGTTATCTGGGCGTCAGACGCTGCGCCCAAAGACTTCAAGTGGGCGCTTCAGGCGGTTTGAGTTAGTTTCTTTTTCTGTCAGAGCTCTGAGCAGCTCTTGAACCGGTCAATCGCTATTCAATAATAATAATAATAATAATAATAATAATAATAATAATAATAATAATAATAATAATAATAATAATAATAATAAATAATAATAATAATAATAATAATAATAATAATAATAATAATAATAATAATAATAAATTATTATTATTATTATTATTATTATTATTATTATTATTATTATTATTATTATTATTATTATTATTATTATTATTATTATTATAACAGGTTCGCATTTAATGATTAAAATGTAGCACTTAATAAACGGCGAATATAGGCCTAATATCAGAAGACAGATTCTATCTTACAAACCTGCAACAGACTTCTCATGACAAACAGCAGAAGACAAGAATGAAAACAACGATGTATCCCATAGTACACTACATGAATAATGTAACAGAACTAGAAAGTAATTACTATTTCATGTATTCTCTCAAACATTCACTCTTCAGATGATTTGCCCTGCAGTAATATTTCAAGATCACAAAATAATAATTCAAATTACAACCTCTCAACCAGTCCATACACTCTAACTTTACATTACATTACAATACATTGTTATTGCTTTAGCAGCAGACTCTTCCGAGCCAACTCAGGACCAGAGAAGTGAAAGAGGACTTACCCCTGATCCGCATAAAAGATCTGCCGAAACAACCCTAGTGGTAACACTGAAGGGAATCTACCAGCCGATCACTGTACAATAAATACAATAAAGACATCCCAAGCAGGGGACACTGAGGCTATACTCTAATTTATCGAACCCCCGTACCGTTTACAAAAACAAAATAGAATACAAACATCATTATACAATATCAACAAAACACATACATATAAAATGCCTACATCGCTAAATAATAACATCATAGGAAGCCCCAGTGACCATTTGGCAGAAAGCGTCCAATATTCCCAAGCTGATCCAACAGACCCCATACACAAATGAGGAGTATTGTCCCGGAAGAGTTTTCAAGAAAAAAGGTAGGTGACTGGTCTAGCGAAGAAGAAGATAGTATAGTAGATTAATAGAACAGAGTAGGAATGTGAAAGAACAAAGGAGAAAAACAGCAACAATGGGAATTTAAAGCACACAATTTCCAGAAAGTGGGGATACTATTTATACTGAAACCCCCGGCACCACCAAGGGGGATACACTCTAACTACCTCTTATAATTCTATAATATATACTGCTCAAAACAATTGAAGAGCCACCTTTGTTTTTTGGTCACTTATGAACTTGGTCAAATATCGAAGTATTTTGAATTGTTCAAAATATCTTTTTGGTCTGTTTGCATGCAGCATTGAAGAGTCAACGTGAAAGTGAAAAAAAAAATTAGTTGAATTTGTTGTCAGCAACCTTCTTTTATCAGGTAAATTAGCACTTCAGGCACGTAAAA
The DNA here is from genome assembly GCA_036898135.1 of Oncomelania hupensis. Taxonomy (NCBI): domain Eukaryota; kingdom Metazoa; phylum Mollusca; class Gastropoda; order Littorinimorpha; family Pomatiopsidae; genus Oncomelania; species Oncomelania hupensis. Next base: position 31,418,954 of record CM072524.1, read on the forward strand.
AATGCTGCCAGTTTAAGCGTTTCCATATGAATTAGCAGAAATAATGGACAAAAACCCTGCTTTGCACAGTAAAGCCATGCCAGTAGAGAACACAAATCAGTGATTGTCGTCAGTATAATGGGTATAAATGTTACAATTTTTCCAACTTGGTTAAGCATGCTCTCAAGACGACGTCTGAGTGAAGCAGACCGGGGTCGGGCTCTTGCCTGGCTTGAAGAAGGTGTTGGGGTGCGAGAGACTGGCCGCCGACTAGGAGTACACCATGCAGTCATACAAAGGCTGAGAAATCGTTTCAACGACACGGGAACGACCGCCGAACGAGAAAGGCCTGGACGTCCTCGATGCACCACCAGACAGCAGGACAGATATCTGGTTGTGTCCGCCCTACGGGAAAGAAGAGCCACTGCCAACAACCTCCGGGGCCAGCTGCGTGTAGCCGCTAACATTACTGTTTCAGACCACACAGTACGGAACCGCCTGAGAGAAGCGAACCTCCGCGCTAGGCGTCCAGCAGTACGACCAATCCTGACGCCTGCCCACCGCGCAGCGCGCCTGGCATGGGCCAGGGCTCACGTGGGGTGGACCAGACAGCAGTGGGCGGCGGTCCTCTTTTCTGACGAATCGCGCTTCACTAGGTCCTTCCATGACGGCAGAAATCGGGTTTGGAGGCGAGAAGGCGAGCGCTACCACGACGCGACTGTTATGGAGCGCGACAGATACGGTGGAGGGTCCATCATGGTGTGGGGTGGAATGGGAAGGGCCCACAGAACACCTCTTCACAGAGTTGAGGGCAACCTGACTGGCGTCGGCTACAGGGACAACATCCTGGAGCCAATCGTCATCCCCGCTTTGCAAGCCATGGGCGCCGGCGCCATCTTCCAGGATGACAATGCGCGGCCGCACCGAGCCAGGGTGGTTAACGAGTTCCTCCAGCAGCAGAGGGTCAACTGCCTGCAGTGGCCAGCATGCTCACCTGACCTCAACCCAGTAGAGCACCTCTGGGACGAGCTGGGCCGCCGAGTTCGGGCAAACCATCCCCCAGCCTTGAATCTGGATCACCTCTTCGGGATGCTCGAACAAGAGTGGCACAACATCCCTCAAATGACTCTGAGAAGGCTTGGGGAGTCCATGAGACAAAGATGCCTGGATTGCATTCGAGCACACGGTGGACACACGCAATATTGACTGTTTTCTTCATTATCCAAATGTATAGAATTGTGAAAACTGGGGTTATTTGTTTTAGGCCCAAAAAAGATGTAAATGAAATGATTTTTTCTTTTTCATTTTAGTAATGTAATGTTGTTCAATAATAAATGTTTCCATCTAAACCATTTTTTGCAAGTTTTTTTGGTCCGGTAAGTTATACATTTAATTTATTCCTCTGGCTCTTCAATTGTTTTGAGCAGTATATAAATATGAAAAACGTTACGCTTACATCACAATGGCTTGTTCGTCTATGCACACTTAATCATAACCACTATAAACAAATACTTGGAGCTTATAAAATATGAATACGAACGTGTGAAGCTGGACAGACACGGAGACATAGTAAGGGAATGGGGACAATGCCATCTTCATTGAAGCAACATGGATCTTGACAAATTCCTTGGTGCACCTTCCTGAAGGTGGTCATGCACCGTCCGAGCACCCGCCATTCTTCTACCCCAGTAACGGGTCCCTACACAATACAAAACAACCAAGAATTGACAAGTCTTTTGCTTTTTTCAATCTCCCATTATCGCAGTCTGTCCGTCTATGACTATACACAATCAACAGCCCCGTTACAATAACACTATCATGCCCAATAAACCAGTCAACTATAAACCAATAAACATGACCATTATTATAAATTCAATATGGCTCCCATTCATGATCATCATGATAAACGAAAACATCTCCAAAATATTTGTTTAAATTGGTTACCTTCCAAGGGAAAAACGAAGGTAAAAATCTCCTAGCAGTGATAGTGGTTCACCAAACCAGAGACAATAACCGCCACCTCCAACAGCACTACTCTGATTCCGATAGACTACCAGAAAGATTGTTGTTTCTGCCTTGACAAGATCAGCCATTGTGATTGCATTCAAATGACCAGCTATTTATCCTATCAAATCGCTGGTGTTTAGCACGAAATAAGCCTGAGTTCTTATTCACAATAAATCCATTGCTAATTAATAGTAATTAAAAGTAATTAACAGCCTACCTCAGAAACCGGTTTGTTACGAATAACAAGAACAACAACAACAACAATAATAATAATAATAATAATAATAATAATAATAATAATAATAATAATAATAATAATAATAATAATAATAATAATAATAATAATATGTGTATATAATAACAATAGTAATGATAATATTAGTAATAATTATAATAGCAACAACGACAACAACAATAATAAGTATAATTATAATAACAATAATATGTGTATATAATAACAATAACAATAATAACAACAACACCAACAACACCAACAACACCAACACTGTGGGTGGTTTCAGACATATTGCTATGACCGACAAGTGACCGACTCAGCAGCCTCTTCCACAGCCTACCAGTGTGGCGTCAAGACTGGCGACGGCATGCTAGGGGTGGACCCCCGTGTCAAAAGGCTGGACTGTCTCCATTCCCTACAGCCTGACATGCAGCTGACCTCAATCCTGGACTGGTCAATGGCTGAAGGTGGGAGGATGATAATGATGGTTGTGGTGGAGGTGATGATGATAATGATGACGATGACGATGAAAATGATTATTCGTTATCTTGTCATTTATTTGTCTTGACAAAGGTTTTAATACCGAAATACTGACTTTTACAACATACGTCTTGGCGTTCCGCTTTAACAAGAAAGCGATTGCATATTTCAGAATACAGAATTTATTCATCCACGTGACAACATACAGTACATTGCCTATAGAAACTGCTCCGATGTTGGTAAACAGTCACACACACATGCACACGCCACATAACACCTGTTAGATTTCCATCAAAAAATTTGCAGACACAGTTGCAACATTAAAGGCAATGACACTGGACATATCAAATATCAAAAACGGAAATGTGTATTCATTTTACTTCATCACAGACACGCTATAATAATGAAATCTAATGAGCGGACGCATTCACACACACACATAAATACACACGCACACATACGCACACTGGATGGCGTTAAGCTTTAACAAAATAACAGTGTTTTTCAGGAAAGTCTGTAGGCATTAACAAGATAACAGTGTTTTTCAGGAAAGTCTGTAGGCATCGTGACAACCACTCGAGTCACTCACGCCACTCCAGCTGGTGCCTATGCCAATGTGCCAGACCGTGATTGGGAGGGGGACTCCATGCTGACATCTGATAACGCCACCCAGTGTCGAGACATCGCCAGACAATTTGTTGAAGACTACCTAGATGTACAGGTATGCACGCTGACAGACAAACAGAAAGACAGGTATGGATTTACATGCATGGCGCCGCACATCGTGCACTCACTAGCATCATATTCATCCCCAATACTTAGGTACATCTTGTTCTAATCCCGTGGTTGGCTTCTGTAATTAACGTTAGTATTACCTACCTACTTACCTAACCTACCCGTAACTCGAAGGTCTTTGGTGCACCACAGATGATCATTTAACCAGCGACGTACCCCATCTTTCTCTGTCCTCAGCAACCCCGATGGCTTCTCTCAGTGTCAAGCCAGTCCATTCTCGAATGTTGTCCTCCCACCTCTTTTTCTGTCTCCCTCTTCTTCTACCTCCTTGCACTGCGCCTTGCAGGATGGTCTTTGCAAGGCCTGAAACTGTGGTGACGTGTTAGTAGTATACAATCTTACCGACAAAACAACAATGATGGTAATGGTAGTGGTGATAAACAGCAATGTTGGTAATGGTGGTGGTGATAAACAGCAATGATGGTAATGGTGGTGGTAATAAACAGCAGTGATGGTAATGGTGGTAATAAACAACAATGATGGTAATGGTGGTGATAAACAACAATGATAGTGGTTGTGGTGATAAACAACAATGATGGTAATGGTGGTGATAAACAGCAATGATAGTGGTTGTGGTGATAAACAACAATGATGGTAATGGTGGTGATAAACAACAATGATAGTAATGGTGGTGATAAACAACAATGATAGTAATGGTGGTGATAAACAACAATGATAGTAATGGTGGTGATAAACAACAATGATGGTAATGGTGGTGATAAACAACAATGATAGTAATGGTGGTGATAAACAACAATGATAGTAATGGTGGTGATAAACAACAATGATGGTAATGGTGGTGATAAACATCAATGATAGTAATGGTGGTGATAAACAACAATGATGGTAATGGTGGTGATAAACAACAATGATGGTAATGGTGGTGATAAACAACAATGATAGTGGTTGTGGTGATAAACAACAATGATGGTAATGGTGGTGATAAACAGCAATGATAGTCATGGTGGTGGTGATAAACAACAATGATGGTAATGGTGGTGGTGATAAACAGCAATGATGGTAATGGTGGTGGTAATAAACAGCAGTGATGGTAATGGTGGTGATAAACAACAATGATGGTAATGGTGGTGATAAACAACAATGATAGTGGTTGTGGTGATAAACAACAATGATGGTAATGGTGGTGATATACAGCAATGATAGTGGTTGTGGTGATAAACAACAATGATAGTGGTTGTGGTGATAAACAACAATGATAGAAATGGTGGTGATAAACAACAATGATAGTGGTTGTGGTGATAAACAACAATGATAGTGGTTGTGGTGATAAACAACAATGATGGTAATGGTGGTGATAAACAGCAATGATAGTGGTTGTGGTGATAAACAACAATGATGGTAATGGTGGTGATAAACAGCAATGATAGTGGTTGTGGTGATAAACAACAATGATGGTAATGGTGGTGATAAACAACAATGATAGTGGTTGTGGTGATAAACAACAATGATGGTAATGGTGGTGATAAACAACAATGATAGTGGTTGTGGTGATAAACAACAATGATGGTAATGGTGGTGATAAACAGCAATGATAGTCATGGTGGTGGTGATAAACAACAATGATGGTAATGGTGGTGATAAACAGCAATGATAGTCATGGTGGTGGTGATAAACAACAATGATGGTAATGGTGGTGGTGATAAACAGCAATGATAGTGGTGGTGATGATAAACAGCAATGGATGAGGTTGTTTATATATAATCTACAACAACTCCCAACACCAAACCACTGATGTTCATTCTCATTTCCCTTCCTACACTCCTCTCCCCCTCACGCCTCATCTAACAACATTCTTATCTGTGCGGCGCGTGTGTGTACGTCTGTGTGTGTGTGTGTGTGTGAACAGGTTATTTATATTATTATTATTATTATTATTATTATTATTATTATTATTATATTATTATTATTATTATTATTATTATTATTATTATTATTATTATTATTATTATTATTATTATTATTATTATTATTATTATTATTATTATTTGTTACGTTTGAGACACGGACGATAGATCCGATCGTTTTGTTTTTGCAAAGCATACAATAACAGAGTTTATTTACCTTTGATTTGATTTTGCGTTGTTGTTAGAAGAAGCTTTATATAATGTTGATAATTTTCGTTGGTCGATATTATTGCAGAATTTTCTAGAATTACTTGTTTACTATAGATCGAAGCATGTAGATAAATCTAGTGTTAGCTAAGAGATTCTTCTAACCTAAATAAAGTTATATGACGTAAGACAGTGCATAGTTCCGGTGACGAATTTTATTCTGATTGGATGTAATTGCGTCACGCTGGGATGTTAGAATATTCTCTCGATTATAAAGGGACTATATTAGCGTTGCACTGTGTCGTCTCGAAAGTAAGAAGTGAAAAAGCGATTAAGCGATCTTTTATGCAGTTGTTGATGTATGCTGAATAAAGTTGGAAAACTTCATACGACGACTTCTGCCTTGTTGCTGAGTGAACAGGTTGCGTGGATAAACGAATCTGAGTTACACTTAACAAGATTCAAGCATCGGGGCTGAATCAACTATTGATTTAAAAAAACAACAACAGTGTAACATTATTATTGTTGTTGTTGTTGTTGTTGTTGATGATGATGATGTTGTTATTGATTGGTTTGCTCAACAGGTGATGATGGGGGGCGGACGTCAGTTCTTCATGCCCATGAACACCACTGACCCCGCCACCAACGAGTCCTTCGCCAAGTCAGGCCGTCGCGACTTCAGGGATCTCACCAAGGTAAATTTCGTCCGGCATGAGTTAGACCCTGTATAGGTCAGCGCTTTGAGCAGCTCTTGACATGAAAAAACGCTACATAACAACCATTAAATAATAATAATAATAATAATAATAATAATAATAATAATAATAATTATTATTATTATTATTATTATTATTATTTTTATTATTATTATAAACTGGTTATAATAATAATAATAATACATGAATTTATATAGCGCACATATCTCACACAAACAAGAGTGATTCAAGGCGCATATATTATACGTTATAGGTGATATCAGAAAGTCTCCTCTCTGAAAATCCTTACCGGGAAGAGAGGGGACTATTAACTGATTAAATAAATAAAAATAAATAAATTATAGGTGATAATAATGTGTTCGTCTCACCTTATCTTATCTGATCAGTCCGATCAGAGAGAGAGAGAGAGAGAGAGAGAGAGAGAGAGAGAGAGAGAGAGAGAGAGAGGGAGGGAGAGAAAGAGAGAGAAAAAGAGAGAGAGAGGAGGGTTCGTGAGGACAGAAACTGTACATGGTTATCGTTCCTGGTTCATCTGGTGAAAACTGCCAAACAGTGCTGCATTTGCGTGAAATAAGACGTATTGTCAAGGTTACAGTGGTACAGTGTCCTTGCTGATCTCTGATGTCATCTCACAGTGACCACTTTAGCCCCTAGTGGGCAGCGAGCTCAGCTAACGCAACACTTAAGACCAAGCGTCGGACGACGGGCCAGTGCGCGCGGCTCTCGTTACTGTGAGATGAAATTAAACATCAGCAATTCAATTTGTTTCCGCTGTAAGGATCACAAAGCATTATGTTTGATGTAAAATAACGTTGTCCTGTATACAAAGGTCATTGGAAGCAATGTTACTACTACTACTACTACTACTACTACTACTACTACTACTACTACTACTACTACTACTACTACTACTACTACTACTACTACTACTACTACTACTACTACTACTACTACTGATAATAATAATAATAATAATAATAATAATAATAATAATAATAATAATAATAAATTGCATTTATGCAACGCATTTTTCATTAGAATAACAACTCAATGCGCTTACACACATCGTTCGTACGCTCCATTACAACATTCGCACTACATTATGTCCAGCATCATTGAAAAAATATTATTACTGTTCATACTATTTACACAGAAAACGCCTTGCTTTTTGTTGTTGTTGTTGCACCAATTTTTATTCATCAGATTAACATAAGTTGTACTGATAAACAGCGGAACAAGTGCGTTTTTAAGCAGCTGTTGAAGGAAACAAGGTCTGTACAATGTCTGTACAAAATCTGTACAATGTCTGTACAAGGTCTGTACAATGTCTGATGATGATGATGATGATGATGATGATGATGATGATGATGATGATGATGATGATGATGATGACCATGACCATGACGACGAAGACGATGATGATGATCATGATGATAATGATAATGAAGATGATAATAATAATAATAATAATAATAATAATAATAATAATAATAATAATAATAATAATGATGATGATGATGATGATGATGATGATGATGATGATGATGATGATGATGATGATGATGATGATGACGATGATGATGATGAAGAAACTCCGTGTGTTAAACTAATCTTTCAACGTTGATTGATTACAAAGCTATAGATTACCTTTTGACAACAATATAGGGCGAAGAAGGAAGTGAATTTATGCTACATTAAATCCTGCACTGTTTTGCACACAGCCGGAGTGTGTTTGCGATAGCGGCAGACGACATCTGACAGTGACATGCAGACACGAAGCAGAATAATTTGACCAAAATACACTGATTATACAATCCAAATGAATTCAAGATAATATGATAATAATAATTTTTTTTTGAAGGACAAACCAGAACTTAAAGCTTGCTATAAACGCTCGCATACATACATACATGCATGCGTACATACATACATACATACATACATACATGCATACATACATGCGTACATGCGTACTTACATATATACATATATACAAATATACAATAATGCATACTTATATACATACATGTACATGCGGACTTTCATATATACATACCCCCTCCCCCACCCCCCCCCAAAAAAATATAGACATACATATAAACATACATACTTATATACATACATACATACATACACATCCATACATACATGCATGCATGCATTCATACATTGTCACGAGAGGCGAGTTTGAACCCAGCATTAAGGCTTCTCGCCTTAAACATTCATCCTGCTTTGGCCTTAGTAACTTAAATTCGAGGTCTAGGAGACGACAGCAGTTAGCGTTCTAAACATAGGTAGGCTAAATCTTCACTAGATTGGCCGTAGCTTAATCCAGCTGACCTAAATCCGTCACACACACACCCCCACCCATCCCCAAACCCCCCACGAGAGGGCGCTAATTTATTATGGGATATCGCGCGCTTTAATTGACCACAGCGTTAAGATAAATCATTCTTTGTCTAAAACTCACCCGAGAAGGACGCACACGCTGAAAGCTCTCTCAGAAGACTAGGGGTGAAATTCATTCATCCCAGTATAGCCATAGCCTGACATTGTCAAAAAAGTAAATGATCGGTCTTTTGTTTCACCACGATTTATTGGATTATGTTTGTGAAGTCTTGCCATATTTTATAATTGTGAATGTTAGTAAAACTTTGCTTGACCAAGTGGCTAACCCACGACCAGTTTTTGAGACCACGAGGTAGCTCCCTGACCAACTGTTGTTTCTCCTATTTGTATTATATATAAATCAGAAACAAAATACACAAAAAACACCAAGAAAAATATAAAATAATAGACTTTCGGGCAACGCCCTTATTCAGTGATTAAAAATAAATAAATAAATTTTATCCTTATTTTATGAAAAAAAAATCCTATTTGTATTATTGCAGACCAGTGGATGTACTCGAGAATGTGTATATTGTTAACTACTTCTCCCTGTGTTTATTTTAGCCATGATGTGTATATATTTAGGAAGTATTTTGGAGATTCCAGTGGACCACGGACTTAGAAGATTGTTCGTCTCGAATCTGTTTAAGTGGAGATGATCTCACTGAGGGCTGTTTCTGCCAACAGTGAGACGCTCTGCACACCCTTTGTAAGCAAGGCGTTGCAGAAACTCATCTTATGTTTTGCAGAGGAGCAGGCTTGGTCTGCGGCAGAAGATAGACCCCACAGAGAGGCAACCCTGACACGCGGCCTGCAACTTGAGAATTGGAGCATCGAGCACTGAGATTCGATAGCCCAATAGTCAACAAACAAGACGAGGAGACAACAGCTCTGCACCTCAATGCTACAGCTAAGTGACACAGAAAAAGTGCACGAACACTGATCTTTAGGGACTGTGCGGTAGTCCACTCTCCTGCAAAAGAACATTAGGCCAAAAAGAACAACTAGCCCAATGATGAGACAGTAGCAAATATCGAGAACAGTAGCAGCATAGACCAAACAAGGAGCGAACTACTCGAAGTGAATTTAGACGGTGTGACGGTGGGTCTATTGTGGCTGGGCTCTGCACAATGGAATGCTATTACCCACTTGTCTATCGTCTGCGGGGGTCGGTTAGTGTAATCACCCTATGACTAATCTTAATACATTTATAAGGTTAGCCCTGTCTGTGTGCGGATAGGGTTGTAGAGATAGGGAGAAAATGGTAAAAGATTCAATGGCACACTAGCTCTCACACGGCTATGAAACATAGGTAGTCCAGCCACTTGTTAACAGTAAATATCACACATTTATTTCATCCACTCTATACATAATTCTCTAAACACTCTATTAACTTAAATGTCAAATTCACTTCAACTAGTTCGCTCCTTGATGGGTTTATACTGCTACTGTTCTTGATATTTGCTACTGTCTCATCATTGGGCTATTTGTTCTGGTTTGCCTAATTTTTTTTCAGGAGAGTGGACTACCACACAGTCCTTCTAGATCAGTGTTAGTGCAATTCTTCTTGCACTTAGCTGATGGGTTGAGGTGTGGTGACGTGTCTCTTCCTTAGTTGTTGACTATCGGGCTCCACTGCAGGCCGAATGTCAGGGTTGACTCTTAACAGATAACAGATAACAGATAACAGAACTTTATTTCGCCAGGTGACAAGCACGAGGAATACACTTTGATGTTGGCACACATATTATACAAAACACAATAACAAAGCCAACCACACCTACGCGCAACCATCCTCTTGCTGACACACTCATACAAGACTAGAGATAATACTGACTGGAATATAGTAGAAACAGAATGATCAAATCAAATATAGAATAATACACACACATCCACACACACGTGCGCGCTTTTCTCCGTTATCTCTCGCTCTCTCAATTCTCTTCTCTTATTTTACACACTCTGTATACATCTATAAATTCTCTCTCTATCACTTCCTCTACTCACTCTCCTCTCTCTGTCTCTCTCTTCCTCTCTTTCTTTCTGTCTTTCTTTCACACACTTCTCCCCCCCTCCCTCCCTCTCTCTCTCTCTCTCTCTCTCTCTCTCTCTCTCTCTCTCTCTCTCTCTCTCTCTCTCTCTCTCTCTTATGCATAAGTCACTGAGATAGTCCGGGATCATCGGGTGCCAGACAAGGAGTTGAGGTTTGTCACTGCTTGTGGAAAAAAACTGTTCTTGAAGCGGCAGGTACGGGTCTTCATAGTTCTGAGCCTTTTGCCAGAAGGAAGCAGCTCGAAGAGGTGGTATCCGGGGTGGGAGGCATCATCCACTATCTTTCTGGCTCTGCTCATCAGGCGGTTGGTATAGATGGAGGCCAGAGAGGGGAGGTCGGTGTCAATGATCTTGCTGGCAGTGGAGACAATATGGTCTAGTTTTTCTTTCTGTTGTTGGGATGCACCCCCATACCACACACAGATGGAAAATGTTAGAACACTTTCTACCACAGAGCGGTAGAACTGGGTGAGGATTTCCTTCCTCAGGCCAACTTTTTTCAGCTGCCTGAGAAAGTACATCCTCTGCTGTGCTCGCATGATGATGGAGTCGGTATTGAGATCCCAGGTGAGGTCGCAGGAAATGAGTGAGCCCAGAAACTTGAATGACTCAACTGTCTCGATGGGCTGGCCGTTGATGAAGAGGGGGTCAATGGGAGTGGCGTTCCGACGAAAGTCGATCACCATCTCTTTGGTCTTGGAGGCGTTCAACTCGAGACTGTTGTAATTGCACCATGACACCAGCAGGTCGACTTCCTGCCTGTAGGCTGACTCATCTCCATTGGATATGATGCCCTCAACGGTGGTGTCATCGGCAAACTTTACGAGTTGAACTGACTCGTGATGGGAGGTGCAGTCGTTGGTGTACAGGCAGTATAGAAAAGGAGACAGGACACACCCCTGGGGTGCGCCTGTGCTCAGGGTCAGGAACTGCGAGATGTTGCTGCCTATTTTCACTGACTGGGGGCGGTTGAGGAGGAAGCTCAGAATCCAGAAAGAGATGGAGGGGGAGAGGTTGAAGAGCTGAAGCTTGTCGAACAGGGTCTGGGGGACGATGGTGTTGAAAGCAGACGAGTAGTCTACGAAGAGGAGGCGGGCGTAGCGATTAGGGGTTTCTAGCTGCTGGAGGATGAAGTGAAGGGCCAGGGCGACGGCATCGTCGACAGACCGGTTAGCTTGTGGTCTATCCCTGCCTCGGACCAACTAGCCTGCTCGTCTGCAAAACATAAGACGAGTTTCTGCAACGCCTTGTATACAACGGTTGTGCAGAGCATCTCACTGATGGCAGAAGCAGCCCTCAGTTGAGATCGCATCCACTTATACAAACAAGGGACGAACAATCTTCTATGTCCGTGGTCCATTGGGATCTCCAACAAAATTCCTATACATATACATATCATGGCTAAACTAAACTCATGGAGAAGTAATTAACAATATACACATTCTCCGGTACAGCCACTGGTCTGCAATAATACACATAGGAGAAACAACAGTTGGACAGTAGAGGCTATCTCATGGTGCCAAAACCAGTCGCGTGTCCGCCACGTGGTCACACTAAGTTTTACAAACATTCACAATGATAAAACATGGCAAGGCTTCACAAACATAATCTAACAATAATAACAATAATTCGTGATGAAACAAAAGCTTGCTCATTTACCTTTTTGACAATGTCAGGCTGTGGCTATACTGCGATGAATGATTTTCACCCGTCACCTGCTTTAGTCTTTTTGAGAGAGATTTTTCCACGTGTCCGTCTCGGGTGAGCGTTAGGCAAAGAATGACTACCTAGCCTTGTGGTCAGCCAAAGCCCGCGAAAATCTCGTGAGATCTGAGCGCCGTCTATTGGAGCAGGGGGAGGGGCGGGGGGAAGGGTGGTGGCTATACGTCAGCGGGATGAGGTAACTGCCTACCTGAGCGAGCGTTAGCTTACACATGCTTAGCACACAACTGACTTGTGTCGTCTGCTAACTTGTGTAGTCTGCTAGGCAGCGACTTTACGTTACCCAGGCCAGAGCAGGCTGAACTAGTTAAGGCGAGAAGCCTTAGTGCAGGGTCTAAATAGCCTCTTGTGACAGACTGTTTAGTTAATCCTAGTTAAGTTAATCCTAGTTATATTACATTTTGGACATTTAAGTTAATGTAGTGATTAGATTTTTTAGTATAGAGTAGAGGAAATAAATGTGTAATATTTACTGTTAACAAGTGGCTGGACTACCTATGTTTCATAGCCATGCGAGAGCTAGTGTGTCTGTGAATCTTTTACACGTTTCTCCCTATCTCTGTAACCATATCCTCACACAGACCGCACCAAATTAATAAATGTATTAAGATTAGTAATAGGGCGATTTAACTAGCCGATCTCCGCAGACGAAAGAGAGTGGGTAATAGCATTCTATTGCGCAGAGCCCAGCAACAATAGACGCACCATCACATACATACATGCATGCATACATACATCCATACATACATACATGCATGCATTAATACATACATACATGCATCTATACATCCATAAATACATACATACACACATACATACATACACACATACATACATGCATACAGAAATGCACACACACAAGGTTTATTACCAACGATTTAAGTTTTGCCAGAAGACTAAGAGGTCTTTTGTGGTTGTAAGACGAGACAGAGGAAGAGGAGGGGTATGGTGGGGTGGGAGGGGGTTGATAGTGTTGGATGAGGGAAAATGGAGAGCTGTGTGTGCGAGTGTGCGTGTGTGTGGGTGTATATTTGTGTGTTTTAGAGTGTGTGTTGGAATAGCAGAGTGGTTCATTGTGACGGGAGATTTTTTCTCACCGGAGTCGACTTTCTGTAATGACTTTTTATAGGGTGTTCCACCTCCCATGTGTTCTTGCAGTGGCACGTCAAAGAACCCAATCATTGTGTCCTTCCCCCACCCCCCACCCCCAAATGTCAGGTGACAGGTTCAATCCAACACGCATACAGTTAGGTCATTCAGGATCGCTCAGTTGTTCTGGGGGGTTGACAGTGCGCTTGATGATCCAGTTGGCGTCTTAGACAGGCTTGAGATACATATCTTGTTTGGGGGCAGTGCCTTGGGCGATTCTTTGAGTTTGTTACACATATGCTATACAAGAAAATTGCATTTAGTTGTTATGTGTGCAGGACTGGCTGAAAGGTCAAAAGGCTAAAGGTCGCCAGGCCGAGTACGTCTGGAACTCTCAGCAACTCAGAAGCCTTGACCTTGACAAAACGGACTATCTGATGGGTAAGGAGTCTTGAAGCAATCAGTCAATCATTCAACGGAAATGTGAGGATAAAAACTGATGGGGAGGTGTTCCCGTAACTTTTGGTCTTTGGGGAGAGAGCCGTTTTGGACCGTCCTTTTCTCTAAGCCAGCTTGATGAGGGCGGTGGATATCTCCTCTCCCTCGCTGTTTTACCTTCCCCTGTTCTGAATAGATCCGGTTACCCATTCACACCTGGGTGGACTGGGGGGAGGGGTGGTGTCGTGCGCTTGTTTCATTCTTTTTGGTGTGGTTTGGTGGTTGGCTTCCAAGTATGATCACCCATCCAAGCACTAACCATTCCCGACGTTGTTGAACATGAAACATTGGTAGCGTGTGCCATAACCACTACCTTACTACTACCCTATACATAGAACTATTCTACTACCACCCTCTACATAGAACTATCCTACTACCACCCTATACATAGAACTATCCTACTACCACCCTATACATAGAACTATCCTACTACCACCCTCTACATAGAACTATCCTACTACCACCCTATACATAGAACTATCCTACTACCACCCTATACATAGAACTATCCTACTACCACCCTATATATAGAACTACCCTACTACCACCCTATACATAGAACTATCCTACTACCACCCTCTACATAGAACTATCCTACTACCACCCTATATATAGAACTATCCTACTACCACCCTCTACATAGAACTATCCTACTACCACCCTATATATAGAACTATCCTACTACCACCCTACACATAGAACTACCCTACTACCACCCTATACATAGAACTATTCTACTACCACCCTATACATAGAACTATTCTACTACCACCCTATATATAGAACTATCCTACTACCACCCTCTACATAGAACTATCCTACTACCACCCTATACATAGAACTATCCTACTACCACCCTATACATAGAACTATTCTACTACCACCCTATACATAGAACTATTCTACTACCACCCTATATATAGAACTATCCTACTACCACCCTCTACATAGAACTATCCTACTACCACCCTATACATAGAACTATTCTACTACCACCCTATACATAGAACTATTCTACTACCACCCTATACATAGAACTATTCTACTACCACCCTATACATAGAACTATTCTACTACCACCCTATACATAGAACTATCCTACTACCACCCTATACATAGAACTATCCTACTACCACCCTATACATAGAACTATCCTACTACCACCCTATACATAGAACTATCCTACTACCACCCTATACATAGAACTATCCTACTACCACCCTATACATAGAACTATCCTACTACCACCCTATACATAGAACTATCCTACTACCACCCTCTACATAGAACTATCCTACTACCACCCTATACATAGAACTATCCTACTACCACCCTATACATAGAACTATTCTACTACCACCCTATACATAGAACTACCCTACTACCACCCTATACATAGAACTATCCTACTACCACCCTACATATAGAACTACCCTACTACCACCCTATACATAGAACTATTCTACTACCACCCTATACATAGAACTATTCTACTACCACCCTATACATAGAACTATTCTACTACCACCCTATACATAGAACTATTCTACTACCACCCTATACATAGAACTATTCTACTACCACCCTATACATAGAACTACCCTACTACCACTCTATACATAGAATTATCCTACTACCACCCTATATATAGAACTATTCTACTACCACCCTATATATAGAACTATCCTTCTACCACCCTATACATAGAACTATTCTACTACCACCCTATACATAGAACTATCCTACTACCACCCTATACATAGAACTATCCTATACATAGAACTATTCTACTACCACCCTATATATAGAACTACCCTAATACCACCCTATACAAAGAACTATAAACAGTTCTACAAAACAACTGTATTCTTCTTTTTTTCACATTCTCTGTTCTTTCTATGGTACTGTCCTTTTAAAGCGAGCGTTGTGGCCAAGTGGTCTAAGGCAGGACTAACTTGCCTTGTCCACAGGCCAGAAACCAATGGCGCCTGACAGGTGTGGGTTCGATCCAGAATCTGGGCGTTATTTTTCTCCCAATATTATTTACTTTCGACTCGGGCAACGTCTCGGGGGATTTCTCCGGGTACTCCAGTTTGCTCTCCTAGCAAAATTTCAAAAACACAACTAATACTAGATAGATTGGGTTTGGGCGCGCCACAGGCTGCGACTACGCCTTCCCCCGGGAATTTCCCGATAAAAATGGACAATAAAGAAGTTATAAAAAAAGAACAACGTAGAAAACATGTCTTGAATCTTGGTATTTTGTTGTGTGTGAGTCATTTTATTTATTAATTTATTTTAAATGTGTTCATTTAAACGCAGTAGTTAACTTGTGACGGTGGGTTCTATTGTTGCTGGGCTCTGCACAGGGGAATGCTATTACCCACTCGTCGTTCGTTGGCGGGATCGGCTAGTTAGATCGCCATATGACTAATCTTAATACATTTATATTTTTGGGCAGGTCTGGATGAGGATGGGGTTACAGAGATAGGGAGAAAAGTGTAAAAGATTCACTGACACACTAGCTCTCGCACGGCCATGAATCATAGGTGGTCCAGCCACTTGTTAACAGCAAATATCACAAATTTATTTCCTCTACTCTATAGTCAATTATCTAATCACTACATGTCCAAAACGTAATATAACTAGGATTAACTTAACACAGTCCAAAATTCACTTCGAGTAGTTCGGAGAACGGGTAGATCTTGGATGGATCTTTTCTGCTACTGTTCTCGATACTTGCTACTGTATCATCCCTGGGCTTTGTTCTTGTTTTGCCTAATGTTGGTTTTCCGGAAGAGTGGACTACCGCACAGTCCTTATAGATCAGTGTTCGTGCACTTATTCTATTGCACTTAGCTGGGAAGTCGAGGTGCGGTGCTGTTTTCTCCTCGTCTCGTTTGTTGACTACTGAGCTATTGGAGCTCAGTGCTCGCTGCTCAGTTGCAGGCCGCGTGTCAGGGTTGACTCTCAGTGGGGTCTATCTCCTGCCGCAGACCAAGCCTGTTCGTCTGCAAAACATAAGACGAGATTCTGCAACGCCTTGCTTATATATACACATCATGGCTAAAATAAACACAGGGCGAAATAATTAACAATATACACCTTCTCCGGTACAGCCACTGGTCTGCAATAATACGGATATTAGAAACAACAGTGGGTCATTAGGGGCTACCTCGTGGTTTCGAAAACCGGTCACATGGGTCAGCCACGTGGTCAAGCAAAGTTTTACTAACATTCACAATTAGAAAACATCGCAAGACTTGACAAGCATAATCCAATACTAATATCAATAAATCGCGGTAAAAAAAAAAAAGATCGATCATTTACCTTTTTGGCAATGTTAGGCTATGGCTATACTGGATTAAATGGATTTCACCCTTCACCTGCGTAGTCTTCTGAGAGAGAACTTTCAGCGCGAACTTTCGTCCCTCTCGGGTGAGGTTTTAACAAAGACTGACGGTATTATGTCACGGTCTACCTAGTGGAAATTTTTCCTACACCTACTTAGGTCAAAACTAACTTTTGTCGTCCTTCTAGTCCTCGAATTTAAGTTACAAAGACCAAAGAAGGATAAACTGCAGTGGCCAAACTAGCCTCTTGTGACATAACTTTTAACTTTGCTATCTTTGTAAATTGTTAATTTCTTTCACGCAAACATGTAACATAGCAGTGACCAAAAGCATTATTTTGTTTCGGGTTGAATGTTTGCAGACTTTCATTGTGTATAGCTGTTTTGAGAGTGCTTGTGTTGTAATGGTTCGGACCATAGGCGCTTGCTCTCTCTGCTTACTACAATACACCTTATCCAGAAACGGGCGCCTGTAGTACGGGCCTTGGCCAAGGATCTAGTTGTAATTTGCAGGATGAAGACTGGTCTGCTCTGTGTGGCAGGTTTGTTCGCCCCAAGTCATATGGCGTACGAGAAGCAGAGGAACGATACGGAACAGCCCAGCCTCAAAGAAATGACGGAAATCGCCATCAAGATCCTCAGAAGGAACCCCAAAGGGTTTTATCTGCTTGTGGAAGGTAACAGAATTACTGACAAACAAAAATTGCAAATTATACAAGTTGTGGAAGTTTGCTTCAAACAGCCCGACTATTCACGGTATCCTGAACAACAAGAAGATAAGATAAGATAAGATATAAGATAAGATTGGATACGAATTTTATTTAACAAGGATAAAAGAGTAAGCACTGTTTG
Organism: Oncomelania hupensis; assembly: GCA_036898135.1. Lineage (NCBI taxonomy): Eukaryota > Metazoa > Mollusca > Gastropoda > Littorinimorpha > Pomatiopsidae > Oncomelania > Oncomelania hupensis. The sequence continues at coordinate 31,437,191 of CM072524.1, forward strand.
TGCTTTTTTACATCTTGCCCTTGGGGCTTGCCAAAAGAAGGAGGAAAACAAGAAGAAGAAGATTGGGGATGCTGGTTCATTGTACGCTTAAATTTGTATACTGCTGACATCTAAGATCAATTTTCGGTCAGTTTTATGTAAAACGCTTTGTACTGCCAAGTGAATTTAAAGGTTAAAATGGTTTTACTCAAAATATGCACGCCTTACTGGAGGTTCCTTTCTTTAACGATCAATCGGCAACCTAGCTGTTTGCAGTCTGGCCTACTCATATAGAGAAGTCATGTAAGATATTGCAACCATGACCTATGAACAACCTTGACCTGTGAACAACCTTGACCTGTGAATAACCTTTACCTGTGAACAATCTTGACCGATTTATTTATATATATATATATATATATATATATATATATATATATATATATATATATATATATATATATATATATATATATATATATATATATATATATATATATATACTTATATCAGGTTGTTTATGGGGACTGTGTCACCAACCAGCTTTTCGGGAACTTGTATTTCTACTGCTTGTAGAAAGTTTATATTTGGAAATAAGATTAATTTGCCCACCTAGATGCCAAATATGCTAAAACATTCTTGAAAAATTTATTAACTTCTGATTTGAAAAATATATATAAAAACATGTTAAGGTCCCCATATCCACGTCCCCAAAAAGATTTTTGAGGACGTGGATACGGGGACCTTAATATGTTTATATATATAATATATATATATATATTTTTTTTTAACATTATTTCTTTATTATTATTTTATTTCTTTTAAAATTATTTTTAACGTTTGTTTTATTCCTTCCTATCCTATCCTATCCCGTAAATCGGAGGTCGTAGGGGCACCACAGATAATCGTTTAACCAGCATACTCCATCTGTCCTTTCCTCATCAACCCTGATTGTTTCACTCAGTGTCAAACCAGTCCATTCTCGAATGTTGTCCTCCCACCTCTTTTTCGGTCTTCCTCTTCTTCTACCTCCTTGCACTGTGCCTGGCAGGATGGTCTCTGCAAGACCTGATGATCTGTTGACGTGGCCATACCATCGGAGTTTCCGTTTCTTCACCACTGTGAGCAAATTTTCCGCTCCAATGAAACATTATCAATACAATACAATCTATCTATCTAACCTATCCCGTAACTCGGAGGTCGTAGGAGCACCGCAGATGATCGTTTAACCAACGTACTCCATCTTTCTCTGTCCTCAGCAACCCTGATGGTTTCGCTCAGAGTCAAACCAGTCCATTCTCGAATGTTGTCCTCCCACTTTTTTTTCGGTCTCCCTCTACTTCTACCTCCTTGCACTGTGCCTTGCAGGATGGTCTTTGCAAGAGCTGAGGATCTGGTGACGTGGCCATACCATCGGAGTTTCCGTTTCTTCACCACTGTGAGCATGTCATCGTGTTGTCCAATGGCTTGTGTGATGGTCTGTCGGACTTCGTCGTTGGTTATGTGTTGGGTTTAGGAAATGCCCAGACGTCTTCTGTAGCAACTCATCTCCACGCTTTGTATTCTTCGTTGTAGATCTGCTATGAGGGTCCATGTTTCGCAAGTGTATAGGAAGATGGAGATGACAAGGGAGCGCAACAGTCTTACCTTGGAATGTAGACTGATGGTCCTGTCTTTCCAAATTGGCTTCAACCTCGCCAGGGCAGCAGCTGTTTGTGCGATCTTGGAGAGGACTTCCTGTGGGGACCCATTGTCTGATACAATGGCTCCTAAATATTTAAAGCTATGAACTGTGTTGAGGGATTGGATTTGGACTTTGATGTCCGTGTTGATGCCATTGGTGTTGTTGGTCATCATTTTGGTCTTCTCTGCACTTATTTCCATTCCATAGACTCTGGAGGTGGTGTCAAGCCTCTGTACCAGCTGTTCAAGTTCTTGTTCCTCTCCAGCCAATCCATCAATGTCATCCGCAAAACGAAGGTTGAAGATTGCTCTTCCCCCTATGCTGACTGTGTTTTCGTGATCTGCAATGACATCTGACATCATGCGCTCTAGGAAGTTGTTGAAGAGTGTTGGAGAGAGTAGTCATCCCTGACGCACACCGATTGTTGTTCTGAACCAGTTTCCGATGGCGCTGTTGTGGAGGACTGCACTGGTAGCCTTGTCATACAGCCTTTTGATGACTTCAAGAATTTTAGGGCTGATGTTGTACACTGTCATAGTTGCCCACAGAGCTGCGTGCCAGACTCGGTCAAACGCCTATTTGAAGTCTACGAACACATGATATAGATGTCGTTGGTGCTTTAAGTATTTTCGCAGATTATTCTGAGGTTGAAAATCTGTTAAGTGGTACTTCGCCCTGCCCTGAATGCTGCTTGTTCTTCAGCTATGATGTGTTCGGCTTGGGGTTTCAGTCTGTTGAGTATTAATTTGTTTAATTAATTTTTTTAACTTGTAAAAATATTTTAAATTACTTTTTAATTATTATTTTTTTAATTTTAAATATTAATTTATTTATTTGTTTGCTACCAATATGCGCTGAACCTTCCTAGGGTAATTGTTGTTTGGTATACATGGGATTAGGAACCTGCAAGGACCAGACCCTCCTCCCTTTGTTTAGAGTAGTGAAGGTGGAGGGTGTAGCAGTGTGAGTACTAATCTCACACTTTAATTAATGATAATCGTCATTGTGTATGTCCATGTCTTTGAGTGTTATGTGTTCACTGTTACAATGCATTTACTTCTTAGTTTATTATTGGACAATAAAATCAGAACATAATCTGCACTTGACGTGTGTGGTCTTGGTGTAACTGAATGGTGTAACTGAAAACAACTGTTTGAAAGACTGACTTCTACAGAGGGCCCCACTTGACTATTGGCCCCCACGTTACCTTTGGCCACCCCAATCCCACTCTTCCTTCTGTCTCTTTCTTCTCCCTCTGGCTGTAAAAGGTATAATCAGGAGGGGTCAAACACAGTACAATCCTGTAGTATTACCATTTCACAAGGGCTTTTTTTTCAACCTAACAACCTGAATGTAGGGACTTGAAATGACATTTTGGCATGATTTATCTCAAGGAGCAAATCTATCTGTGGAGACTTCATCTGAAGTTTGGGTTCAAGGGCTGCGTCCATCAGTGGTTCCAGTCGTATCTAGAGGATATGTTTCTGTACGTCAGTGTGAACACAGCTACAAGACTGACCTGTGGGGTCCCCCAGGGGTCCGTTTTGGAACCTGTACTCTTTTCGCTTTATACCTTTGAATTTGGCCGTATCATCGAGATACACGAGCAAGGGAGGCAGCTTTTTTGGTGATGACTCTGACCTCTACGACTCTTTCCCTCCTGATGATGCCGCTGCAGTGGAGTCTGCTAAGAAGTTTGAGCTGTGTTCCTCTGACCTCAAGGTGTGGATGACGCACAGAAACTGAACGAGGACAAGACTGAGGCCATCATGTGTGGACCTCAGAGCAAAAGAGACTCTGTATCCCTGAGCTCCAACAGTTTTGGACAGTCAGCTATCCCCTTCTTGTCCACTGTCAGAGATCTGGACATCATGATTGATGCAAACCTCACAATAGAGGATCAAGCGAGTGCCGTGGTTAGAGGGTGCTTCTTCCATCTTCACTGTCTTGGTAAACTGCGAGATGCCCTCGGAAAACAAGAACATTGCCGTCGCCTTGGTGATATTCAGGATAGATTATGCAAACCGTTGTCCAGCTTGACCGTCTCCAGTGTGTTCTGAACACGGCCGCCAGGATTGTCACCCGCAGCAAGAAGACCAGACCACATCACTCCTGTTCACTGGCTGCCAGTCAAGAAGAAAGTCGACCACAAAGTCCTCGAGCTCCATATGCTACGAGTGTGTGCATGAACCCACCTCCCTCTATAGTACATGAGAGACATTGTCCCTACCCACAAACCCTCAAGGCGCCTTCACTCCTCTTCCCAGTTTATGTTGTCCGTTCCAAGTGTGGATGGACACAGAAAGAAGGGTTTGGGTCACCGCTCCTTCTCCCACTTCTTCTAGCCTTGCAAAGACCATCCTGCAAGGCACGGTACAAGGAGGCAGAAGAAGAGGTAGACAAAAAAGAGGTGGGAAGACAACATTCGAGAATGGACTGGCTTGACACTGAGTGAAGCTATGACGGTTGCAGATTACAGATAAAGATGGAGTAACTCTGGTTTAAGCGATCATCTGTGCTGCCCCAACAACTTTCGAGTTACGTGATAAGATAGGATAGGATAGGATAGGATAGGATATTGATATATAGATATATAAAATGTGTTTATTAAGTATTTAACATATATCATTTATTTATTGAAATCCTTACCTTGTTAATTACTATGGCTTTTACTGTAATAGGGTATGGCCACGTCACCAGAGCATCAGGCCTTGCAAAGACCATCCTGCAAGGCACGGTACAAGGAGGCAGAAGAAGAGGTAGACAGAAAAAGAGGTGGGAAGACAACATTCGAGAATGGACTGGCTTGACACTGAGTGAAACCATGAGGGCTGCTGAGGACAGAGAAAGAGGGAGTACACTGGTTAAACAATCGTCTGTGGTTCCCTAACGACTTCTAAGTTACGGGACAGGATAGGATAATGGTGGGCGTGGACGTTAAACTTCAATGTTCACCTCCCTTTTTTGAGAGTTTTTGGAGAGAGCTTGTATGCAGTTGTTGATGCTGCTTGCTGAATAAAGTTGGAAAAAACACATAGTAACGACTCCTTCCTTGTTGCTGGGAGAACGGGTTACGTACATAACAAATTCGAGTTACACAAGATTCAAGCATCGGGACTGAATCGGCTATTGCAGTGTAACACTGTCTGACAAAGTATTTAAGGAAAAGATAAAGAAAAGGTTGCAAGATCAGTATGCACAAAACTGGCACTCTGAAATTGACTCAAATAGCATATAATATAATAAAAAAATGTTTAAAGATAATTTTGCTTTTGAAAAGTATTTGACTGTTCTTCCCTCCAATCTAGCCGCCAGTATAACAAAAATTAGAACATCACCTCCTAAACTACCAGTACAAAAGGGACGCTTTTTAAAATTAAAAAATGTGACAGAACTTCTAATAATTAATCTGGCATCTTGTGATGCCTATGGAACAGCTTTTTTTGTACCGTTCATTGTTTTTTAATGTAATTCACCATCCCTCCTTTTTTGGCTAAAATGCCCCCTGGGCTATGAGCCTTGTTTCATGCTTTAATTATATGTGATTTTGTTAATAAAAGGACAAAGGACAAAAGGGAAATAATTTTCACTTTATTTTTTTTTGGGTCCAATTTGCTGAGGTCAGGAAATAGTTGCACAAAAGGTTGTATTATGCTTGTCCAAATGCAAATAAATTGTGTACTTTGTTAATGCACTGTCAAATTTGACTTCGAGGAAAATATTTTCATCATTTTGTCATTCTACATGTTCTTAAAAAATAAAAAAAAATTAAAAAAAAGTATTTCGCTTGATTTTTTTGTTTTTTGTTATTTGAAGAAAGGACTTCTTTATTAAATTAAACACACTCCAGGCAATACCAAAGAAACAAAAGACAAAAAAAATTTCAAAGTTGAACCTTTGTTTTGCAAGCAGCTGCATCAGTCGAACAGACAAAAAAAAACATAATCAGCAGCAAAAATACATTCTGTGTTTATTATTATTTAGAAGAACAAAATGGTTCTGCTGCTCCTAATCATAATGATAATGAGAAAGAAGAACAAGGAGATTTTTTTTTAAATAAAAGAGTAAAAAGAAGATAAAAGCAACAAAGAAGAACAAAATGAAGCAGAAGAGGTAGAAAAAAAGCCTATGCATGCTTAATGTGTAGTCCACTTGCAGGTGGGATGCAGCTATCCAGGTATAAACTAGCACAACAAAATATTTACAGACACTTTTGAATGTTTGGTTTAAACAAAATTTTTATTCAGGTAAACACATATATATTTATACAGATTTAGTTAGTTAATCATTGCTTATAGGGTCCAGGGGACTGCAAAGAGCCGAATCAGGACCACAAAATCAAGACCACAACTTGGTTGAAAGAGGTTAGTTATTTATTCATTGCTTACAGGGTCCAGCAGACTGCTAAGAGCCGAATCAGGACTGCAAAATCAAGACCACAACTTGGCTGAAAGAGGACTCACCCCTCATCCGCATAAAAGATCTGCCAAAACAACCCCAGTGGCAGTGGTAACACTGAAGGCACTCCACCAGCCGGTCACTTTACAATAATGGTATCCCACACAGGGTTAGTAAGTTAGTTATTAATTGCTTACAGGGTCCAGCGGACTACAGAGATCCGAATCAGGACCACAAAATCAAGACCACAACTTCTCTGAAAGAGGACTCACACCTGATCCGCACAAAAGATCTGCCGAAACAACCCTAGTGGTAACACTAAAGGCACTACACCAGCCGGTCACTTTACAATAAAGACATCCCACGCAGGGGACGCAGAGGCTATATTCTAATTTATCGAACCCCCGTTTATAAAATCAAAATAGAATACAAACATCATTATAAAATATCAACAAAACACATACATACAAAATGCCTATATTGCCAAATAATAACATCATAGGAAGCCCAAATGTCCATTTGGCAGAAAGCGTCCAATATTCTCAAGATGATTACATTACATTACATGATTATTGCTTTAGGTCCAGCGGACTCTTCCGAGCCAAATCAGGACCGGACAACCCCTGATCCGCATCAAAGACCTGCTGAAACAACCCTAGTGGTAAAACTGAAAGCTCTCCATCAGCCAGTCACTTTACAATGAAGACATCCCACGCAGGGGACGCTGAGGCTGTACTCTAATTTATCGAACCCCCGTTTACAAAAATAAAATAGATTACAAACATCATTATAAATTATCAACGAAACACATACATATAAAATGCCTACATTGCTAAATAATAACATCATAGGAAGCCCTAGTGACCACCTGGCAGAAAGCGTCCAATATTCCCAAGCTGATCCAACAGACCTCATACACAAATAAGGAGTCTTGTCCCGGAAGAGTTTTCAATAAAAAAGATTGGTGACTGGTCTAGCGAAGAAGAAGATAGTATAGCAGATTGATAGAACAGAGCAGGAATGAGAAAGAGCAAATGAGAATGACAGCGACAGTGGGAATTTAAAGCACTAAATTTCCAGAAAGTGGGGATATTATTTATACTGAAACCCCAGGCACCCCAATGGGGGAGGTGACTGGTCTAGTGAAGAAGAAGATAGTATAGTAGATTTAATAGAACAGATTAGGAATGAGAAAGAACAAAGGAGAAAGATAGTGACAGTGGGAATTTAACACACTAAATTTCCAGAAAGTGGGGATACTATTTATACTAAAAAAAACGGCACCCCACAGGGGGTCTGCTGAAACAACCTTAGTGGTAACACTGAAGGCACTCCACCAGCCGGACACTTTACAATACATGTAAAGGCATCCCATGCAGGGGACGCTGAGGCTATACTCTAATATATCGAATCCCCGTTTACAAAAACTGAATATAAACATCTTTATAAAATATCAATAAAACACATACATAGAAAATGTCTACATAGTACACTGCTAAATAACATCATAAGAAGCCCTAGTCACCATTTGGCAGAAAGCATCCAATATTTACAAGCTGACCCAAAAGACCCCATTCACAAATAAGGAGTTTTTGAAGAGTTTTCAAGAAAAAAGGCAGGTGACTGGCTTAGCGAAGAAAATAATATAGCAGATTGATAGAACAGATTAGGAATGAGAAAGAACAAAGGAGAAAGACAGCGACAGTATAAATTTAAACTTAAAGCACTAAATTTCCAGAACTTGGGAATACTATTTATACAGTAACAAACGGCTCCCTCACTGTGGGGATAATACTAATAGACTGTACATAAATATATAGGTAATACACAGAGAAAATGTAGGTAATTAACATCTAACTCCGGCGTAACATAACACTGTGGTTATACAGTAGGCTTAGTGAGGGAGAAAATCCACCAACAGTGTCATAGGTAATAGGCATATTAGCACAAACATCAGTCATAGACACAGCCGAACATAATAAAAGCATACGAGTGCTGAATGTTTGGTGGGGGAAAAGAAATGTAAGCAACAACAACAAAAAGGCACAAAGATGTATTATTGATTTTTATGAGCATACTAAAATTGAGTATCAAACATAAGTACAACCCAACATGATACAACAAGTGGCTGTAGACTGTAGTATGCTTCTAAGTCTACAAGGACAAACATCCGTCACATTGTCGTACACATAAGCTCAGAAGAAAAAATACTTCAAACTACATAATTAAGCAAAGTTCATGTTTTCTAAAACAAAGGCCAAGTGTCCAATTGGTTGATTCGATTCTATGGAGCAATGGGCTGGCGATGAGCAGATGAAATGAGACTGAAGCTATGAAATGCGATGATTAAAATTGACCGATTTTATTTCATGAATCCCGGCACAAGATCTTAAAAAGACTCAATTATTTCAGTCCGTGTCACACAATAAACATCCAGACAACTTTGTGTGATTAAAACTATCTATTTCACGGACGAACAGCTTCAATACATTTATTTCACTGAAGTTCATAGCACACAGAGTGTGTGATCCAAACGTCACTTATAACGTAGAGTTCCAACGAGCGTCAAAAGACTCCAAAATAAAATGGTAGATAGGACGAAGTCAGTGTCATAAATTCAATGTCGTGTCACTGTCACTATCACATGAAGCAGCTTCAAGAAGTTTATTTCACTGAAGTTCATATCACACAGAGTGTGTGATCCAAACATCACTTATAACGTAGAGTTCCAACGAGCGTGAAAAGACTCCAAAATAAAATGGCAGATAGGACGAAGTCAGTGTCATAAATTCAGTGTCGTGTCACTGTCACTATGATATGAAGCAGCAAAACTTTTTCCAGCCCGCCTTCTTAGGACTGGAGGAGCCTTTGGACGTGGAAGTAGCGAGGGCATAGGAGATGGCGGCGCTGTTTTTGCTCTTGGAGCTCTTGGACCTGCGCAGCAGGCTTTTGGACCTGCCCAGCGCGAGCTCTTCCTGTTCACCCCAGTTAAGCGACGTCAGGATGCAGGTGTCGAACACCTCCTTCAAGTTCTTCTGCATCAGCGCCGAGCACTCCACGTACTGAGCACCCAACTGCGAGGCCAGCCGCGTGGCCTCTTCTTCAGACAGCACTTTCTCTTTGTATATGGCCAACTCGATCAGGATCTTCATGTCGTTCCGCAGGTCAGACTGGGTGCCCACCAGCACAAGGGGTGCCCGCGGGCAGTGATTTAGAATTTCGGGCACCCACTTCTCCAGCACATTGTGGAAGGATGTGGGCGAGACCACACTGAAGCACAGCAGAAAAACGTTGGTGTTGGGGTAGAACAGCGGTCGGAGGGTGTCGAAGTCATCCTGAAATACACACAAAAGGAAGGCATTAATGTGAATGGGCACGCTCATGTGTGTGTGTGTGTGTTTGTGTGTGCGTGCGTATACGTGTGTGTGTGTGTTTAAAGGACAAGAACTGTTTGATTGTGTGTATAAATGTACTATTTTTTCCCATGTGTGTAATAATTTAACCGTTTTCAGTTTATATGTGCATGTTCCCTTATTCCTCCTACCACTCCCCAGCACTTAGAACAATTGCATAGAATAATGCACGCATATATATGTGTACTTTTTATTATTAGTATTATAAATAAATGGCCTTGAACACGCCTAAACCTAACAATATCCTGTCTGTAAAACTACAGTGAAAAATGTATTGCATAGCAAGATTTTAAATCAATGGAAAGACTGCCTCTTCAACTTTGCTCTGTTGCGTCCCATGACAGTTTTAAAAACTAACTCAAAACTCATCTTTTCGAATCCACCTTCCAGTGACTTCCAGCTGTTTCTTTGTGTGTGTGGGTGTGGGTGGGTGTGTGTGTGTGTGTGTGTGGGTGTGTGTGTGTGTGTGTGTGTGTGTGTGTGTGCATTACATCCAAACATTTATAGAACTTTGTTTTATTTTGTGGGCATGCAAGCGTTAATGTTAGAGAGAGGGGTGGGGGAGGGGGAGGAGAGGGGAGAGAGAGAGAGAAAGAGAAAAGGGTCAAGGGAGCGAATTATTATCATTATTATTATTATTACTTATGCGCCTAATACGCCAGACTTAGCTCTAGGTACTTATATGAATACAAAACAACTAAATTATATAACAAAATTAATGATGAAAACTCGTGAACTAATAATAAAACTGGAGACTTTAGACGTTTTGGCATGTCTTCGCAACACAGTTAATTTATCTTATAAATAATTTTATATTTATTTATTTATTTATAAAATTTCTATAATAAGTTATAAGTACAACTTATGTTAATCTGATGAATAAAATTTGATACAACAACAACAGTTAATTTGTTTTTGTGCTGTATTTATTACTAGGCTACTCGTAGGTAGGTCTACATACTATGAGCGATGTGTGGACACACGCTGTGCACAGTGGAATTCACCCATTTTCAAAACGCAATTTCTTCAACCACAATGCACAGATTTGTTTAAAATATTAAATTTCTAAAAGTACAATAGTTTTATTTGCCTTCCGTGTATTTCTGATCACTGCAATAACTACAATCCCTACACTAAAACGCAATGAATGCAGTGCGTTGAAGCGGAAAATTTTCGCGTGGCCACTTAATTCAATAAGCCGTGTTTATTCTTACCTTTTGTCTTTCTCAAAGTCAAAGCAGCAATGACCATTTGTTGCCCTCTGCTTAAATGAATTTGGGGCTGAAAAGTGAAAAAAAACAACAAATAAGTACTACTCATAAATCTCTCCCAAATCTCCCAACAAATATATATGATGTAGGCCTATAAATTATATAAAACCTGATGCAAAAGTGATAAAATATATTTGTAGGCCTAAAATATTTCTACACTTTGGTTTGCTTCTTCTAGGCTTTTTGTAGCTGTTTCTGTTACACCTTACTAGCAAGCTGGCCCAGTATGTTTAAACTTGACAAAAGTTTGCCAAATCAACCATTGATAACAACATAACATTATTAATAACTTGAACAACTTAAAATAATATGGATCCATTTGATTAATTTCACTTCAGCTGTTATTGATAAAGAAACTGTTCAGTTGTCGATTTGTTTATTACAAATCTTTTTTTAAAGTTACACTTTGTATGCTACATACTGCTAAAACTAGTTCTAGCAAGTAGAATACTACTAGTACTACATGAAACTCGAAATCAAATCTATTCTTTTTACTTGTGTTAGTCGTGAATTCTGCTCACAGATGCAGCTTACTTACTAAATAAAAGCATTTGATGTTGAACGAAACGTTGTCGATAATAATCCTTACTGAAAATAACCCACATCAATGTTGAATGTATCAGAGTGACAAGAACTAAGAAGCTATGGTATAGTAGTATTAGCCTTTTGCCCTCTAAACAGACAGGCATACAATTTATGAGCAACTAATAAACTTATAAATTCATATTTTCACGCCGGCAGGCTTTCAGGCATCAGTTGTTTGATTAATTTTGCCTACAAAAGGGAGGAAGGTGGGGTAAGGAAATCACCCAAATCAGTGAAGTAGATCTAGACCATTTTTAATTGCATTTGTCACATTTGTGGTACTAACTATGACATCCCTTGTCAGACTGTTCAAATGAATCAAGATTCTTCAATTTTAAGCTGTCTCCGGCTCTAGTCTTTCTTCTTCTTGGTACTGGACTGGGCTTTCTTCAGCATAATGAATCTAGATCTTACCGAAGGCAGCATGTGCTCTTTCAGTCTTTGGCTTTGCTGTGTTGTCGGTTGTTTTATTTATTTATGTTTTTATGAGCGGAAAACTGAAAATCTTCAACTTACAACTATGATATACCACAAGCTGGGAAGTCTCGTCTTTCGTAGGCATCAATTACATACTATACTACGTACGTATGTAGGAGCAGGAGGCCCACGAGTTTACAAAGACGAAAGAAAAGACTTCAGAGCCTACGGATAGAGTCTTGTCTTGGAGCTCGATTATGCTACATTATTTCTTAAAAATATGATTACAAAGATTAACACTACAACAGAACACAAAAGAAAATTCTAAATAAAACAAATAAAACCACTTACAGAAGACGAAGTCCAAAATTTCGGCATGTCGCCAACACTCAGCTGTCACGTCATAGAGCATGATAGCCTCCAAACGAAAACCATATTCAAATTGGTTTCTAAATGTTCATCAATTTTATTTTAGTTAAATATTGTTGACAGTTATAACGTTTACAAATATTAACATTTTGACGTACATTGTCTTAGATTATGACGTACATTGCCGGAGATCAATGAACATATGCCAAAATAAGGTTCGGTTGGAGGTTAGTGGAGGCCTACGGATAGGATACGGAAAAGTCCCAATGTTCGCAAAAAAAGTTACAGTGAGGGAAGGGGAATAACTCGTACCATCATCACATGGTTTTTGGGAACTCGAGTTAATTTGCCTTTCTGCGTTGAAATGAAAAGATATTCCTACAAATAAACCCCACATTGGATTTGAGGACATGGGCATGTACCCAGATCCGGACGAAGTACCTAGATCCCCGGTGTAAAAACATATGGTTGTACCCAGAAGCAAGGGTTTATAAGAGTATATATATATATATATATATATATATATATATATATATATATATATATATATATATATATATATATATATATATATATATATATATATATATATATATATATATATATATATATATATATATATTTATTTATTTATTTATTTATTTATTGATTCGTTCGTTAATTCATTTATCTATTGATACTGCAACTTTCACCTTCGAACTTTGATTGACTGACAGGAGGAAGAATTGATCACAGTCACCATGACAACATCGCTTACCACGCCCTGTGGGAGACCGTTGCCTTTGACAACGCTACCGAGGCTGCCGCGGCCTTGACCTCTGAAACGGAGACCTTGACCATCACTACGGCCGACCACTCTCACACTATGGTGGTAGCTGGCTACCAATCACGAGGCCACGACATCCTGGGTAATTTAGTTATCTCTTTATTTAGTTAGTTTGTTGGTAAGTGAGCGAGTGAATCACTTAGTTCCATCGCGCGGACTATAAAGATCCTGACACTCATGTCCTAGAAGTATGGCACAAATACAGCCACTAGGTTCCTTCTCCCCCTACCCGGTCGCCTTGTGCTCAGTTGTCTTAGGTTCAGACCATGCGCCCAAAGGCAGCAAGTGGGCGCCTCGGGCGTCTTGAGTGAGACCCTGTATCGGCCAGCGCCTTGAGCAGCTCTTGAGCTGGAAAAGCGCTATATAAGAAGGATTATAAAAATGTTAAGTGTAAAAGGAGATACATTTGATTGTTAAAAGTAGATCCCAAACCGTAATAAAGTTCAGTGCAGTGCAACTGCAGGAGTGTACAGTTGACCATGTTCTGTCGCAACACTCCAGCATTCCAAACCATAATGTTGAGAGTGCCACTCCACTATGCAATTCCTTTTGTAAAATATTTATTTTCATCACTTCGAGCTAAATAATCTTTTTTTTTAGAAGCATACTTTCTAAATAATCATTTGGTCACAAAGCAATGTAAGATTTCTCTAAATAATATATTTTGTCGGTAAATAACTTAATTATTATTTAAGCTTACCTACTCAATATATTGTGTAAGTAAATAAATCATAATATAGGTAAATAAATCATAATATAGGTAAATAAATCATAATATAGGTAAATAAATCATAATATAGATAAATAAGGCATGGTTGCTAAATAAAGGATTTATTTACTTATATAATGCATTATTTAGCAGATTCTGTGAAAATATGTATTATTTAGAAATGTTTCTAAATAATGATTTGTTTACTTATATAAAGCATTATTTAGCAGAATTGGGTAAATAATATATTATTTAGGAGATGTTGTTAAACAATGCATTATTTACGTAAACAATTCATTGTTTATGGACTGCAATTTTCATTATTTAGGGGATTCGCAAGTCGTATTACTGTGAGGTTGTGTGTATTGAGAAAGAAAATGGGGAAATCGTGATTTTATGCTGTTTTGCCTGGTCCTGATTTGGCTTGGAATAGTCCGCTGGACCTAAAGCAATAACCATGTAATGTAAAGCTGTTTTGCGATTTAAAATGAGGCAACTGCTTTATTTTACTAAATTTTTGAAATGTTCGCAACAGCATTAATATACGAAACTGCAACGGTAACGGCTTCGGAAAAGAGGGATTCCATCATTATTTCTGTTTGGCGACATTGCCTTCAGAGTAAATAAACATGGTGAACTTGCAAGTTAACGGCGAAATTGTAAAAAAAAAAATAGCAGAAGCGTTGATTCCAGTTTTTCAATACTCATATTAATGGCACTTCTTCAACACCTATCCCTGCGTTTTGGGGTAAATAAACACAAAAATAAAGCATACTTTTTTTCTTATGACGGAGATACTGTAAACACTGAGCACTCCCCCCAACAAACTGACCTAGACCTTTCGTTTGTGTTCGTGACCTTACAGACTTTTTATTTTCGAATTTGTGGAGTGAATTATGTTGAGAAAAAAAAATTAACACACATTTTTGATTCACTATCTTTGGAAAGACCTTGCATTTAATTATAGAAAGCAATCAAATTACAAAAACCAAGTTTTCATGCGAATACTGGAATCCCTTAAAAATGATAATTGCAGTCCCTAAATATTTGTTTACGCAAATAGGACTATCTTCTAAATAATACATTATTTAGCTAAATCTTCTAAATAATGCATTATATTGGTAAACAAACCATTATTTAGAAACATTTCTAAATAATGCGTTATTGCACACTATCTGCTATATAATGTAATATATAGGTAAATAATTCCTTATTTAGCAAAATGTAGGCTTATTATTTACCTATTTTATGATTTATTTACCTAGGTAAATAATACATTATTTACGGATAAAATAAATTATTTAGAGAAATCTTACATTGCTTGTAAACAAATTATTATTTAGAAAATATGCTCCGAAATAAAGATTATTTAGCTGAAAGTGAAAAAAAAATCACGAACAAAATTCGCAAATAAATATTTTGCAAAGGGAATTCCATGCTCTTCTACTTGATTCATCAATCATTAGAGGTCAGTTAGTCAGTGAGTTAATGTGTTAGAGAGATAGTTGATTGGATAATGAAACAGTGAACTAGTGAAGCAATGTATTAGGGAAGGAACCGAAATGATGTTACCTTATTAGAAAAAAAAATCCTCAATTATTATAAAATGCTGTTATTTTGTGAAATGCTGTTACCTCGTAAAATTCAGTTACTTTGTGAAATATTGTTACCGAAATCGGTTACTGTGTACCAACAGACACAGCGGACGCAGAGCTGGACGGCGATGGGAGGTATTTCACAACCTTGCTGTACGGGACGGGCCCTGGCTACCGCTACAACCAAACACACAGAGAAAACACCACCAGCGAAGAAGCACGTCAGTCACAATTGTCTGTCTGTCTGTCTAGTCCCTCAACCTGAAGGGAAGGATTGGGTAGTAGTAGGGATGGAGAGGGCAATGAGGGAGAGCAGCAGGGGGTGAGGGTGGAGGGTGGAATGGAGATTGGGGGGAGGCGGGGGCGTACGTGGGATAGGGGGTGATTGGGCTTGGCTGACGCGGAATTTGATGGGAGACGTGGTACAGAAAAATATGTAAACAGCTTTGCTTTTGATTGATTAATATTGATTGAGTGATTGAGGGTTTTATTGATTGATTGGTTTATTCAAATATTTATCCTTGCGAGCGTTTGTGTTTGCATGCGTGCGAGTTCTTACAGCAAACTTTAAGTTTGGTTTAGCGCTATTTAAAAAGAATATATTATTATTATTATTATTATTATTATTATTATTATTATTATTATTATTATTATTGTTGTTGTTCTTGTTCTTGTTCTTCTTCTTGTTCTTCTTCTTCTTCTTCTTGTTCTTCTTGTTCTTCTTCTTCTTGTTCTTCTTCTTCTTCTTGTTCTTCTTCTTCTTCTTCTTCTTCTTCTTCTTCTTCTTCTTATTATTATTATTATTATTATTAATACTTACTTATTCATTTGTTTATGACTTGCATTGTTCCTCCCGTGGGGATTCCGGGGGTCTCAGTATAAATAGTATCCCCACTCTCTAAAATTTAGTGCTTTTAATTCCCACTGTCGCTGTCTTTCGCCTGTGTTCTTTCTCATATCTACTATACTATCTTCTTCGCTAGACCAGTCACCTACCCTTTTTCTTGAAAACTCTTCCAAGACTCATCATTTGTGTATGAGGTCTGTTGGGTCAGTCTAGGAATGTTGGACGCTCTCTGCCAAATGGTCACTAGGTCTTCCTATGATATTGCTACTTAGCAATGTGGGCATTTTGTATGTGTGTGTTTTGTTGAAGTTTTACAATAATGTTTATATTCCATTTTTGTGAACGGGTGTTCCATAAATTGGGGTATGGCCTCAGCGTCCCCTGCGTGGTATGCCTTTATGGTAACGTGACTGGCTGGTGGAGTGCCTTCAGTGTTACCACTAGGGTTGTTTCAGCGGGTCTTTTATGCGGATTGCGGGTGAGTCCTCTTTAAACCAAGTTGCGGTCTTGATTTTGTGTCCATGATTCAGCTCTTTGCAGTCCGCTGGACCCTGTAAGCAATGAACAACTAACTTGTATTGTTATATTTATGTGTTAGTATGCAAGATTATTAATTATTACTATACAGTCCCCCTTTAATATGGAACTTTCTGAACAACAGCTCATTACAGAATTTCACCTCCTCTACTTCCTCTTGCTCCTCCTCCTCCTCTTCCTCCTCCTCCTCCTCATCATCATCATCATCATCATCACCATCAGCAGCGGCCACCCATTGCACATAGCTACGATCGAAAGAAAGTATACTCCAGGCACACGCTGCGCAGCAGGTCAATGTCCCTTGTCCCTTGACGGAAAAGTAAGTTTCGTCTCCTCTAGGCGACGAATTAGGTCACGCTGTATTTGTTTTTAGGTCAACTGTCTTTTACCCACCGTTTTAGAATCTTTTCGAACCGTTTATTGACGCCGGATAGTGTCCTCACTTGGTTTCATACAATTTAAGAAACCAAGAAGGCAAATGGGTTTTTGGGACGGAAAAAGAGCATTTATGTAGAGAAAATGGTTAGGGCAAGGGCAAGGGCTAGGGATAGATCTACAACTAACCCTTACCCGAACCCTTGTAGCAATATTCCGCTCTTTCCATAACTTTAAAACAGTACATCCGCGGCTAGCAGCGAGCCCAAAGTATACTTTGGAGGGAATACTTTCATTTACTGTTAGCGGGAGTTTTGGCGATATTTTCTACCGATCGCAGCAATGTGTATTACCTCCAGCGGCACCACGACCACCACTACCATCATCATCATCATCATCATCATCATCATCATCATCATCATCATCATCATCATCATCATCATCATCATCATCTTATCATCATCATCATCATCATCATCATCATCATCATCATCATCATCATCATCATCATCATCATCATCATCTTCTTCTTCTTCTTCTTCTTCTTCTTCTTCTTCATCATCATCATCATCATCATCATCATCATCATCATCATCATCATCATCATCATCATCATCATCATCTTCTTCTTCTTCTTCATACGTCCTATCGAGTACTATCTCTTCAGATGTAGGTGTGTTATGTATGTTTTGTGTGAAAGGCTGCGAGTGAAATCAGTACATTCTCATACTGCATGGTGTCAGGCACAGGTTCATCTGGCGTCTACATCTATGTCTCAATTGTCTGGGACGTTAAACGAAGCGCAGTAAGTTGGCGCCTTGGGCGGGTTGAATTCGACCCTGTTGTGGCCCAGCCGCTGTTGAGCTGGAGAAACGCTGCAGGACAACGATGATATGGAATTACTATTTGTCAGGTGACCCGGGTTACTTGCAAGAGTCCGCAGTGCCGACGGGCGACAGTTCCACTCACGGCGGGGAGGACGTGGGCATCTACGCCAGAGGACCTCTGGGCCATTTGATACACGGCGTGCATGAACAAAATTATATCGCCCACGTGATGGCCTACGCGTCTTGTGTGGGAGAGTACAAGGTAAACACGCCTCCACATTAAACTACAGCGGTCATAGCCAATATTACATGTGTATTCGCGCGTCTTGCAGAGAGCCCCAAGTACCTGCAGGAGGCGGTGGTCCCCATGCAATGGTCGTCGCATGGCGGGGAAGACGTGCCTATCTATGCCAGAGGCCCAATGGGTCACTTGGTGCATGGGGTGCATGAAGAAAACTATATCGCTCATCTGATGGCCTATGCATCGTGTGTAGGTGATTACAAGGTAACCACTAACACCACTAACAAAGTAACATCTTTCATGCTTCACTGTTGGCGGTGCTTCATAGTTTTGGCGTAATGGCTTCACTGTTGGCGGTGCTTCATAGTTTTGGCGTAATGGCTTCACTGTTGGTGGTGCTTCATAGTTTTGGCGTAATGGCTTCGCTGTTCGCGGTGCTTCATAGTTTTGGCGTAATTGCTTCATCCTTGTTTTCAGTTATGACGTCATTGTCCCATAGTGATGGTGTCATACTTTATAGTGATGGCGCCATGCTTTACAATGATGATGCCATGCTTCACAATGATGGTGCCATGCTTTACAATGATAACGCAATGCTTTACAATGATGGCGCCATGCTTTACAATAATGATGCCTTGCTTTACAATGATGATGCCATGCTTTACAATGAAGGTGCCATGCTTTACAATGATGGCGCCATGCTTTACAATGATGATGCCTTGCTATACAATGATGGCGCCATGCTTCACAATGATGATGCCATGCTTTACAATGAAGGTGCCATGCTTTACAATGATGATGCCATGCTTTACAATGATGAGGCCATGCTTTACAGTGATGGCGCCATGCTTTACAATGATGATTTCATGCCTTTACAGTGATGGCGCCATGCTTTACAATGATGGCGCTATGCTATACAGTAATATCCAGCAATCACATAATAGTTTGCTGAAGTCAGGATTCGAACCTACGTCGCCCAAGACGCACTCACACAAGTCGTGCGCTCTGACCACTGAGCTATCCCTGCCTTACTAATTGTTATTGTTACAATCCCCAAGGGCAACACGTAAGCTTTTTCAATCTTTAATTGAACACGTGAAAGAGCTCTCCCTATGTTTACTCTTGTACCCTTGTTAAATAACATTCTTATCTTATCTTATCTTATCTTATCTTATCTTATCTTATCTTATCTTATCTTATCTTATCTTATCTTATCTTATCTTATCTTATCTTATCTTATCTTATCTTATCTTATCTCAGTTTTTCAACTTGCTTGGTTTCAATTTGTGTATCATAATAATGAAACCTTTTTTTTCAACTGTTGTAACCAAATAGTTTAGAGTGCTAGTAGGTAGTATATATGTATTAATATTAATTTTAATTTCCATGTTTTGATTTGCTAGTCCTTTTTAAGTATTAAAAAAAGATGTATTAATGGATCTTTTTTTTTTAGAGTACTGCGTTGCAAATAGAGTGGAAAAATAAACTAAAGTGAACAATATGCTTATGTTTAGGAATACTAACTCTCTCATTACCTAATCAATTAACTAACTCAGTAATTAGCTAACCAATTGACTAACTCACCCATTAACTAACAAATTAACTAACTCACTCATTAACAAACCAATTAACTATCTCACTAACTAACTCATTAAATCCTATCCTATCCCGTAACTTGTAGGTCATTGAGGCATCACAGATGATCGTTTAAACAGCGTACTCCATCTTTCTCTGTCCTCAGCAACCCTCATGGCTTCAATCAGTGTCAAACGAGTCCATAGATAATTATCGCTTCTCCTCCTGCTTGAAGCTATTCTGCAGGTATGTTGTCCACTCCCGCTGACTTCCCCTCCTTCAGCGATTGCACTGCTGCCGCAACTTCTCGGTGAATTCAGAGGACTTCTCCTTCCTTTTTGTTCCTGGGACATGCTAGAACTGATGGGTCTCCATTTGGTGTGTGGTTGTATAGGTCAGAGCAGTACTCTGTCCATCTATCCAAGACTTCTTGTTCTTCTGTAAGGCATATGCCAGACTTGCTTCGGATCGTAAAGACCTTGGGCTGTTTAACACTTGTCAGGCGCTTCACAGTTTGGTGGGCCTTCTTGCTGTTGTTCTTGTTCAGACTGTTCTCTATTTCCTGGCATTGATCTTCTATCCAGTTCTCCTTTGCTGTGCGCATGCCTTTTCGGATGTCATTGTTAATTTTTCAGTAGGCATCAGCTCCCTGTGAGGTGTTCTTTTTTCCCATCTCTCTTCGTTTGTGACACAGGTCCATAAGTTCAGGTGTGATTCACGGTTTCTTTTTTGGGAGGTGCTTGCCAAGGATCTCAGTGACAGCATCTGTCATAGCTGAGTTGAAGCTTGTGGTCATGGTGTTAACATCTAATTCGCCAGCTTCCAAAATGAACAGTGGTGCTAATTTTCCCCCAATTGTGGCTTGGAATATTTTTGCCACCTCCGGGCCTTGCAGTTTGTCCAGGCCAAATTTCAGTCTGGTGCACTTTGCTGTGTTTACTTTTTTCAAATGAAGCCGGAAAGACATCATCATGAGATCGTGGTCACTTCCGATGTCTGCTTCTGAAAAAGTGCGTGTCCTGTCATGTTGACGCTTGATCTGAAGCGCGTCTTGACCATGATGTAGTCAATCTGGTTGTGATGCTCCCCGATGGGATTGTGCCAGGTCCATCGTCTGGAATTTTTGTGGAGACCAAGCGTGTTTTCCAGTATGAGATTGTTGTATCTGGCAAACTTAGAGTCTCAGATATCTGTCATTTGTCACGTTTTTGCAGTGGAGTCCACACGTGTCTCCCCAGTTGTGATACGCATCTTGGCCAATCTTGGCATTCCAGTCGCCTTGCACTGTGACTATGTCCTTCTTCGGCACCGCGTCAAGGACAGCCTGCAGATGTTCATAGAAATCCTCGACCTAGTTGTCATCATAGTCTGATGTTGTGGCATTGGTCTGAATGATGGTGATGTTGAAATGGGCTGCTCTCAGACGGATGGTAATGAGTCTACTAGAGACTGGGCGTCAACCCATGACAGTGGCTAGAATGTCTTTGTGGGCCAAGAATCCAACGCCGTGTTCGTGCCTGTCATCTTTCACGCTGATATAAAAATCGGGGCCTTTATCGGTCGTTGCTTCACTATAGGCCCTTCCAGTGCAATTCGCTGATACCTAAATGTTCCATCGATATTGATGCAGCTCGTAGGCCAGTTCTTCTAATTTTCCCTCTGCAGTTAGGGTCCTGACAATCCAAGTTCCTTTGACGATGTTATGTCTCGTGCGGATCTTGCTAAGTTGTCCATCAGTAGCGCACTTACCACCTCCGTCCTTGTGGCCAACGGAAGACGCGGTCCTTGGTGACCCGGGCAACGACCGATCTGGTATGGAGTGAGTGGTTCTTTTCATCATACGGTTTGTCTTGGGCAAGGAAGACCTGACGGGGCCCCAATCCTCTCCAGGCTGTTGGCCACAGCCAAAATCCATGAGTACAGTGTGGCTCGCCTTGGCCCCGAGCACGGGGTCGTTGAACCTATATGAACGTGAGGTTCCTCCGTCCTGGCCGGTGACATCTGTGTAGAAGACTTTCGCCCAGTGATGCGTGTAGGTATCACCCCTGTTAGTTGCATCTTTGGACAGTCCGGGAAACGTTGGGTCTATTCTATTCACTGCCCGAACCCACTAACTAACCAAAATTAATAAATAAAGCCACTGAAGAAAAACTGCACTAATTTTACGATGTATTTGTTATAAAACTGGCGATTTTGCGCTGATTGTATTATTGTTTTTATCCATTTGTTAGCTTCCCGACGTGCGCTATGATTTTGTCCAAAGCGGGTAGTATAGGTTTGTTGACTTGGCTTGACCTTCTCACTTCTGTTTCCAAAGAAACGCAACGACTGCCCTCCCTTGAAGGAGGACACATCAGGGGCAGCTACTCCAGCTAGAGGTCCCAATGTCGTCGTTCTGCTGACGGTGATGCTGCTGTCGGTGCTCTGCATACCACGATAATGAACGGCCCATGGATAAAGTTGGAACTCTTCCTATGCCAGACTACCAAGGGATCAGGTTCTGTCTCGACTCGAATGGTACAGCACGATTTAGTCCCAATTGTTTGTTGGTAGGCTATAGGCCTATTTCATTTCATATCTCCTCCCTCTCCACCTTCCCCTTGCCATACTTTGTTCATAATGGTTGTTCCCCTTATATTCAGTATGCACAGAGTATTTGTACTGATTGGTTTATTTGTATTAATTGTTGTTTGGATTATTATATAAATTAATTGTTGTTCGGATTATTATTTGTATTAATTGTTGTTCTGATAATTATTTGCATTAATTGTTGTTCGGATTATTATTTGTATTAATTGTTGTGTATTTGCATTTGTGCGGTTGTTGCGTGTAATGCATGTTGGTGGATTTGATTTTAGACTGTACTGTGAATTCTAAGATTACACGTGTCTTTATATTGTTGTTGAAAACACTGCTGTCTAATTTGTATCATTATGATTATATAAATTTTGATTTCTATGAACTTGAACAATTAAAATCACAGATTTTTGTGTTATTTTTTGTTGCTATTAATTTTTTGCTTTGTTTTGTTGTTTTGTGCAAGTTGAATTTATTTTCGTTTTACAAAATCATTCAAGTAAAAAAATTACAAGCACACCATTTTTATTAGGCGGCATTACTATGACTAAAGCTGTATAACACAGACTCATATATTTTAACCTAATAATAATAATAATAATAATAATAATAATAATAATAATAATAATAATAATAATATTAATAATAATGATGATGATGATAATGATAATAATAATAATAATAATAATAATAATAATAATAATAATAATAATAATAATAATAATAATAATAATAATAATAATATTGGGTGCTACATTCACGTTTTTCCAAAAATCGTCGATCGGGTTCAAAGCGCGACGATCTGTACCAACATAAACGCTGAGATGTAACACCCACTGTCACACACACACACACACACATCAAAGGTAAATGTATTAAACATTTTATGTAAAGGTCGGGAGATCGCTATTAGAAGATGGACAGGAAATAGATTGACTGCGTCCACTACCGTTATTGAAAGGAGGGAGGAAACCGGAATACCCAGAGAAAACCCTCGGTGACCTCAATAGTCTCGTACCTAAGTCACATAAGTTAGCTCCTTGCGGGAATCAAACCCGCGACCTTCGGCATAGGAAACCGGCGACTAATCCACTGCGCCACGAGGCCACCCACAATTGCCTACAAATATACACACACAAGCACAGATGACCACGTGAGCGCGCACTCACACTCACACACACACACACACCCACACACACACACACACACACACACTAAGATTCTTCCATTTTCTTCTTTTCTAAAAATATTGTGTAATAAGATCCAAATGTTATATTACAAAGACGAGACACTGACTAAACAATGAAATCTGTATCGCCCACAACAGCTTTTCAGCGTTCTAACAAATCATTTAATTTTTCTAATTCACACAGTTGTTGAACCTGTTTTCTTTGGGTAATATTGCACTGAGAATCATGAAAAGTTAATACGTTCTTGTGGTTTTTCCTTCTGAGTGTGCTATTTTTTTTTCTATCCGTTTATTATTTATGTATTTTTTTCATGAAGGTGCTGATTTGTGAAGACCAATTTTTAATTCTGCATAATAATGACTGTATGTTAATGTCATAAGACCAGATTGTCAGTGTTCATTCGTGTATTGTTCTTCTGAGTGTGTGTGTGTGTGTGTGTGTGTGTGTGTGTGTGTGTGTGTGTGTGTGTGTGTGTGTGTGTGTGAAGTTAAATGAAGTTGTACAACTGTACGGCTCACAATAGGTTAATGTAAATGCAGCAACAAATAGAAAAGTTGTACAGAAATTCGAATAGGGAGAATGATGTTTAGTAAAAATGTTTACATTGATTTTGCCTTTCACTCGTGTAATGTTGCGGTTAATGTGTTATACCAATCTCAATTTTTTTTTTATAATGCAGGTGTTTATTGTTAATACGTGTGATGACAACACTTGTTTTTTATTTGTGCATATTTTTAACCAGAATGTGAATTGGTCTTCGTGTTTTGACATAATAAAAAATTGTAATATTAAATGTTATTATTGGATTTGGTGCGTTATAGACACTTTATCGGCAGTCTCACGTTTTCTTTATTCTTTGTATACTGTCTTTTATGCACACACACCCACACACAAACACACACACAAAGTAAACAGATAGTTACACTCACACGCATTGCACACATATCCTCGAGAGAAGAACCTTTCTTCTTTTGAAAAGAGAGAGAGAGAGAGAGAGAGAGAGATATGGATAGACAGACACAGAGAGAGAGAGACATAGAGAGATACAGAAAGACAGAGAGAGAGAGAGAGAGAGACAGGCGGAGAGAGATACAGAAAGACAGAGAGAGAGACAGACAGAGAGAGATACAGAAAGACAGAGAGAGAGACAGACACAGAGAGATACAGAAAGACAGACAGACACAGAGAGAGGCAGAGAGATAGACAACAATTCTGGCTTTTTACACAAAGTCACAAACAACATGTCTTGGTCTCTAAAAGAAAATATTGTTAGCATCTTTGTACAATATTGCTTTCTAACAAAAACAGTTCCAAAGTTTTCTGGAAGTAACAAGAAAATTAATGTTAAATATAGTTAATTAAGGAGAAAGTTTACATACAGTAGAATTATTTCAGTAAATTTTACTTACAGTATATTAAAGTAAATTTAAATACAACATATTTAATTAAATGTACATACGGTATTTTCAAGTAAAATATAAACACAGTGTATTGAAGTCAAATATAAATACAATATATTACAATATATTTAAGTAGAATACAAAATACCAAATATATAACTTTAAGTAAAATTAAAATGCAACATTTATGTACAATCTCTACACAAATGAAGCGATGCAATATAATAATTAAGAAAATATAAACATCACATAAAAGCAGAGTTTGATTTCGGTCATATTCTATATACAACACGAAGTGCATTTACATGAACCATTTTTTTGTACACGTTTTTTTTGCACGATAAAAAGATGAAAGAATTACACAACATTTGTACATTAAAATGAGCTAAACGTCAATCAATATAACGGTCCGGTAGTAAATACTACTTCGGATGAGAGTATAAACCGAGGTCTAGTCTGTGCACGCGCGCATTCCATCGCATGGACTTGTAAAGATCCTGACGCTCATGTCCTACACAGGTGAGTGCCGGCTACACAAAAACACCCAGCATGCACTAGGTCCCTTCTCCCCATCCCCGATTGTGCTTAGTGGTGTGGGAGGCAGACTATGTGCCCAAGGTTGCAGGTGGGCGCCTTGGGCGGCTTGAGTTAGATCCTGTATTGACGAGTGCCTTGAGCAGCTCTTGAGCTGGAAAAGCGCTATATAAGAATGATACAATAAAAAACGAACAACTTAATATTAGTAAATGATGCAGTCCCTCAATAAATTACTTGTCATTAATAACACAACGTGGAAAATGGCGAAGATAATAATAGTAGTAGTAGTAGTAGTAGTATAGTAGTAGTAGTAGTAGTAGTAGTAGTAGTAGTAGTAGTAGTAGTAGTAGTAGTAGTAGTAGCAGTAGTAGTAGTAGTAGTAGTTTACGCCCAATAAAAAATGAATAAAATAAAATAATAACAACAACAATAATAAAAATCTTTACCACCAAGACGCACAACTCTTAACAAATCTCTCCTCTTATCCCTTGGTGAAAAAGGTTCCTTCCCTTGAATCCATCTTTTCTTTTTCTTTTTTGCCTCCTCCTCCTCCCTTCCCCCCCTTACCCCCCCCCCCTCCCCTCCTCCGCCCCTCTTGCTCCTTCCCTGATAAGTAGGCCTTCCTATTTGGGTGCGGTGCGGTGGTACGCGTTCTACTCATCTGGATGGTTTACAGACATCATACAACATCTGGTTGTTTACAGGCATCATACATTACTTGAAGGCAAATTGGACAACAATAAAAGCGGGCATTACAAAACCGATGCTTGCACGTTCATTTCCAAATTAAGAAATCAAACTAAAGGCACAGAGAGGTTTTCTCACCACGAGTTGCGCCCCTTGTCACATTGCTGATCTGGATGTAAAAACGTTGCGTGGCAGAAAACATCACCGAACAAGTATATTAAATAATACAATAAATAACAACAAATAATACTAAATAATAATATAATTAACAACAAATAATATTAAATATTACAATAAAAAACAAGATATCATATTATATAATAATAATATAATTAAACAAATAAATTACACAAAAGTAGCAATGTTTTGAGAGTTAATAATAGTTTGTTGCTTTGGGACGTTATAGGTCTCCTCTCTGAAAATCCTAATCGGGAAGAGAGGGGACTATAAACTGATACACATACATTGGGACGTTAATCTACTTACCTACCTTAATCCATTACAGTCACCTATATACTTAATGTGTCGGGGACTATAAATTTATGAACTGAACTTAATCAATTCTATCTAAGTGGTGTTTCACCCGTCCCCTAGACGCTTAATGTGTCCGGGGACGTAAATTTACTCAAAAAAAAAAAAAATCAATTCAAGTCACCTATACGCTGTGTGTCCGGGGACGTTAATCTATCCACTAACTAACATAATCCATTTAAAGTGCAGGAGGTTTGAACCTATTTACACTAAAGGCTAAAAGCAGGAGATGACAACAGTTATCAGTATAAAATAACAATATAGACACATTAATATGCACATACAGTTAATGATAATAAAGCCTTCAATAATAGTATTGGGTGCAATCAAAATAAATTTCAAAAACTAAAACAAATAAAAATTTTCGGGCTTCTGTAATAGTGAGTTTTTAAGATCGCTGCTTTCTGAGTTCGATTGAAAAAAAAATCACGTGATAACATCCTGTATTATTATTACTATTCTAATTATTTTAATTATTATTATTCTAATTATTCTAATTATTATTATTCTAATTCTAATTATTATTATTATTATTATTATTATTATTATTATTATTATTATTATTATTATTATTTTTAAATTGACAACTTAAATGGACAATAAAGAAATATATCGTCTGAAGTATAACTGTAAATGTTATGCTTACATGAAGAATAATATTGACAATTAGATTTTTAATATATGTGACACATATATTTTAAGCGATAGCTGTTCATAATAGACCTTATTCGGACATGTCTTTTTGTTTTGCTTTTAGCTGCCTTGATGGATTGGCTGGAGAGGAACAAGAACTTGAACAGCTGGTACAGAGGCTTGACACCACCTCCAGATCTTATGGAATGGAAATAAGTGCAGAGAAGACCAAAATGATGACCAACAACACCAATGGCATCAACACTGACATCAAAGTCCAAAGCCAATCCCTCAACACAGTGCATAGCTTCAAATATTTAGGAGCCATTGTAACAGACAATGGGTCCCGACAGGAAGTCCTCGCCAGGATCGCACAAACAACTGCTGCCCAGACAAGGCTGAAGCCCATTTGGAAAGACAGGACCATCAGTCTACATTCCAAAGTAAGACTGCTGCGCTCCCTTGTCATCTCCATCTTCCTATATGCTTGCGAAGCATGGACCCTCACAGCAGATCTCCAACGAAGAATACAAAGCATGGAGATGAGGTGCTACAGAAGACTTCTGGGCATTTCCTACACCCAACACATCACCAACGACGAAGTCCGACACACCATCACGCAAGCCATTGGACAACACGATGACCTGCTCACAGTGGTGAAGAAACGGAAACTCCGATGGTATGGACACGTCACCAGATCATCAGGCCTTGCAAAGACTATTCTGCAAGGCACAGTGCAAGGAGGTAGAAGAAGAGGGAGACCGAAAAAGAGGTGGGAGGACAACATTCGAGAATGGACTGGTTTGACACTGAACGAAGCCATCAGGGCTGCTGAGGACAGAGAAAGATGGAGTATGCTGGTTAAACGATCATCTGTGGTGCCCCTACGACCTCAGGGTTACGGGATAGGATAGGATAGGATAGGATAGGATAGGATAGGATAGGATAGGATAGGATAGGATAGGATTTTAGCTGCCTAGAGTTTACCGGAAGGACATCTCGCCTCAGAATACTACGAAAGCTACACCGAGCTGCAAGCCTTTTTTGGGGAAAGTGGCGTTAGTGGAGAAGGAGAAGTGGGGAGGTGATTGAGGACAGAGCAAATATAATAGGCGAGAAACTTGTGCTCGTTTGCAAAGGATGTCTCCCAACGTTAGACAACTCTGGGCGCAACATGCGGGCAAGCCGGCCAAAGTTGTTTCCCCTCGCATTTTCGAGCATGGTCTATTAATAAGGCATCACAATTATAACATTAATAAGTGTGCAGCAAAACAATTTGTAAAAATATTGGACACATCATGATCTTGAAGGCAAAGTTCATTTGCGGACTGTGATTTTATACCAGCGCTAACCGAGTTTTATCTGTAGAATTTCTGCTATTTTATCGTTTACATAGATATGTGACCTCACCTACAAGGTTACAGTTTATTTCCTGTGCAAAGAACACACCCAAAACAAGAACTTACAAATATCTTGTAATCTGAATATTAATGTTAATCTGAATAAATATTTCAATGAAACTGCGCATTAAAAAAATGATAGTGCATTTTCAACGTAATTATTAAATGAATATTAATATTTTTTTAAAAACTTTGCACAAAAAATATGAAAAAAAACATTTTAATGCCTAAAATAACAAATGGACATAACTATGCTTTAAACATTATTATAAAAATTAAAAAAAAAGAAACAGAAACACCAAAGCTATGCCGATAATCTTAATACACAGTTTCAGGTGTGACCATTAATAATTGAATATTTATATCCGAATACAAATATTGTGTTATTTCACAGAGAAATTAAAATATAAATCATGAAACATGATCAAAAAAAGGAAAGTGATTTCTACATCATCTCAGAAAATTATAAAGAAACAAAACTCACAACATAACAATAAAATTATTCTTTTTAAAAAAAGTATCTAAGTAATAATTATTTTATTGTAACAATGTATAGGAATCATAATACAAAAATGACTCAAAAAGCTAAATCAAACCAGTAAATCGGGCTATCAGAACATAAACCAAAACGATGAGTCATAAATTGACAAGATTTTATCTTTATTTAAAAAAAAACACACACAAACAAAAAGCACACAAACAACAACAACAACAACAGCAACAACAGGAGAAGTAACAATGAGTTATCATAAAATAGCAACAATCATTGAATATGTTATGCTGAAATATCTACAAAACCACATTATTATCACAGACACATATTAAAACTATTATGTTATCACAAAAATATCACAAAGGATTCTTTCCCTTAGAAACAAGCAGTTAAGCGATTATTTACCCAAATGTAATGAAATAATAAATATCACAGATTTGCTTTTTGTTGTTTTCGTGAAAACTGTAAAAGCAAACATTCTTAAGCTAAATTTAATTAATTTAAAATGGACGGTACTACAGGGATGCTACATCCAGTTGGACATTAGCAACAATATGCCAGTACAGTGCATTTTGAAGGTACTCAGATATATGGACAAAAGCAACGCGCTATAAATACACACATTAACAATAACATCTAGTGATATATTTTATTCTAAAACAACTGTGTGAGTATTGTGTGAGCAAAATTAAGAAAGAAATAAAAACACAGAAGGTTTATATACAAAATCAGTTTTTAAAAATCCTATATTGAAACTTTAAATATGCAAAATTCTAGCTTTTTAGAATAAAACAGAACTCATTATTACTTTCTTAAAATTACAAAGAGACATTGTAAATTTTGTTAACAACAATTATATCACAGGCAGTAAGCTTATCAACTACAATTAACAAACATTACAATCAGGTAGGCTACATAGACAATCTTCAGATTACTAACAACCCCTTTTTTTTAACGTTACGCCATCCCTTCTAAAATCACTACAACAATGTCCTAGATTAGTTTCTTGAATCGGAAAAAAACTAGACATATCACACAACAAGGCAATCAAAAATGTTGCCAAATTTAGGATATGGTGACTTTTATTCATGTTTTATTGGACAGCTTTTTTGTGTGCTAAAGAATTGTTTTGCAAGCAGTCAAGATCTTGTCTGAGTGCCGAAACCAGACGATAATTAATGTCAATGTCAAGGCCGGTCAATATTCAATGTCAAACATTTGCAAAAAAGAACTGCACGAGAATGGGCAGCCGCAAAGCAGAGCTAGTGGCTTATTATTATCAAGCAAAGTTTCCAAAGTGAAGTTTTGAATCCAAGCAGATGAGCCAAGTTTAAAATATATAAACAACACAACACAGATCTACGTAGAATGTTCATTTCAGCAGTTGACATATTTTGAGGTTAAGCCCGCACCAAATAAAACTACGAGAATATCATGTCCTTTCCAGTACGCTCCTTAGAAGAATAAACTTGCAAATTGCAGACCCGGATTGCTTGCGAATTTGCAGATTCTTATTTCTCTAGACTGTTGATACCTATTTGAAAATGACCACTACATTTTGCATAATTGGTTGAAGATTTTACAACTTGTGTGCAAAATGTTAGTAATTTTCTTCAAAATTTTCTCGAAATTGCAATTTTGAAAGGCAGTAAAGGACGTCCCGAATTATCTGACGTCAAGTCTGTACTGCATCAGAGCTGCGTCATTTCCGCCTGAAGCGAGGATACCTTCGTCATCTGGGAGGAACTCCACGGCCGTAGTGTTGGAGGAGAATGGTTTCACTTGTTGGAAATCAGCCTGCGAAATGAAATAAAAATAATCAGATGAATTCATATTCCAAAGATTTTTTTTTAGAGAAGTAGAAGTGGAAGAAGAAACAGCACAAATACTTAAATTGTCGTAGTGATAGGCTAACTTTGGAAATAACAAATAACTTATTTAGCCTACTTTAGCAGTAGCAGAAGCTGGTTAAAGAAGAAGTAGAAAAAGAAAAAGAAGAAGACGAAGAAGAAGAAGAAAAATAACAACAACAACAACAACAACAACAATAACAACATCAACAACAACAACAACAACATGTCTACCTTGCTTGTTACTGCGGGATACTTGTACAGCCTAAGCCTGCCTCTGCTGTCGCCGGTACAGATGTACTCGCTGAACTTTGACCTGGAGGCGATGTTGATGACCTCGCCACGCTCCATGGAGCTCCAGGCTCCGATGAGGGGGAAGCCGACTGGGGAGGTATAGGTGCTCCACCTGGCGTCTCGGACTGTTCTGCCCGTCTTCAGCTTCTGCATGTTCTGGACGTCCCCTGTTTCCAAATATCACCACAATCCAAGACTGAACATGTGAAGTAAAAATCTGCGCAAAATGAGTCAACAGATCGTGTTACAGTAATGCCTGTCCATTCCTCCAACCCATCTCGTCGCCACATGCACAGCGCACTACTCTAGTGTGTGCAAGGAGCCTGACAAGATCATCGGACCCTTTATCGTGCAGCTGAAGATAAAGCGACACCAATAAGGCGAAAACAGACTACAACGGACTTCTGTAGCAAACTACCTCGTGACAGGCTTACGTGCTACCAAGACACATCTGTCGATAACCTTTTATTTCATGTTATTTTATTTGTAAATAACAACTAATAATAACAACAATATTATAAATAATGTATTTCATTCTTTTATTTATTTTATTTTTAAAAAATCATGTTTCTGATTCGGCATTAAAAGTTAATTTCATAGATCAAGAGAAGTAACTTCCAATTTAGCAGAAGCCCTCTTGAATTTATAAGCAGATGCTTTCGTCATTGGCGCTGTGTTGCTGTATACATATCAAATAGTCATTGGTTTTATGATGTACATTCGTTTAATTGTTCATATTTTTTTTAATATTTAAGTAAACTGTAGCAAAATTTGTGTTACCCAAGGCAGGAGCATTATTTACAAGACAAAAAGACTAAGAATTTCCTTGCAGGTGTTTGTGGGGACAATAAAGATTCTGTATTCTGTATAAAAAGGGCAAAATCCATATGACTCACATGCTCCTTATGGAACTTGCAATATTAAATATAAAAATGACAGCAAAAAAAACAAAAACAAAAACAAAAAAAAAACAGTGGCATTAAAATGCAAAGTAATACTGACTTTGATCTTTCTATGCTCTTGACCTTGAGATGACTTTCACCTCCGGCTTCAAATACCCCAAAGTAATATGAAATAAACTACAGCAAAAGTTGTATTATGCCAAAAACAGTAACTTTTGGGATGACCTTGACCTTCAGTGACCTTGGTCTTGCGATGACCTTGACCTTCACGGGACCTCTCATCCTCACGCATGACCAAATAACAAAATGTTGTTGCATATTATGGGTTGTATAGAGCACTTTACGAGTACCTATTTTCAATAAGTTTTTGCAAGGCCTAAAATGACCTTGACTTTGAAGATCAACGCACAAACGGAACACATATAAAAGATAGATCTATAAATTCTAAATAAAACGAGTTTGAACTTTATATCTCATTTTGTTTAGGGTCAAGGTCACTTCAAAGTTCCTATACTAACTGACTTTGGACAGCTCCAGTGACCCTGACCTTGGAGTGAGGTTGATCAAATGTGCAAGCACAGGATGTGCGTCTCACTGATATTTATCATTCCTCAAAGAATCATAAGTTCAACACTAATCACTTAGAAAAAAAGTGAAATTTTATGAAAATTTGTCATTTTTTAAAAAACTAACATTTGTTGACCCTGTGACCTTGACCTTGAAGTGAAGTCATTCATTCACTGATCATTTATGATGTCTCATAGATAATACACCAACTTACCAAGTTTGGTTGTGATAGTTAAAATAGGTTCTGAGATATTAATCCACTTGCACGTTTTGCACAGACAGACGGCGGACAGAAAGACGGACGGCGGACAGACAGAGGGACGGAATTTTTTTTTGGTTCAGTGTCATTTTTGGACTACTGAGGACTCATCTCGCACAGATTTGCAAAACTCTGGAATGCTTTTTTGGTTTGTTTTTTGGGCGAGTACATGTTCACTGCATGCTAAACTTTTCACTGAAAACACCGAGTTATCGTTTTCTACATAAAGTAAATTGTTCTGCTTTTTATAACACAAAAATGACCTAAGCTTCTTAGAAGACAATAATTGTATAATATCAATTATTGATATAATTATCTCTTTCTATAACACAAATGACGTAATACTGACAGAAAATGACGTCATAATCTCCCAGAACAGTCTGGAGGAATCTGTTGTCTTTGGTCCAGTCTAGATGCATAATGAAGGTGCTGTTGTGCCTGAGGGCGGCGGACTGTTGCCTGAAGATCTGGCCATCCTCGTGAATGGTGTACACATGGACGAAGCCGTCGTGACAACCCACTGCCAGCTGGCTCCCGTCTGAAACAATAAAAATAGGATGCCGTTGGTGATGAGAGAATAAACGGAGGATTAGTCTGTGCACACATACATTTAATCCTATACTGTAAAGATCCTGACGCTCGCGTCCTACACAGACGAGTGCCTGCAACATAACTACACCCCAGGGCCGTTCCCCCCCATCGCCCAGCTAGGACTGCTCAGTGGTCTGGACGTCAGACGAGACGCCTAACGCAGCAAGTGGCCGCCTCTGCGACTTGAGTTAGATCCTTATTGGCCAGCGCCTTGAGCAGCTCTTCAGCTGGAAAAGTGCTCTATAATAACATTACATTAATTTTAAATATTGTGCCGGTCCTGTTGGATCTGACGTCGCAAACAAGAAGAAATGTCAGTCTTTGCGATGGTGGTGGTAATGATGATGATGATGATGATGAGGATGATGATGATGATGATGATGATGATGATGATGATGATGATGATGATGATGATGATGATGATGATGATGATGATGATGATGATGCAACCAAAGCAAGCACCCCTACATACCGTAAGAAAAGCTCATAGCGTTGATCTGGGCGTTGCCCACTTGGAAGTTGGCTTTCTCTCTGCCGTCCACGTCACCACAACCGTACAACGTCACCTTGCCCGTCGTCGTTCCTACGGCAACCAACTGACCCAAGGGGTCCACCGCCATGCTGGTGCATGGTTTCTGCTCACACACACACACACACACAAAGAAAACATAATTGGAATTATTCGAAGAATGTGACATTACAATATGTAATTTCTACTTGAGATAATACGCTTTGGGTGTTCGTATTGAGTGATGCCGTTGCAAAGTAGCCAAGATTGGCTCCAACAAAGTACCACTCAACATCAAGAAACAGGCCTACCCAATTCAGATACGTCATAACATTTTTGCAACCAATTGGCGCAACAGGGTTACTCGGGGCTAAAATGCCGACTTGATGATGATGAGAATACCGACGACGATTATCAATTAATTAGGATTATTGCGACTGTACACAAGACGCCAATATTAATGACGACGTTTTTAACCAGTGACACACAATGTTTTATAATGTGCTGCTGCTATGACGATAATAATGATGACGATGATTATAGTAGTAATAGTAGTGGTTGAGTAGGAGGAGATGGTGATGATGATGATGATGATGGATCAGGTGATGACAATGACGAAAATAACGAACGCGATGACGACGACAAAGATGGAAACCTTTATTATGGCAATGACGATGACGACGCCGATGACAAAGCCTTACCTTGTCTTTGTCCCTGGTGGCCCAAATGACGGTGTGGTCGTCGGCTGACCACTTGATAAGCCAGCTGTCGTGTCCAGCAGTGAAGAAGGCGGGGTCAGTAGGATGAGATTTGACTGCCCAAAGCTCTTCACTATGACCCTGCGGTCAAAACCAAGATGAAAAGCTATTTAAATGTCCTCCCGCTTGAATACTCCTAACTTGGGCCTTTTTACAATGTTGCACTTTTTCTTCACCATCAAGGTTTTGTTTGGTATTCTTGTCTTCGTCAAAAGACTCTATTCCGGAAGAGTTTCAGCGTTCAAAAGACAAAATCGCCTTTCGCAACCAGCTGAAAACCTACTTGTTTTGTCAGCAGTAGTGAAATCTTCACAGTGTACTGACAAGCTACTTGTTTCGTCAACAGTCGTAGATTCAACAGTAGTACATGTAGAATCTTTACAATTCACCAATTGGTCTCTATGGACAGATCATTTTTATTTTATCTGCTCCCGTGCGCCATAGTATATCCCCAAAAGACGTGGGCATTTTGTTAGAGCGTTTTATTGGAGCGATACAAGTGGACATCCTCATCATCGTCGAAATAAATCTAGGTTTCAACCAACGCTCCTAAATATAAGAATGCAAGTCCAAAAGGCATACGTACACTTATTGTGACGTGAGACGAAAAGAGCGATAGAAAACAAAATAATCTTAAAGTCCAATCGCCAAAACGAAATGCAAACAATACTTTAAGTTATCCGCATTTTTGAATTGTAATGTACATAGGTTATATAACACGTTCTTATCACAGCGCTTTTCCACATCACAGGGCAGCTCAAGGCGATGGCCAAAAAGCAAGATTTCACCCAAGCCGCCAAAGGTGCCTACCGCACCATCTAACTCCACATAACTGAGCCATTTTGAAGGAATCATGATCAGCAGGAAAGAGTCCGTTACCTGGACGATAGGTCTGAACTTGGACTGCAGGGAGCCTTCCAGAATGACGTCTTTGGCTGTTCCCACGAACATATAGCCGTCCTGACCTGTTGACGACATAGGGACGATCTTCCTGATGCCCCCGTAAATCTCTGGCAGCTGGGCAATAAAAAACAGAATTGTATTGTATCGTTTTTTTTAAATTGTATTGTATTGTTTGTTATTGCATTGTAGTGAAATGTAATGTATTTATTGTATTGTACTGTATTTTATTAGTTGGTTATTACAAGGTCCAGCGGACTGCAAAGAGCCGAATCAGGACCACAAAATCAGAACCACAACTTTGGTTGAAAGAGGATTCACTCCTGATCCGTATAAAAGATCTGCTGAAACAACCCTAGTGGCAAAACTCAAGGCACTCCACCAGCCGGTCACTTTACAATAAAGACATCCCACGCAGGGGACGCTGAGGCTGTACTCTAATTTATCGAACCCCCGTTTACAAAAGCAAGATAGAATATAAACGTCTTTATAACATATCAACAAAACATACATATAAAATGCTTACATTGCTAAATAATAATATCATAGGAAACCCTAGTTTGGGAGAGTTTTCAAGAAAAAGATAGATGACTGGATTAGCGAAGAAGATAGTAGATTGATTGAACAGATTAGGAACGAGAAAGAACAAATGAGAATGTAAGAAACAGCTGTAATGATGATAATAATGGTGGTGGTGGTGGTGGTGATGATGATGATGATGATGATGATGATGATGATGATGATGATGATGATGATGATGATGATGATGATTAGTAGTAGTAGTAGGAGTAGTAGTAGTAGTAGTAGTAGTAGTATAAGCCTAAACCCATTAACTATAATATAAAATATTATGCTCTTATACCATTTAAAGACAGCAGCAAATCAACAAGAAAACAACAACAACAACAACAACCACAACAACAACAACAACAAAACTCACCACTCGTTCTCTAAGTAACTTGAACCTCATCAGACTGTCCCAGGCTTTGATCTCACTGCCACCGCCGGATACCAGCACTCCGTCTGACAACATCACCAGCGACGACACGTTCTTCTGCACATAGGCTAATAGTTAAGGTTTTACACATCCAAATGAAATAATACATTAAAATATAAAACCTGTATTGTTTAACAAAAGGAGACACTACAATCCTCCTCCTCCTCCTCCTCCTTCTCCTCCTCCTCCTCCTCCTCATCATCATCATCAGCAACAGCAGCAGCAGCAGCAGCATCATCACCAATCGTCATCATCATCATCACTCTGACCTTATGTGCATTCTTCATGTTGGAGGAGGCCTGGCGGTCAACGCGGAAAACGTCATCATCGTCAGGTGACCACACCAAGATGGACCCGGATGAGTCACCGGTGATGACGTCACGGTTCGCCGCGAAGCAGATTGACGTCACGAACTTGGGTGCTTCGTCCTGCAAATAACAGATCAGTTTAAATATTTTTTGTATGTACAGATTGGAAAGCGAGCGCTTAATTACTTTTAATACTTTTAGATTAAATAAGAAAAAGCTTAATTTTCGAATATCTAAGTTCACCATTCATCTCGCATTAATTTAAACAAGAGATAACATTTCTATTTGTTTAAAAAAAAAGGCATAAGAGTTTAATTTATGTATGCTAGTGTAACGGGACTTTAACGTGTGAATACTACTACAGTGAAAGATAAGTTTTTGTGTTTTGTGAGAAGAGCAAAGGTTGCCAACACAAAGGAAGAAAACACTGCGTGACAGAATACAAGCAATCACCTAAGCACATTTACATGACACCCAAACAGTAAACAGTTGTGCTACGAGTATAGAGGCGGTAGTATTTGGGCCTGTTTACAACAATACAAGCATAGAGGCAATAGTATTTGGGCCTGTTTACAAGTATAGAGGCGGTAGTGTTTGGGCCTGTTTACAAGTATAGAGGCGGTAGTGTTTGGGCCTGTTTACAAGCATAGAGGCGGTAGTGTTTGAGCCTGTTTACAAGCATAGAGGCGGTAGTGTTTGGGCCTGTTTACAAGTATAGAGGCGGTAGTGTTTGGGCCTGTTTACAAGTATAGAGGCGGTAGTGTTTGGGCCTGTTTACAAGTATAGAGGCGGTAGTGTTTGGGCCTGTTTACAAGTATAGAGGCGGTAGTGTTTGGGCCTGTTTACAAGCATAGAGGCGGTAGTGTTTGAGCCTGTTTACAAGCATAGAGGCGGTAGTGTTTGGGCCTGTTTACAAGTATAGAGGCGGTAGTGTTTGGGCCTGTTTCCAAGCATAGAGGCGGTAGTGTTTGGGCCTGTTTCCAAGCATAGAGGCGGTAGTGTTTGAGCCTGTTTACAAGCATATAGGCAATAATGTTTGGGCCTGTTTACAAGTATAGAGGCGGTAGTGTTTGGGCCTGTTTACAAACATAAAGGTGGTAGTGTTTGGGCCTGTTTACAAGCATACAGGCATTAGTGTTTGGACTTGTTTACAAGCATAGAGACAGTAGTGTTTGGGCCTGTTTACAAGCTACCGCCGCTAGACTTATCAATTTGAGGCAGGGATACTGGAATCACTTTGTCTGTCGTACTCCCTGTGTGCCTGTCTGTCTGTCCGCGCAGAGATTTATATAATGTTTGGTGTATGACTGGTGGACAGGTTTATATCATGTTTGGTATGTGCCTGGTGGACAGGTTTATATCATGTTTGGTGTATGACTGGTGGACAGGTTTATATCATGTTTGGTATGTGTCTGGTGGACAGGTTTATATCATGTTTGGTGTATTACTGGTGAACAGGTTTATATCATGTTTGGTGTATGACTGGTGGACAGGTTTATATGTAATGTTTGGTGTATGACGGGTGGACAGGTTTATGTAATGTTTAGTGTATGATGGGTGGACAGGTTTATGTAATGTTTGGTGTATGACGGGTGGACAGGTTTATATCATGTTTGGTATGTGCCTGGTGGACAGGTTTATATAATGTTTGGTGTATGACTGGTGGACAGGTTTATATCATGTTTGGTGTATGACTGGTGGACAGGTTTATATAATGTTTGGTGTATGACTGGTGGACAGATTTATGTAATGTTTGGTGTATGAATGGTGGACAGGTTTGTATGATGTTTGGTGTATAACTGGTGGACAGATTTATGTAATGTTTGGTGTATGACTGGTGGACAGATTTATATCATGTTTGGTGTATGAAAGGTGGACAGGTTTATATCATGTTTGGTGTATGACGGGTGGACAGGTTTATGTCATGTTTGGTGTATGACGGGTGGACAGGTTTATGTAATGTTTGGTGTATGACGGGTGGACAGGTTTATGTAATGTTTGGTGTATGACTGGTGGACAGGTTTATGTAATGTTTGGTGTATGACGGGTAAACAGGTTTATATGTTTGGTGTATGACGGGTAAACAGGTTTATATGATGTTTGGTGTATGACGGGTGGACAGGTTTATGTAATGTTTGGTGTATGACTAGTGGACAGGTTTATATGATGTTTGGTGTATGACTGGTGGACAGGTTTATGTAATATTTGGTGTATGACGGGTAAACAGGTTTATGTAATGTTTGGTGTATGACGGGTAAACAGGTTTGTATGCTGTTTGGTGTATAACTGGTGGACAGATTTATGTAATGTTTGGTGTATGACTGGTGGACAGATTTATATCATGTTTGGTGTATGACAGGTGGACAGGTTTATATCATGTTTGGTGTATGACGGGTGGACAGGTTTATGTAATATTTGGTGTATGACGGGTAAACAGGTTTATGTAATGTTTGGTGTATGACGGGTAAACAGGTTTGTATGATGTTTGGTGTATAACTGGTGGACAGATTTATGTAATGTTTGGTGTATGACTGGTGGACAGATTTATATCATGTTTGGTGTATGACAGGTGGACAGGTTTATATCATGTTTGGTGTTTGACGGGTGGACAGGTTTATGTAATGTTTGGTGTATGACTGGCGGACACGTTTATGTCATGTTTGGTGT
The DNA here is from genome assembly GCA_036898135.1 of Oncomelania hupensis. NCBI lineage: Eukaryota > Metazoa > Mollusca > Gastropoda > Littorinimorpha > Pomatiopsidae > Oncomelania > Oncomelania hupensis. Next base: position 31,476,888 of record CM072524.1, read on the forward strand.
ATGACTGGTGGACAGGTTTATGTTATGTTTGGTGTATGACTGGTGGACAGGTTTATGTAATGTTTGGTGTATGACTGGTGGACAGGTTTATGTAATATTTGGTGTATGACTGGTGGACAGGTTTATGTCATGTTTGGTGTATGACGGGTAAACAGGTATATATCATGTTTGGTGTATGACTGGTGGACAGGTTTATGTAATATTTGGTGTATGACGGGTAAACAGGTTTATGTAATGTTTGGTGTATGACGGGTAAACAGGTATATGAATCATGTTTGGTGTATGACTGGTGGACAGGTTTATGTCATGTTTTGTGTATGACTGGTGGACAGGTTTATGTTATGTTTGGTATATGACGGGTAAACAGGTTTATATCATGTTTGGTGTATGACTGGTGGACAGGTTTATGTCATGTTTGGTGTATGACGGGTAGACAGGTATATATCATGTTTGGTGTATGACTGGTGGACAGGTTTATGTAATATTTGGTGTATGACGGGTAAACAGGTTTATGTAATGTTTGGTGTATGACGGGTAAACAGGTTTATGTCATGTTTGGTGTATGACTTGTGGACAGGTTTATGTAATGTTTGGTGTATGACTGGTAAACAGGTTTATATCATGTTTGGTGTATGACTGGTGGACAGGTTTATGTAATGTTTGGTGTATGACGGGTAAACAGGTTTATGTCATGTTTGGTGTATGACTGGTGGACAGGTTTATGTCATGTTTGGTGTATGACGGGTAAACAGGTATATATCATGTTTGGGGTATGACTGGTGGACAGGTTTATGAAATATTTGGTGTATGACGGGTAAACAGGTTTATGTAATGTTTGGTGTATGACGGGTAAACAGGTTTGTATGATGTTTGGTGTATAACTGGTGGACAGATTTATGTAATGTTTGGTGTATGACTGGTGGACAGATTTATATCATGTTTGGTGTATGACAGGTGGACAGGTTTATATCATGTTTGGTGTATGACGGGTGGACAGGTTTATGTAATGTTTGGTGTATGACTGGTGGACACGTTTATGTCATGTTTGGTGTATGACTGGTGGACAGGTTTATGTTATGTTTGGTGTATGACTGGTGGACAGGTTTATGTAATGTTTGGTGTATGACTGGTGGACAGGTTTATGTAATATTTGGTGTATGACTGGTGGACAGGTTTATGTCATGTTTGGTGTATGACGGGTAAACAGGTATATATCATGTTTGGTGTATGACTGGTGGACAGGTTTATGTAATATTTGGTGTATGACAGGTAAACAGGTTTATGTAATGTTTGGTGTATGACGGGTAAACAGGTATATATCATGTTTGGTGTATGACTGGTGGACAGGTTTATGTCATGTTTTGTGTATGACTGGTGGACAGGTTTATGTTATGTTTGGTATATGACGGGTAAACAGGTATATATCATGTTTGGTGTATGACTGGTGGACAGGTTTATGAAATATTTGGTGTATGACGGGTAAACAGGTTTATATCATGTTTGGTGTATGACTGGTGGACAGGTTTATGTAATGTTTGGTGTATGACGGGTAAACAGGTTTATGTAATGTTTGGTGTATGACGGGTAAACAGGTTTATATCATGTTTGTTGTATGACTGGTGGACAGGTTTATGTAATGTTTGGTGTATGACGGGTAAACATGTTTATGTCATGTTTGGTGTATGACTGGCGGACAGGTTTATGTAATGTTTGGTGTATGACGGGTAAACAGGTATATATCATGTTTGGGTTTGCCTGTCTCGTGTCATCATCACCCAGGCACCCTTAGTTCTTCCTTTGTAGTATTTGAGTGTTTGAGATGGTGTTTAAGATGGTGTTTGAGATGGTATTTGAGATGGTGTTTGAGATGGTGTTTGAGATGGTGTTTAAGATGGTATTTGAGATGGTGTTTGAGATGGTATTTGAGATGGTATTTGAGAGGGTGTTTGCCTTAAAAAACAACTATTTGTTCGAGAAGAAGGTGCAGTTAAAACGTTATACCGCCTTAATGAGTGGCTAAGAATTGAGAGAGAGAGAGAGAGTGAGAGAGAGAGTGAGAGAGAGAGAGACAAACAGACAGACAGACAGAGACAGATAGACAGGGGGAGAAAGAGAGCAATTGATACTTAAAAATGAGTGTGAGTAGAAGTACTGTACATCCAAGTCAGACACAATACAATTAAAAAAACAATTAAAGTCAAAACGCGCCATCCAAATGCCAACATACAGATGATGATATGACACAAAAAGCTTTGAACATTCCGGAAGTGTGAACAGTGACGTCACAAGTGCAACAGCCAATCAAATGGTGTTATTACTAACCGTGTCTGAAGCAACTTTCCCCCACTGTTTTTGCAGCTTTGAGACAAAATAAATAAATAAAATAAAATAATAAAAAATAAAATAAAATAACAAACAAACAATAAATGAATAAATAAAAATGAAATAAAATACATAATACAACTGAAGAGTAAGAACTACACAAAAGATGCACTGGTAATGTAAAGAAATGTTTCTCAGAAGAAAACTCCAAACCATAACAAAAGGTAATAATAGTTACTCTAGAAAATAATATTTATATCTTAAAAAATTAAGTTTAGTTTTACGATAGGAACAAGAGCAGGGAATGAGGACAAGACACAGAGAGAGAGAGAGAGAGAGAGAGAGAGAGAGAGAGAGAGAGAGAGAGAGAATGGGGGGGGGGTGTTGGAGAGGGGAGATACGCACACACGCACACACATACACACACGCACATCCAGAAGCACACTCTTCTTGTCCCTGAAGATCTTGCCACGCTGCTTCCTGCGTTCCTATTATAGACCAGGAAAGCGTGCCTGTCAACACTAAACCAGCAGAGCAAAAATACTGATAAGATGGACAATGAAAATGGCACCTTTTATTTTGCCTACAACGAGATTCGATCCTGGGTCATCGGTGTGCCAGGCAAGCGCTCCACCACTGACCTAAAGGGCTAAGGGAGGGGAGGGGAAGTTGGTCGGGGAGAGGACCATTGCTGTCTAATGATGTGTACAGTAGTATTTAATTACTGACCTCAAAAAGTCCACTCTTCTTGTCCCTCAGGATCATTTCATTACTGACCTCAAAAAGTCCACTCTTCTTGTCCTTCAGGATCATTTCATTACTGACCTCAAAAAGTCCACTCTTCTTGTCCTTCAGGATCATTTCATTACTGACCTCAAAAAGTCCACTCTTCTTGTCCCTCAGGATCATTTAATTACTGACCTCAAAAAGTCCACTGTTCTTGTCCCTCAGGATCATTTAATTACTGACCTAAAAAAATCCACTCTTCTTGTCCCTCAGGATCATTTCATTACTGACCTCAAAAAGTCCACTCTTCTTGTCCCTCAGGATCTTGCCCTCCTGCCTGTTCCAAAATATGGTCCAGAAGTACATGTGCTGCTTGCCGAAGGTGATCAGAATCTTCTCGTCAAAAGGGTAGAAACACCCAAATACCACCGGGTCGTTGGTCGTCTGAAAATAAAGATAAACAGGATGACTATTCCGCTCAGCCTGTCAACATTTACAAGTTTGCCTTTGAACTATAAAAAGTAATCTGATGGCTTCTTTTTTGATCTCTCGTCTTCTCAAGCGCAAGGAGCCAGAATTTTATCTGTGGATACCTGAGCTATAAAATACTACATAAATTTCCCCATAAAAAGGGACAATAAAGTGTCAACAATAAAAAATACATCATCATCATCTTCTTGTTCTTCTTCTTGTTCTTCTTGTTCTTCTTCTCCTTCTCATCCTCCTTATTATTCCTCATAAGAACATCTAGACTAGGCTTCATGAAGGAATGAAAAAAAAATGAATTGGTCATTGTAATACAAAGCATCGATTTAGTAATCAGTGCATGAAAGGGCAGACTTCAGTGATTAAACCAGTGAATCAATCAATTATTTAAACGATGTACAAGGCAAAAGGACTTGAAAAGGCGCAGCATCGTACACTTATTTCCAAAATGAAATTGTGAATTATACGTCAATAAAAGTCGTTGAAAGTTCGTCCACACGCAGAAACAAAAAACGACACAAAGAGAGAAAGAGAGAGAGAGAGAGAGAGAGAGAGAGAGAGAGAGAGAGAGAGAGAGAGAGAGAGAGAGAGAGAGAGAGAGAGAGAGAGAGAGAGAGAGAGAGGGAGAGAGAGAGATAGAGAGAGAGAGAGAGAGAGAGAGAGAGAGAGAGAGAGAGAGAGAGAGAGAGAGAGAGAGAAACACACGCACATACATACGTAAGCACATACATTCGAGGCACATGCACAAACACACACACACACTTATGTAGAGGCACACACACACACCCACACACAAACACACCCACTACTAACACCCTCACCCTCTTCCCAGATCCTGTAATAAGTCTAATTGCTAAACAACGGAAAGTGATAAATCGTGAAACGCGTGCTCCGACTATTACAAGTTAGTTTCAGTGACCCACTGCACGTGATCAACACACAGTGACCTCTGACCTTCCAATGAGGAATTGTAGTTCTTCTGTAGGATAACAGCTGCAAGCAACAAATCCCAAAACACAACACTGATAAGCGGTAATTTACACAACCCCATCCTTGTTTATTTATCCTACCTTACAAATGCTAACACCACGTCACCTAACTCTTTTAAATATAACGTTCTTCAACGTCAAAATTCTAGCTCATGTCACCATCACGAACACACCATTTACAAAGTTTTTCAAATGTCCAATTTTTCAAACACTCGGGTAGTTACATTTGGGTACCCCGGATTCCTTCCTCCCTTCAATAATGGTGTTGGGTGCGGTAAATCTAACTGTTAACATTTGATTTTTTTTTCTGTCCGATTTCTGTAATAGCGATCTTCAGATCGCCGCCCTTTGAATTCGACTGAAGAAAAGGCGCGTGATAGCATCCTGTAGTAGTAGTAGTAGTAATAGTAGTAGTAATAGCAGCAGCAGCAGTAGCAGCAACATAGTAGTAGCAGCAGCATCAGTATTAGTAGTAGTAGTAATAGTAGTAGTAGTAATAGTAGTAGTAGCAGCATCAGTATTAGTAGTAGTAGTAATAGCAGTAGTAGTAATAGTAGTAGCAGCAGCAGTAGTAGTAATAGCAGCAGCAGTAACAGTAGTAGCATCACTAGTAGTAATATACCCCTGTTGGGGTGCCGGGGGTTTCAGTATAAATAGTATCCCCACTTTCTGGAAATTTAGTGCTTTAAATTCCCACTGTCGCTGTCTTTCTCATTTGCTCTTTCTCATTCCTGCTCTGTTCTATCAATCTGCTATACTATCTTCTTCTTCGCTAGACCAGTCACCTACCTTTTTTCTTGAAAACTCTTCCGGGACAAGACTCCTTATTTGTGTATGAGGTCTGTTGGACCAGCTTGGGAATATTGGACGCTTTCTGCCAGGTGGTCACTAGGGCTTCCTATGATATTATTATGCAAGCAATATATGCATTTTATATGTGTTTTGTTGATAATTTATAATGATGTTTGTATTCTATTTTGTTTTTGTAAACGGGCGTTCGATAAATTAGAGTACAGCCTCAGCGTCCCCTGCGTGGGATGTCTTTATTGTAAAGTGACTGGCTGGTGGAGAGCTTTCAGTTTTACCACTAGGGTTGTTTCAGCAGATCTTTTATGCGGATCAGGGGTTGTCCGGTCCTGATTTGGCTCGGTAGAGTCCGCTGGACCTAAAGCAATAATCATGTAATGTAATGTACTAGTAGTAATAGTAGTAGTAATAGCAGCAGCAGCATCAGTAGTAGTAGTAATAGTATACTAGTAGCAGCATCAGTAGTAGTAGCCTAATAGTAGTAGTAATAGCAGCAGCATCAGTAGCAGTAGTTAAAGTAGTAGTAGTAGCAACAGCATCAGTAGCAGCAACTATTAGTAGTCGCTTTCTTAATTTTTCTTTGCTACATTTGGAGGCAGATCATCCTCTAACTAATGATCATCCACCACGGTTCGCCTCCTTTGACACCTTTGGTCTGTTTATTCTTGTGCGCTTTGTCCATAGTCGAGGGTGAGAAAGTTCAAACGCCATAGCTCCACCCACTAAACCTTGTACTTCTATTCCTAGCCCGGCTATAACTTTCCTTGGTCTAAACACTAACCGTTGTCTTGGTCTAAACACTAACCGTTGTCTTGGTCTAAACACTAACCGTTGTCTTGGCCACAGGCTGGTCCACATCCTCGCGTGCCCACTGCCACACACTCATCACGTGACGGTCACTGTCATCAATCGCCAGCAATAGGTCTCCTTTCGTCTGAAATATATATATATACTAGTGGTTTTTGTACCCTGGCAAGCCAGGGTACACAGGTTGCTGTTTAAAATGTAGACAGAGAGACAACTGTTGTCTGCGAGTTTCATTTGGACGATGATACCTCCCCATATCCCCCTTGATACCTCACCATACCCCCCCCCCCTTCTGATATCTCCCCGTCCCCCCCCCCCATGATGCCTCATCATACCCCCTTGATACCTCCCCGAACCCACTTGATACCTCCCCATAACCCCTCGATACCTTTCGTACCCCCCTTGTAACCTACCTGTACCCTCCTTGATACTTCCCCGTTGATCGTTTCGCAGGTATGGATGAAAGGAATCGACCATCACCATACCCCCTTATATATACCCGTATCCCCGTTATGCCTACCCATGCCCCTTTAAACCTATACCCGTAGCCCCCTTTTACCTACACGTACCACCCCATTCCGATCATAATAATAATAATAATAATAATAATAATAATAATATTAATAATAATAATAATAATAATAATAATAATAATAATAATAATAATAATAATAATAATAATAATAATAATAATAATAATAATATTGAATAATAAAAATAGAAATCATAAGAAACACCAAGGTTTTAAAATAAAATTTGATATAAGATATTATAATTATAATAATAATAATAAGTATTATTAGTTTATAAATAATAATAATAATAATAATAATAATAATAATAATAATAATAATAATAATAATAATAATAATAATAATAATAATAATACTAATAATAACAACGTACCACCCCATCCCGATCCTTGGTAATAATAATAATAATAATAATAATAATAATAATAATAATAATAATAATAATAATAATAATAATATTGAATAATAAAAATAGAAATCATAAGAAACACCAAGGTTTTAAAATAAAATTTGATATAAGATATTATAATTATAATAATAATAATAAGTATTATTAGTTTATAAATAATAATAATAATAATAATAATAATAATAATAATAATAATAATAATAATAACAACGTACCACCCCATCCCGATCCTTGGTAATAATAATAATAATAATAATAATAATAATAATAATAATAATAATAATAATAATAATAATAATATTGAATATAGAATAATACAAATAGAAATCATAAACACCAAGGTTTTAAAAGAAAATTTGATATAAGATATAATATAATAAATAATAATAATAATAATAGTAATAATAATAATAATAATAATAATAAGAAGAAAGGTAAAAAGCCTAAATTAAAAAGAAAAATATCCATATTGTAGTGGGGGAAAAAAAACATTTAAAAAAAAAAGGGCCCGCGTCGGATTCGAACTTGGGTCGTCCTAAACGGGAGGAGAGAGTGTTACCAACTATGCTATCAATGCTTCGTACAAAAACAATGAATTTTTTGGTCTATATGGGAAAACATGCTGAAACCTCAATTTGATTTTTAATGGAAGCGCGCGGAATGAGGCTATTGCAGTTTGTGGACATTTTGTTTATTTATTTATCTCAGAAACGGTTAAACGTTCGGTAAGGAAATGTCGGCTATAACGATTTCGTGGGTTTTGAGCACACAAAGGGCCGATTCACAGCACCCAGCACCTGCCCAGATCAGCGTCCATAGGAGACAAACTTTACAGTAGAGGCAAAGAAGAACTTCCGGCTAAGCGATTTATATATATAGATGTATATATTTTTTAATGTTTGAACACAAACATGCCGATTTTTTAATTGACTTTTCAGTTTTTCGCCATCTTTTGGCTATCAAGCCAAATCAATACATCAGGGGATGTAACTTTGTTACGTTGAAACGAACGAAAGTGTGTCTAAAGCGCGCACGATAGATCTAATCGTTTCGATTTGCAAAGTATTCAATAATGGAGTTTATTTACCTTTGATTTGAGTTTGCATTGTTGTTAGGAGAGGCTTTGTATAACGTTGATAATGTGCTTTGGTCTATATTACTGTAGAAGTTTCTGGATCTGAGTGTTTACTTTCTATAGAAAATTCCCGATACATGTCGAAGCAAGAGGTCGTTCCAGAAGGAGAAATAATAATGTATGACGTAAGTCAGTGATGACGATCTTTTATTCGATTGGTGGCAGTGCGTCATTTCTACAGTATTCGAAATCCTTCCGGAAGAGAGAGAGGTTATTTAATCGTGTGCCGAGTTGCTGTTGAGATAGTAAAGTTGTTGATAGTGATTTGGAGAGTTGCTGTGAAAGTTGTTGAATTGAGTTAAGAATTGTATGCAGTTGTTGATGTGTGCTGAATCCTATCCTATCCTATCCTGTCCCGTAACCCGAAGGTCGTAGGGGCACCACAGATGATCGTTTAACCAGCATACTCCATCTTTCTCTGTCCTCAGCAGCCCTGATGGCTTCGCTCAGTGTCAAACCAGTCCATTCTCGAATGTTGTCCTCCCACCTCTTTTTCGGTCTCCCTCTTCTTCTACCTCCTTGCACTGTGCCTTGCAGAATAGTCTTTGCAAGGCCTGATGATCTGGTGACGTGGCCATACCACCGAAGTTTCCGTTTCTTCACCACTGTTAGCAGGTCATCGTGTTGTCCAATGGCTTGTGTGATGGTCTGTCGGACTTCGTCGTTGGTGATGTGTTGGGTATAGGAAATGCCCAGAAGTCTTCTGTAGCACCTCATCTCCATGCTTTGTATTCTTCGTTGGAGATCTGCTGTGAGGGTCCATGCTTCGCAAGCATATAGGAAGATGGAGATGACAAGGGAGCGCAGCAGTCTTACTTTGGAGTGTAGACTGATGGTCCTGTCTTTCCAAATGGGCTTCAACCTTGTCAGGGCAGCAGTTGTTTGTGCGATCCTGGAGAGGACTTCCTGTCGGGACCCATTGTCTGATACAATGGCTCCTAAATATTTGAAGCTATGCACTGTGTCGAGGGATTGGCCTTGGACTTTGATGTCCGTATTGATGCCATTGGTGTTGTTGGTCATCATTTTGGTCTTCTCTGCACTTATTTCCATTCCATAGGCTTTGGAGGTGGTGTCAAGCCTCTGTACCAGCTGTTCAAGTTCTTGTTCCTCTCCAGCCAATCCATCAATGTCATCTGCAAAACGAAGATTGGAGATTGCTCTACCCCCTATGCTGACTGTGCCTTCATGGTCTGCAAGAGCATCCGACATGATGCGCTCTAGGAAGATGTTGAACAGTGTTGGAGAGAGTAGGCATCCTTGACGCACACCGATTGTTGTTCTGAACCAATTCCCGATGGCTCTGTTGTGGTAGCCTTGTCATACAGGCTTTTGATGACTTCAATAATTTTAGGGCTGATGTTGTACACTTTCATTGTTGCCCATAGAGCTGCATGCCAGACTCGGTCAAACGCCTTCTTGAAGTCTATGAACACATGATATAGATGTTGTTGGTGCTGTAGGTATTTCTCACAGATTATTCTGAGGTTGAAAATCTGCTCAGTGGTACTTCGCCCTGCCCTGAATCCTGCTTGTTCTTCAGCTATGATTTGTTCAGCTTGGGGTTTCAACCTGTTGAGTATTATTTTCAGGAGGACCTTGCTGGGATGGCTGATGAGGCTGATGGTCCGGTAATTTTCACACTCCTGAAGGTTACCTTTTTTGGGAAGAGTGATGACAAGCGACTGGGTCCATGGTATAGGCCACTCCCCACTCTGCCAGATCTTGTTACAGATAATGGTGAGGGCATCAATCATCGCTTCTCCTCCTGCTTGTAGCAGTTCCGCGGGTATGTTGTCCACTCCCGCTGACTTCCCTTTCTTTAGCGCTTGCACTGCTGCCTCAACTTCTTCCCGGAGAATTGGGAGGATTTCTTCTTCTTCTCTGTTCTCGGGACATGCTAGAACTGATGGGTCTCCATTTGGTGTATGGTTGTAAAGGTCAGAGCAGTACTCTGTCCATCTGTCCAAGACTTCTTGTTCTTCTGTAAGGCATATGCCAGACTTGCTTTGGATAGTGGAGACTTTGGGCTGTTTGACACTTGTCAGCCGCTTCACAGTCTGGTAGGCCTTCTTGCTGTTGTTCTTGTTCAGACTGTTCTCTATTTCCTGGCATTGATCTTCTATCCAGTTCTCCTTTGCTGTGAGCATGCCTTTTCGGATGTCATTGTTGATTTTTCGGTAGACATCAGCTCCCTGTGAGGTGTTCTTTTTCTTTTTCATCTCTCTTCGTTTATCACACAGATCCAAAAGTTCAGGTGTGATCCACAGCTTCTTCTTTGGTCGGTGCTTGCCAAGGATCTCATTGGCGGCATCTGTCACAGCTGAGTTGAAGGTGGTGGTCATGGTGTTGACATCTACTTCACCAGCCCCCAAAATGAGCAGTGGTGCAAATTTCCCTCCAATTGTGGCCTGAAATAGTTCTGCCACCTCCGGGTCTCGCAGTTTGTCCAGGTCGAACTTCAGTCTAGTGCACTTTGCTGTATTTACTCTCTTCAAGTGGAGCCGGAAAGACATCATCACGAGATCGTGGTCACTTCCGATGTCTGCTCCTGGAAAAGTACGTGTCCTGCCAATGTTGATGCTTGATCTGAAGCGTTTCTTGACCATGATGTAGTCTATTTGGTTGTGATGCTCCCCGCCAGGACTGTGCCATGTCCATCGTCTGGAGTTTTTGTGGAGACCAAGCGTGTTTGCCAGTACCAGATTGTTGTATCTGGCAAACTCCAAGAGTCTCAGACCCCTGTCATTTGTCTCGTTGTTGCAGTGGGGTCCACATGTGTCTCCCCAGTTGTGATGCGCATCTTGGCCAACCTTGGCATTCCAGTCGCCTTGCACTATGACTATGTCCTTCTTCGGCACTTGGTCAAGGACCGCCTGTAGATTTTCATAAAAATCCTCCACTTCGCTGTCGTCATAGTCTGATGTTGGGGCGTAGGCCTGGATGATGGTGATGTTGAAAGGGGCTGCTCTCAGGCGGATGGTAATGAGTCTACTGGAGACTGGGCGGCAACCCATGACAGTGGCTAGAATGTTCTTGTGGACCAAGAATCCAACGCCGTGTTCGTGCCTGTCATCCCTACCGCTGAAATAGAGCTTGTGGCCTTTGTCGGTCGTTGTTTCACCTAGGCCTTTCCAGCGCAGTTCGCTGATACCTAGAACATTCCATCGATAGTGGTCCAACTCGTGGGCCAGTTCTTCTAATTTTCCTTCCGCAGTTAGGGTCCTGACATTCCAGGTTCCTATGACGATGTTGTTTCTCGTGCGGATCTTGCTAAATTGTCCATCAGTAGCATACTTAACACCTCCGTCCTGGTGGCCAACGGAAGGCGCGGTCCTTGTGCCGTGTGACGACCCGGGCGACGACCGATCCGGTATGGAATTAGTGGATTGTGTCATCATGTAGTGTGTCTTGGGCAAAAAAGACCTGGCGGTGCCCAATCCTCTCCAGGCTGTTGGCCACAGCCGAAATCCACGAATACAGTATGGCTCGCCTTGGCCCTGAGCACATGGTCGTTGAACCTGTAGTAACGTGAGGTTCCTCCGCCCTGGCCGGTGACTTCTGTGTAGAAGACTTTCGCCCAGTGATGCCGTGCTAACATCACCCCTGTTAGTCGCCTCTTACGACACGCCGGGAAACGTTGGGTCTATTCTATTTAATGCCCGAACCCACAGTGCTGAATAAAAGTGGAAAACTTCATACGTCGACTTTGTGACTTGTATGCTGTTTGGACGGGCTGTGTGAATAAACGAATCTGAGTTACACCCTATCAGGAATTCAAGCATCGGGGCTGAATCAGATACTGATAGAAAACACCAACATCAAACTGAGTGTAACATTTTGGGGGTCAAGCCGCGATTCACGCCATAGCCAAGGGTTCAACTGCTACAACAAGCGAGTCAACGTTACGAGAGGCAGTCATCGAGGGTAGCCGCCAACGAGTTGCGTCGAGAGGGGCCAACACACTGGGACTACATCACCGATAGGTTCGGGTTGACTGCAAGGGCGTGTGGTCGCTGAAGAGTTGCTTCGTGAGCGAACAACAGAGCGGGACTACGTGGCTGCCGCAGGACTACGTCGAGGGACAGTCTCGGAGCTACATCGCCAGTGTTACAGAGAGCGGCGAGCGGACGTCGCGTCTACTTCAGCACAGGAGCGTATACATCAACACCAGCGTGGTGCAGCGTCGCATACGACGAGGACAGCGGGGCCTGCGTCAGCGAAGGCGACTAGTGACAAGCATCAGCGCTACTGCAGAAAGCGTGCTGTTCTAGAACAGTCTAGTAAGGTACAGCACAGTCAAGAACTTTCCAGAAAAAAGAACTCTACAGTCAAGAACTTTCTAGAAAAGAACTTTCTTGAAAAGAATTTTCCAGAAGCATCAAGATGGCTGACTTCTGGCAGAAAGGGGTTGAACTGAATCTAAAAGGCAAGCAGCTGACGGAGTACGTCAAGTCTCAGGAGAGAATACGAGAAAGAGAATTGGAAGAGAAGCGTCTAGAAAAAGAAATAGAACTAGAACAGAAGCGTCTAGAAATTGAACAGCAGCGGCAAGAAAAAGAAGAGCAACGACGTCGTGAAGAAAGAGAAATAGAGGAGCAGCGACGTCGTGAACGTCATCATCATCATCATCATCACGATTATCATTAGGCTTACATCTCCATCGGAGAAGGAGAGACAGGAGATGCCTTGCTGGAACACCCCAATCCCGATCACAGCGTAGGTACTCAACTTAAGGCCGTCCCAGATTCGTACATGAGCCTGCAAGATAATAAATTACTGCTGTCACCATCATCGCTATGGCCGTCGTCACAGATAAACTGTGAACATTGACAGTACCCAGAAAGACTTGCAGATGAGAAAGTCTTCAATGACTTCAATGGTTCCTTCTGGAACGACCTCTTGCTTCGACATGTATCGCTGTCAAAGCTGTTGTCGGTCACAGCTGCTGTTGCTGCATGCACAATCTCTGATGGCCTTTCCAAAGATGGAACTGTGGAATCTAAGAGATTCACTCGAGCTGAAGCGTCTTGAGTTCCAGCTAGAAATGACGCGCATCCAGCAACAGCAGAATGCGCCACAAATTATCAGTGACAACAAAGCTCCAAAATTGCCAGCGTTCGTCGACGGGAAGGACCAGATCGACAGTTATTTGGCGAGATTTGAAAGGTTTGCCAAAAGCTCTAACTGGCAACCTCAAGACTGGGCGATTCGACTAAGTGCACTTCTGACGGGGCAAGCACTCGACGTCTACACCAGATTGTCGGACGATGACGCTAAAGACTACGACGTCTTGAAAGAGGCCCTATTGCAGTGCTACAACTTTACAGAGAAGGGCTACCGTAAACGCTTCCGTGAATGCCGGCCTAAGTCAGACGAGACGCCAAAGCAGTTTGTGGAGCGCCTGTCGTCATATCTACACAAGTGGGTGGAGTTATCAGGCGAAACGAAGTCTTACGACAGTCTCCATGACCTGATCGTGAAGGAACAATTTCTCAATGCCTGTCACAAGGACCTAGCGACCCACTTAGAAGAACAAAAGCTGCAGACGCTTAAAGATGTGACTGAGGCTGCTGAAAGATATCTCATCGCTCATGGGAAAACCCTGGGGCCACCCAGCGCGACGAAACATTTTCAGAAGACTGGAAACCATGGGAACCAGATCCAAGGGAGTCAGACGAGCCAGAGACAGACGGACTCCACGCCACCTCCCAGGGAAGGGCATTCAAGAGGCTGTTTCACTTGCAACGCTACAGACCACAGAGCAGCTAACTGCCCTCAAAACAAAAGTAGCGGACAGCGGAGCAGTACGGACAACGCAGCGGCGGGCAACCGGCAGAGGCGGTTCTCCAATCAACGGCAAAACAGTAGATCTGACCATCAAGTGTGCGGCGGGAGCGTCATTCTTCCGAGTGAGACCAAGCGCACAGCTACTCCTGCGGACGTGCAAGAGTGCATGACCGATGGCCAACTTCTCCTTGCCAACGGAAAATCCATCCCCGTCGTCGCCAGCGCAGCTGTGACCGTCCAGAACATGCCTGTTTCAAAGGGACGCGTCGGAAATCATGAAGTGACTGTCTTAAGAGACTCTGGCTGTAGTGGGGTCATCGTCAGAGAAGACCTAATCGCTAAAGAACAATTCACTGGCGATTCTAAATGGACACTTATGGCCGACAGCAAATGTGTGAGAGCGCCAGTTGCGAAGATTCATGTCAACACCCCTTTCTACATAGGCGAAGTCGAAGCGGTTTGCCTGAAGAAGCCGCTGTATGATTTGATGATCGGGAATATCGACGGCGCGAGACGACCCGACGACCCCGATCCAGAGTGGAGTCCTGCCTCAACTCAACACGTCGAAGTTGTGGAGGAGGATCCAATGCCATTTCCCGATGGAGACCTTACAGAGCTGCTACGGGACAATGTGGTTACTCCGGCTCAGCCCTGCCGACCAGAGATCGTCGGTGCTGTTACTACCAGGGCCCAGGCCAAGAGAGACAAGACGTCTACGCCACTGAAGGTCGCCGACAACTCTAAAGCTGCCATCGTGGACAGAGATAAGCTGATTCAGCTCCAGGAAGCTGATAGCACTTTAAACAAGTACAGGAACCGCCAAGATCACGTGACCAAACGCAGTGGCACGGTCTATTTTGAGGTGAAGGCCAAGATCCTGTACCGAATCTTCCAGCACCCGAGGGTCAACGGAGGGAAACCACTACGTCAAGTCTTGGTACCGTTACCTCTAAGGCGCCAAGTGATGGAAGTAGCTCATGACTCTATCATGGGAGGTCACCTAGGCATCAGAAAGACGTCAGACAGAATCCAGGCGGTGTTCTACTGGCCAGGGCTTCATGCGGACGTCAGCCGTTTCTGCCGATCATGTGACATTTGCCAGAAGACCATACCTCGAGGAAGGGTCCCGAAAGTGCCTATGCAGAGGATGCCTCTGATCGACCGACCTTTCAAGAGGGTGGCCTTAGACTTAATCGGCGAAATAAGACCTCCGAGTGAAGAAGGTCATCGGTGGGTACTGACTTTAGTGGACTATGCGACTCGGTACCCAGAAGCAGTGCCACTGAAGAAGATTGACACTGAAACTGTAGCAGAGGCACTGGTGGACATGTTCAGTAGACTTGGAGTGCCTGAAGAAATTCTGACAGACCTCGGGACGCAGTTCGTCTCTGACTGCATGAAGGAGGTGAACAGACTGCTGAGCATCCGGCATTTGACTACGACACCCTACCATCCGATGTGCAACGGGCTTGTCGAGAAGTTCAATGCTACGCTGAAGTCCACCCTGAAGAAACTGTGCAGCGAGCAGCCCAGACAATGGCATCGCTACATCAACGCCCTACTTTTCGCCTACAGAGAAGTACCGCAGGAGTCCACCGGCTTTTCTCCGTTCGAGCTGCTGTACGGAAGAACCATACGAGGGCCGATGCACATCCTAAAAGAACTGTGGACGAAAGAAGTAGACACCCCAGAGGTGAAGAACAGCTACCAGTACGTGTTTGAGCTACGGGAGAAGCTGGAGCAGACTCTCGAGATAGCCAGAGAAAACCTGAAGAAGTCCCAGGACTGTGGAAAGCACTACTATGACCGTAGGGCTGTGAACAGGAAGTTCAAACCTGGCAACAAAGTGCTGGTGCTGCTACCTACCGATCAGAATAAGTTGCTGATGCAGTGGAAAGGCCCGTACGAAGTGGAGACCGTGGTGGGAATCAACGACTACAAGGTGAAGGTCGGCCAGCATTCCAAGATATACCACGCCAACCTCCTTAAGCTGTACGTGGAAAGGCCATCAGAGATTGTGCATGCAGCAACAGCAGCTGTGACCGACAACAGCTTTGACAGCGAAGAACTGCTGGAACTGGGAGACTTCCACAGCAAAGAAGGCATCGATGATGTTAAGCTAGGACCAAGCTTGACGGAAGGTCAAAAGATGGAGCTCAAGGACCTTATGGGCGAGTTTCCCCACAACTTCAGCGATGTCCCTGGCTCTACAACTTTGGTCGAACATGAAGTCCACACCCAGACCTGGACGGAGCATCTGCAGACCTTGAGGGAGCCGTTCCACCGTCTCGCAGAAGCCAACCTGACCGTGAGACCCAGCAAATGCATTCTGGGAGCTGACAACGTCGACTGCGTCGGACATCCGACGGAAGAAAAAGACAACGGAGGATGCACTGACTCCAGGAAAGCCCACGTGATCGTCGTCTTTGACCCTGGGCCGATGACGACCGCAACTGACGAGGGCGCCGTTTCCTTGCGGATGAAAAACATTGACTGTGTAGATAAACTGTGAACATTGACAGTACCCAGAAAGACTTGCAGATGAGAAACATTGACCGTGTAGATAAACTGTGAACATTGACAATAACCAGGCAGATTTGAAGATGAAAACCATTGACTCTGTGTAGATAAGCTGAGCGCAATTACAGTATTCAGAAAGTCTTAAATTAGTTTCAATTGTGGACTTTGTTTGTGCATTACGTTTCAACGTTGTTGAAAGAAATTGGGTAAATTTCTTCTTGAGTGGGGGGTTATGTTACGTTGAAACGAACGAAAGTGTGTCTAAAGCGCGCACGATAGATCTAATCGTTTCGATTTGCAAAGTATTCAATAATGGAGTTTATTTACCTTTGATTTGAGTTTGCATTGTTGTTAGGAGAGGCTTTGTATAACGTTGATAATGTGCTTTGGTCTATATTACTGTAGAAGTTTCTGGATCTGAGTGTTTACTTTCTATAGAAAATTCCCGATACATGTCGAAGCAAGAGGTCGTTCCAGAAGGAGAAATAATAATGTATGACGTAAGTCAGTGATGACGATCTTTTATTCGATTGGTGGCAGTGCGTCATTTCTACAGTATTCGAAATCCTTCCGGAAGAGAGAGAGGTTATTTAATCGTGTGCCGAGTTGCTGTTGAGATAGTAAAGTTGTTGATAGTGATTTGGAGAGTTGCTGTGAAAGTTGTTGAATTGAGTTAAGAATTGTATGCAGTTGTTGATGTGTGCTGAATAAAAGTGGAAAACTTCATACGTCGACTTTGTGACTTGTATGCTGTTTGGACGGGCTGTGTGAATAAACGAATCTGAGTTACACCCTATCAGGAATTCAAGCATCGGGGCTGAATCAGATACTGATAGAAAACACCAACATCAAACTGAGTGTAACAAACTTCATAGTGTAATAACAGCCATTTTAAGTCGGCCTCTGCTGTACGTCAAGGTACATTAATAGCATCAGTAAATAAATAAAAATTAATAAATAGACTATTAAATACATAAGAAAAAAAAAACTCCTTGAGTCAAACGGGCTAATTCAATACTAATGACAAAATACAATGTAGCTGTAATTTCTAAGTAATCATCTGTGGCAAAATGAAGTACTTTCCTTAGTTTCAAGTAGAATAAAGGAGATCGTTGCCTGGGAACTATGATTTTTTTTTTAAATCATCATCATCATCATCATCATCATCATCATCATCATCATCATCATCATCATCATCATCATCATCATCATCACGATTATCATTAGGCTTACATCTCCATCGGAGAAGGAGAGACAGGAGATGCCTTGCTGGAACACCCCAATCCCAATCACAGCGTAGGTACTCAACTTAAGGCCATCCCAGATTCGTACATGAGCCTGCAAGATAATACATTATTGTCGTCACCATCATCGCTATGGCCGTCATCACAGAAATAGATACACTCCACATCGTTGCACACATCGTCAACATCCAATGGGTCGTCACCATCATCAGAAGCAGAGAGAGCAATAACAGCACACTTGTATTACTAAATCACAAAAGAAAAAGTAGTTTTAAGGCAATCAGCCAACCATAATCCGCTCTAAAACTACGACAATGATACACAAAGGCCAATATTTATGACCCCTAGCTATGGAATTCATTTGAAACCTTAAAACCTTTGAGATCACCGTCACCAAATAACCACTGTGGTCCAAATGAAAACGAAACCGGAAGTAGATGTTACTTACAGCTCCTTCTGGCGACCGACCCGCCACCTGACCGGAAGCGATGTAAGGATACTTTGGATGCAAAGCAAGGCTAAAAAGAAGATGAAAACAAAGCACTCGCCATTAAATAATTAAATACACGAATGAGTTATGCATTTAAACACACTGTTAATGCAAATATGTACTTTAAAAAGCACATTCTACACCATCCAAATTTACATACAACGTCCTATCCTATCCTATCCTATCCTATCCCGTAACTCAAAGGTCGTTGTGGCACCACCGATGATCGTTTAACCAGCGTACTCCATCTTTTTTTGTTCTCAGTAATCCTCATGGCTTCGCTCGGTGTTAAGCCAGTCCATTCTCGAATGTTTTCCTCCCACCTCTTTTTCTGTCTCCCTCTTCTTCTGCCTCCTTGCACCGTGCCTTGCGGGATGTTTTTTTTCCTATCCTATCCTATCCTATCATGTCCCGTAACCCGAAGGTCGTAGGGGCACCACAGATGATCGTTTAACCAGCATACTCCATCTTTCTCTGTCCTCAGCAGCCCTGATGGCTTCGCTCAGTGTCAAACCAGTCCATTCTCGAATGTTGTCCTCCCACCTCTTTTTCGGTCTCCCTCTTCTTCTACCTCCTTGCACTGTGCCTTGCAGAATAGTCTTTGCAAGGCCTGATGATCTGGTGACGTGGCCATACCATCGGAGTTTCCGTTTCTTCACCACTGTGAGCAGGTCATCGTGTTGTCCAATGGCTTGTGTGATGGTCTGTCGGACTTCGTCGTTGGTGATGTGTTGGGTATAGGAAATGCAAAGAAGTCTTCTGTAGCACCTCATCTCCATGCTTTGTATTCTTCGTTGGAGATCTGCTGTGAGGGTCCATGCTTCGCAAGCATATAGGAAGATGGAGATGACAAGGGAGCGCAGCAGTCTTACTTTGGAATGTAGACTGATGGTCCTGTCTTTCCAAATGGGCTTCAACCTTGTCAGAGCAGCAGTTGTTTGTGTGATCCTGGAGAGGACTTCCTGTCACGACGCATTGTCTGATACAATGGCTCCTAAATATTTGAAGCTATGCACTGTGTTGAGGGATTGGCCTTGGACTTTGATGTCCGTGTTGATGCCATTGGTGTTGTTGGTCATCATTTTGTTCTTCTCTGCACTTATTTCCATTCCATAGGCTCTGGAGGTACGTGGTGTCAAGCCTCTGTACCAGCTGTTCAAGTTCTTGTTCCTCTCCAACCAATCCATCAATGTCATCTGCAAAACGAAGATTGGAGATTGCTCTACCCCCTATGCTGACTGTGCCTTCATGGTCTGCAAGAGCATCTGACATGATGCGCTCTAGGAAGATGTTGAAGAGTGTTGGAGAGAGTAGGCATCCTTGACGCACACCGATTGTTGTTCTGAACCAGTTCCCGATGGCGCTGTTGTGGAGGACTGCACTGGTAGCCTTGTCATACAGGCTTTTGATGACTTCAATAATTTTAGGGCTGATGTTGTACACTTTCATTGTTGCCCATAGAGCTGCATAGGTATTTCTCACAGATTATTCTGAGGTTGAAAATCTGCTCAGTGGTACTTCGCCCTGCCCTGAATCCTGCTTGTTCTTCAGCTATGATTTGTTCAGCTTGGTTTTTACCGTCATTAAAATGTAAATATTATGTCATGTCTGCGTCATCAAGATGTGGCTAGAACGTCAGACGTAGGCCTATGTCATTAAAATGTGCCTACAACGTCATCATGGATAGCTCAGTCGTCAAGGCGCTCGACTTGTGTACGCGCGTCTCAGGCGACGCGGGTTCGAATCCTGACTTCAGCAAACTATTTTGTGATTGCTGGATAGTAGTGGCCAGCGCTTTGAGAAGCTCTCTGAGCTTATAAGTGCGCTATATAAGAGTAATCTCTCTTTTTTTCATCACTACGTCATTAATATGTGCTTACCACGTAACTTCCTCCGTGTGGGCTGTGTAGTGTTTCTGAGTGTGGGTTTTGCGGTCGTACAGAACGATGACGGCAGCCACGAAGTACACAAGTTCTCCAGTGTTGGGCAGAATCACCAGATTCTGTTTGACGTCACGGCCACGAAACCCGTAGCTGGGATAACGTCAAGGGGGGAAAAAAATCGAAAGAATATATACCTCTTTTGGAAGCGACGATCTTACTCACCAAATATGGTGTTATTATGTGCTTGTAAAACGCCAACTGTCAGATAAACAGAACAGGAATGAAGTCATTCCATTGAACAACCATCCATCTGTAATACATAGCGCTGCTCTACCAGCAACTTGTGTCCGCCAGCGACACAGTCCTTGGTATAAATCAAGGTTTGGCAGGGGAATAAGATAAATAGGTAGGGGGGGGGGGCGTGTGGTGTATGGAGGAAGGAGGAGGGAGGAGGAAAGGGAGGAGGGCAGAAGCATACTCATGGTCATCATAATCGTTCTTTTGTCTTGTCGCGTTTCATCAATGTCCTCTCTTGTACTCGTTGTTGGCTGCCGCAATGATTCGGGCATAGGCTAGCAATGTTTGATGGCAATCAACGTCGGTACGGGGGTTAGTACTTGGATGGCTGACCATGCTTGGAAGGCAACCAGCAATTAAACTACGCAAAAAGATTGAAACAAGCGCACGACACAGACCCACCACCCAGCTGTAAATGGGTGCCTGGATTTGTTTACAACCGGAGAAGGCAAAGCAGCGAGCTAGGGACAGGAGATAGGCCCCGCCCTCATTAAGCTGTCCCAGAGAAAAGGGGAGGTCCCAAACGCTTCTCTCCCTAACGACCGAAAGTTTACAGGATCATCTTTACCTTTATTCATTGTTGCCATCATCATCATCATCATCATCATCATCATCATCATCATCATCATCATCATCATCATCATCATCATCATCATCACTACAATGTTGAAAGGATACACCCATTCCAGCTTCAGTTTCTTGTCAGGTTTGGCTCCTTCATTGGAGTCCAAGTCAACATCGGATGGCAAGAAAAACTCTGAAACAAGGCGACAAATCAAGTAATTAATGTCTGACTGATTATGTGACGACGACGATGATGATGATGATGATGATGATGATGATGATGATGATGATGATGATGAAGGTGGTGGTGGTGGTGACGACGACGACATTGCTGCTGCTGCTGCTGTTGCTGCTGCTACTACTACTACTACTACTACGACTACGACTACTACTACTACGACTACTACTATTACTACACACATGTTCGCACACACGCACATAAACACACGTGCATCATAGAGAGACCTAGAGCAATGGTTAGACAGGCAATATTCTATACAATGATTTCACTGTTTTCAGCCGCCCCCCCCCCCCCTTCCCCTCCTCGTCTGTTCTTTCTTCTTATGCTTCCGTTTTCTTTTTATGGTCACTCTTCCATAACTCAACATCACGAAACTCTGTGGGGTTTATTCTACTGCAAGAACAACAACTGCAACCACCAAAACCGTCCGAAATGAATGAAGCCTAGCAAAACAGAACAACAAGGGGGGGAATAATCCTGGTGTGTGGTTTGCTATGCCAAGGGGAATAACCACACTGTGCGCTTTCCTTTGCTATGGCGCCGACCGATACAGATCAATACAACACTCCAAACAAACAACAGGCAAAGAGCGCAATCAACAATAGGGAGAAACTTCAGTCAGGCGCAATGGACGGTTCCAAATGGCTCTGGTTTCACCCCCCCCCCCCTTCACCCCCCCTTACTTCGACCTCCTCCCGGCCCCAAGCCCATCTCCCCCTCTCTCTCTCTTCTCATGTTGGTGAAAGCCTAATATCATTTTATCAATGAAAAGACTTTAAAAATACATTATTTTAATCTGAATCTGAACTAAAAGAGACTGACAGTCCCCTATCTGATCGCAGTGGCCTAAAAATATATGTTTTCAGCCATAAATTAATTGATTGATATATCTGAAGAGTTACTTTAAAAAATATATATTTAAATTAAGCTTATTCACCGCTGTACATAGTTCTGTCAGTGTTTAGGTTATTTCATCTTCGAGCGCCATTGTGATGATGATGATGATGATGATGATGATGATGATGATGATGATGATGATGATGATGATGATGATGATGATGATGATGATGATGATGTGATCTTGTAAGGCGCCAAAAATCCATGTACTTAGTGTTCATACTCTATGCGCACTAAGACGGTGATTCAGCCATATTAAAACAGGTAAGTTTTTAGTCCTTTCCTGAAGCTTGGCAGGGATAGAGCTTGCTTCAAGCTCAGGGGAAGGGAGTTCCACAGAGTGGGTGCAGCATTTTTGAAGGAGCGCATTCCAAGAGTCTTTTTGGTTATGTTGCTTGTGCGCACACTGGGGGTTTCAAGTCTACACTGAGTCCCTGACCCGAGTTCGCGTCTGGGTTAGTAAGGGGAGACCAGATCTGTGAGGTAGGTGGGAGCAGTGCTCGTGAAGCACTGAAAGGCCAGTGCCAGGATTTTGTAGTCCAGTCTTTTATCAACGGGCAGCCAATGAAGAGAACGAAGTCCAGGTGAAATGTGCTCATTCCTTTTTTGTTTTAGAACAATCCTTGCTGCAGTATTTTGAACAAGTTGTAGTCTCTGCAGTTGTGTTTTGGGTAGTCCCCAGAGGCAGCTGTTACAATAATCCAATCTAGAGAGGATGAGAGAAGTTGCAACTGATCTGGCTGTTCTTAGATGTAACAATGGGCGAAATCTGCCTAGCATTCTGATGTAGAAGTAGCATGTCCTCACAATGAAACTAACATGCGTTCACAAGGTTAGTCGGCTGTCAATGTACAAGCCTAGGTTTCGCACTACGTCAGATGGTGTGATCTTGGCCTCTCCACTTTGTACAGAGTCGATGCTGGTTTTCGCTAGGTTGGTCTTAGACCCACACAGCAAAATCTCTGTCTTCAAGTCATTCAGTTTGAGCCTATTTGATGACATCCAGTTCTTGACTTCCTCACAGCAATGCCCCACCGATGTCACTGCCTCCTGAGCTGACTGTGCTGTAGGTCTGAATGCTATGTAAAGTTCTGTGTCGTCGGCGAACATTTTTCGATTGAGGCCATGCCTTTCGACAACAGAGCCTAGCTGACAAGTGTAGATGCAGAACAGCAGAGGGCCCAGTACTGAGCCCTGAGCATGAGGGACTCCACATAATAGTTCCATCTCTGGTGAGGATGCATGGTTGATTGTGACATACTGGGTTCTGATTCGCAAGTATGATACAAACCAGTCCAATGCAGGCCCATTCACTCCAACTTCACAAGACATGCGATCAAGGAGAACAGTATTATCAAGAGTGTCAAATGCCGCACTGAGATCTAACAAGACGCAAAGCGTCAAGTCACCGGCATCAGCATTGCACAAAAGGTCATTCATGAGGCATAACAGCGATGTTTCACAACTGTGATGGGCACGATATGCTGACTGAAATCTATCTGAGAGATTGTGTTGGTCTAAGTGGCTGATCATTTGCCTGGCGATGACTCGTTCAAGTAGTTTTGAGATATAGGGCAAGTTTGAAACTGGCCTAAAAGTTTTACATTCATTTGGGTTTAGATTGTGCTTTTTCAGCAGGGGTTTAATGAGAGCCGTTTTGAAGGGAGTAGGAACAACCGACTGACTGATGCTTCTATTTACTATTTTCACCAAAATGGGCATCAGGATGTCAATATTGTCCAGCACAATCTTAGTCGGTACAGGATCAACAGGTGAAGAAGTGGGCTTGATCTGTGTTTTCGTCAGTTAAGTGTTTTGATCTGCTTTTTCGTCAGCTGTGTGTCTATTATTTACATAA
This sequence comes from Oncomelania hupensis, assembly GCA_036898135.1. Lineage (NCBI taxonomy): Eukaryota > Metazoa > Mollusca > Gastropoda > Littorinimorpha > Pomatiopsidae > Oncomelania > Oncomelania hupensis. The sequence goes on from CM072524.1 coordinate 31,500,886, forward strand.
AGTACAGGGCTTACCAATTTACCTTTAGGCTTACATTATATTTTTAAGCACTGACGGCCGTTTAAACATTTTTCTCATTTGTGTTGGTCCTGATTTGTCTGGGAAAGAGTCCGCTGGACCTAAAGCAATAACCATGTAATGTCTCATATGTGTACCTTTCGCTATATTTTTATTCCTAATTGTAGTCAACGTTATGTTGGACAATACTTATCTTAATATCGTTGCCGTCTCTACTTTCTACGCATGTTATACATGTGTGTTTATTACGTTTTACTAATTTAAATTATGTGTGTATATATTAAATATATGTATGTCGAAGATGTGTGCGCTATTTGACGAAAGACTGCATCTGCGGCATGGTTGCGGGTGTGCGGGTGTGCAGGTTGTGATAGGTGCCGATTGCCTAGAAGCTTTGTTACTAATGGGATAGTGTGATGTGTCTGTGGAAATAAAAGTGTGCGTGACTTTCCTGTTTATACAATTATTATTTTGCTGCTCTGTGATAATGTAATATACGCAGAATGTTATGTTATACTAGTTGTATCTATATTATTGTCCTTGTAGGTGCAATCGTCACATCCTACACTAAATTCACGTGTAATTTATGGGGACAATAGAATATCTTGAATCTCGAGTTATGGTTTCCACGGATGATCTTGGTGGATTACGCGTCCAACAAGTCTCCTCTATCATCAAATGCACCCTTATGCAGTATCACGGTCAATTACACCACTAAAACTCAGCATTTCCCAAAAGCAGTGAAGTATTTTAAAATATGCAAGTTTGCATCAAACTCGTTTCAGGCCAGATGTGCCTACGAGCAAAAAGTAATGAATGATTATTGGCTGAATGCTGACTGGTTTTCAACTTGTTATGTCAACACAGCACCAAACCAGTTGCCAAAAACTCCCGCATTATTTTCGAATAGAACGAAAACACGATTAATTATTGATTAAACTACTATAGATCGACAACTTGAACTAGCGACAGAATCAATCCGTTTAGGTCCAATGCAGACCAATGATTACTTATTAGTTACCGTATCGAATTGTTTAGGCAAACCGTAATTGTTTGATCTTGGTAGCAAAACTGATTAATGATGAACTACTAGCGCTTCTCCACCTATAGAAGCTGCTCAAGGCGACCACGCACAAACACAGCCATGCAAATACATCCCCACACGTATGCACGCACGGGCCCACACACCCACATATACAACAACACACCCACATATACAATAACACCCCCCACATAATATACAACAACACACACACATATTCAACAACACACCCACATATTCAACAACACACCCAAATATTCAACAACACACCCATATATACAACAACACACCCACATATACAACAACACACCCACATATTCATCCACATATTCAACAACACACCACATATACAATAACACCCCCACATATACAACCACACCCCCACATATACAACAACACACCCCATACACAAGGTCGACTCCCTCTTCATGTCCCCTTCCCTCCCCCTTTCTCTTTCCCCTTTCTTTCTCTCCCTCTTCCTCCCCCCGCCCCCACCCCTCCGCTCCCCTCCAAGCTACAGTGCAACCAATGCAAAAGAACTGGGGTAAAAACAAAATCTGGTAATCGGTAAAGCCTTGAAGCAATGATGTCGTTATTGACAGGATCAGCCAGCACGATGTAACACTAATGTTTGGCGCAGTCGCACGCAGTGACTGCACGCATCTCCACCCCACACCCCAAACCCACTCCCACCCCTCTTTCCCTTTTTTACACAAACCTCTCACATCACCCACCCCAACAACAACCTCCCCTCCCCTGCGCGACCCCTTCAAAGCCATCACCTTGTCGCTTTCCTCCCCTCCTCCCCCCTCATTGTAGTTTCCGGCCACCCTTCTCCCAAGTTAATATTGTACTGCAACCATTGGTCCACTGTTACTGCAGTTATCCCACCCCATGACCCTGGCTGCATTTCTATCAGTATCAAATGACATTAGTGTCATGGCTGGTTGTGGTTCTTGCGATGGGAAATAAACACACGTTGAACTGAATTGAATCTCCCATCCAATTGTTGATCCACTTTGGTTGACTTGGCTGTAGTTGTCATCTCTATCTCTCTTAAACAGTGGCACTCGCTACATTAAAGTGAAACTTTTATAGGTTTATCCCCATTCTCTCACACCTCCCCCCCCCCCACTAATGATTGACGTATGTGGAGTTTGCACAGCGCCTGTATCCCTTGCTCTGTGTGTATGTGTGTTCGTGTGTGTGTATGGGTGTGTTTGTGTATGTATGTGTGTGTGTATGTACGTGTGCGTGTATGTATGTGTGTATGTATGTATGTGTGACTATGTTTGTGTGTGCGTGTATGTATGTCTGTGTGTGTGTGCAAGCGGGAGGAAGGGGAGAGTAAGGGGTGAGGTGAGCTGTTGTTGTTTTTAAATTAATATTAAATTATATTTTACTAATGAACGTTTTATTATTTTCAAAATAGTTTACGTTGGAAACATTATTAAGCTATTTTTAACTGTGATAAAATGTTCTGGAAGTAGGGTGTCTGTGTGCTGGATGTAGAAGATTGTGATTAGAATGAATTTTTTTAACGATTTGTTTTTAATGGATTTTGGATTCTTCAGAGAGGCAGGCGTGTGTGTGTGTGTGTGTGTTGCGTTTGTGTGTGTGAGATAGAGAGAGATGGAGAGATAAGATAAGATAAAATAACAATTTTATTTTGCAAGGGTAAAAGAGTAAGCGCTGGACGCGCTTTTTGATATATTGACCTTGGGGCTTTAACAATAATTACTATTAAATACATCTCAATGTTATAACATTGACATCATGGAACAATAACAAATAAAACAAAGTCATCATTAGATAAAATCATTTTCAAACAACTGATATTAAATTAATGTTGTAAATATCAATCAACAACATTAACAATTAATGTGTTTTAAGAGACGTGTTCAAAATGATATAAATTTGGAACTTTGATTTTTTTTTCGGGGGGGGGGGGGGGACTTTGTTCTTTTATTAAACAAACAAATGATCAAACAGCCAATATCAAGTTAGGCTCCTAGCCCAGGGGGGGGGGGCCGTATATCCAGACAAAGAGAGGGGGGTGGGGGGTAAGGTGGGGGGGATAGGAATACACAATTTATACATAGTGATTACAAGAATGGCACATTTAGATGCTGGAGTGCGGAGATCTTCAGGAAAGTTATTCCACAGAGTGGAACCGGAATAAGATAGACTAGTTTTGAAGAGATCAATTCTTGGAATTTGAACATTTAATTTTGTGGACGATCTACCAGTTTGTTTGGTTGTTTGTTTGTTGTTGTTTTTTTTTAAGAGAAGAAAGACAGGAAGTGCATTGCTAGAAAGGACCTTGTGCATAAAAAGTCCCTTTATTAAATTTTAGTCTGTCGGAAAGAGGTAGAATATTAATCCATTTATAGTCATCTGGAGAGATTTTTTGTTTAAGAATAACTTGTTTAATTGCACATTTGTGAATTCTAATTAAAGGTTTAATTGCATTGCCACTAGCAGAATCCCAAATAGTAGAAGAATAATCAATATATGATTGAATATGACCGGGGAAAAAAGGTTTACGAGAATATAAATTTAAGAAATGCTTAATCCTTGATAATTGATAAGTCCTCTTAGAAATAGTTTACTAACATTTAAAACGTTTCACCCAGGACAAATAATTGTCTAGTGTTACACCAAGAAGTTTATGACATTGTACTTCATCAATTATTGTATTGCAAAATTTTAATGGAGGAATTTTCATACATTTTGTCTTTTCTGTCTTGTTGTAATTAGCATAGATTTTGTTTTGTCTGGAGAGAGAGAGAGAGAGAGAGAGAGAGAGAGAGAGAGAGAGAGAGAGAGAGAGAGAGAGAGAGAGAGAGAGAGAGAGAGAGAGAGAGAGAGAGAGAGAATAGGATATTTAAAGTTTGTTGCCTATGATATTATGATAGGGAGGCGCGGTGGCCGAGTGGTTAGAGCGTTAGCTTGCGGATCTGAAGGTCCCGAGTTCGAGCCCAGACCGGGGCATTGTGTTGGATCCTTGGGAAAGACACTTTACTCCCGTTTCCTACTCCTTCGGATGAGAGTATAAACCGAGCCGGGGGTTTCAGTATAAATAGTATCCCCACTTTCTGGAAATGTAGTGCTTTAAATTCCCACTGTTGCTGTCTTTCTCATTTGCTCTTTCTCATTCCTGCTCTTTTCTATCAATCTGCTATACTATCGTCTTCTTCGCTAGACCAGTCTTCTATCTTTTTTCTTGAAAACTCTTCCGGGACAAGACTCCTTGTTTGTGTATGAGGTCTGTTGGATCAGCTTGGGAATATTGGACGCTTCCTGCCAGGTGGTCACTAGGGCTTCCTATGATGTTATTATTTAGCAATGTAGGCATTTTATATGTATGTGTTTTGTTGATAATTTATAATGATGTTTGTATTCTATTTTGTTTTTGTAAACGGGGATTCGATAAGTTGTGGTGAAGCCTCAGCCGTCCCCTGCGTGGGATGTCTTTATTGTAAAGTGACTAACTGGTGGAGAGTTTTCGGTTTTACCACTAGGGTTGTTTCAGCAGATCTTTTATGCGGATCGGGGGTTGTCCGGTCCTGATTTGGCTCGGAAGAGTCCGCTGGACCTAAAGCAATAGTAATGTAATGTAATGTAGTATAAACCGAGGTCTAGCTGTGTCGCATGCATTCCATCATAACGGACTTTAAAGATCCTGACGCTCATGTCCTAGACGTGAGTGCCGGTGACAAGAATACACCCAGCATGTACCTTGGGTAAAGCGCTTCAATTGGGGCTGCTGTACTTTCGAAAATGAAAGTGCCCAAATTTCACCTCGGTGATAATAAAGTTGTTAAAATAAAAAATAAAAAATATCTTGAGATCGTTGCATTTGTTGTGTTTAACCTACCGCTAACATTATTCTACTGTATGTTTTAATCATACATTTATGTTAGCTGCAATTGCTCGCAGAGTGTTTGTCACGCGTTTCTGTAACACTGAGATTAATACAGCTGTACTGTATTGTATTGTATTGTATTGTATTGTATTGTATTGTATTGTATTGTATTGTATTGTTGTCCAGCTGCACAATCACTCACTGCAATAGCGTCACATAAATCGATTAACGTTTATTTATGTTGAAAATAACGCATTTAAATCTTGTAATGAAGTCTTTTGTATATAGTGAAAAGGTTTGCCATTATTTCCAGCGTTGAAAGACTTTTGTATACAATGCACGGTTGTTGCATTTTATTGTCTCCAGTACTTCAAGCTACGCAAAGATATGCAAGCCACTTTTGGAGGGAAAAACGAACAGTTTATTTGCTGCATGATTAGACTGAATAGCGAGAGTTTGAAAAGGAAGAAAATTCATTATAATTGAGAATGAACCTCATTGTTGACCTGTTTCCGGTAATGGCGGCTAACGGGTTTTCTCCAGGGAGTGGAGTATGGGTTAAGATGTCCGCTGAAGTTCAGTTTTATCCACAAGAAAAAGCCAGGCGTTTCTGAGCTTTTATTTTATGTATTTTGTTTTATTTACCTTCTGTTCACATCTGTGAAATTTTTGTTTCTGTTCTGTTCCATTTCTATTCTTTTTCTTCTTGTTGTTCATCTGCATCATCTTCTGGTCCTTCTTTTTCTTCTTCATCATCATCATCTTCTTCATCATCATCTTCTTCTTTTTCTTCTTCTTCTTTTTCATTCTCTTTCTTTCTAAGTTTATTTCTTTCTTTCGTTCCTTTTAGTTTCAGTATTCCCTTTGTTTGACAACTTTGTCTCAGTTTCTCTTCTGTTGCTTCTTTGTTGTCTTCTTTGTCTTCGTAATGGTGCTGCACTTTTCTGTGCTTCTTTCTTTCTTTCTTTTTTTACATTGATCATTATCAGTTTCTGTTTTGCTACGTCTTTTTTTTATTGTCTTTGCCTTCGTCACGGCTGTTGCACAAGAGAATTTAATGTTCTTTGTGCTCGCCTACCGCACTGATCAAGTTTCTTTTCCTCTCGAAGCGCATCGATATAAGCTTAGCTGGCATCTTGTAGCGTACGTGACGCAACAATAATGCTTTATTGAAAAGCACAGCCACACATCAAACATCAATGACATTATCGATAACAGGTTCGTCCCTAGAACACTTTCCGACCTTTACGCACCTACAAAAAAACAACACACAGCCCTGAAGATTTATCTCCCCTATGACCCCTTCTCCCTCCCGTTCCCCCTTCCCACAGCCCCCCCTCCCCCCCACGCATAAATATAATATGATCTATCTCAGTCGCATGATTCCACACGTAACAGTAATTATGAAAAAAATCAGGTCGCTTATAGCTACTTTTGTGTCAGGGTATGAACCTTTTAAGTTGAAACACAGGAAGTTTTCTCCTTAGATACAGCCCACCAGACCTTTTAGCCCAGGCGTGGGGTGACAAGAATTATGACAAACAGACATCTTTTTCACCTCAAAGAAAATAGTCCTGTCGCACATTGACAGAACACATAGCATTGATCACAGGCACTTCAACATTGATCACCAAAGCAAACGCGGAAATGAGCAACAATTTTAACGCAATTCCTCAATTACAAAGCAAGTGTCATCAACTAAAAGGTACCTATTCCACGACAACGATGGTGATGACATGAAATATTTGACCATCCAGAAGTCTAACACCTCCTGTAATGACTTACAAGTACGCTCATCATAAACATTAAATAAGACTGATCTCTCTCTACACACATCAATGTTGCTAGCTTGCAGGGTGTATTTGGGTTAATCATACAAGACATTTCTCTACACAGCATCAATGTTGCTAGCTTGGAATAAATTATCTGTAACTATGGCAGAGATAGTGAACATGGTGCCAAAATTTAGGACCACAATTTACTCTATTAGAAACACCAAACCCCTACTAAATTGGTTTTTATAGAAAGGATGGCATTTCAAGTTTAAAACAGAACACAATGGTTCTCAAACAAAACGTTTCTCAAAATCGTACAGTGATCGTTGCAAACGGTGTTCAAAGTTTTAACTATTAAGTTCATTTTTTAACTAAACACAAAATTATTGTGTAAGCCTCATGTTTATAAAGTATGCTTTAATAAAAGAATTGTCGTTTTGGGTTATGGATACTACTTGCCACAGAGGCGGGTGGAATTGTTGTAGCGTTGTCAGCGAAAACGTTTTATTGACCCATGTTGTATGCCGCCTTATATGGCACAATGACTCATAGTACTAGTACCAAACGTGTCACTGGGACACCATGGGTTAAATGAAACCTTTATGGTGATAGCAGTCTGACCAAATGAAAGGAACGCTGTACCCTGAAATGTGTAATATGAAAGCTTCCAGGAACTAAGTTAAGAGCATTTTAATGTTGAATAATTATGGTATTTAACATTTTGATGAGTTTTCAATGTTCACCGTTAGAACATAGTTTGGTGTGGCCTACCTTTTCCTAATTCAAGTTGAAATTAGTTTTGTTCAAAAAACGAGGTTAATAGGTTTTTAGCGTTACTTTTAGTATTTAGGATTTTAGCATTGAAATTCTTTTCTTGGACGTAGTTAGAAATGTTCTGCATCGATTTGGATCATTTGAATTTGGTACAACTATAGATTTATGAGCCCTGTCCTGAATACCTCTCTGACTTGGTCCCACCGCTCGTCTCGTCAGTCATTACCACCGCTGAGGGCCTTTTTAGCGAACCCGCACACAAAAGTGAAACTTACAAAAATTCCTTCCTCTCCTCTTCTATTATCATGTGGAATGAGCTCCTGAAGAAATCCAAGTCAATCCGTCAGTCAGCCTATTTAAACGACATCTCTCCAAAGATGGCTCTGCGGTCCCGCCGTTTCATTATCATGGTGCACGACAACAAAAACAAATGATCCACTGCAGACTTCGGCTGGGTGTATGCAACCTTATTTACGATATGTATCGTCGCCATTTGATAGACGACCCTGTTTGCCGTTGCGGACACCCGGCTGAAACGTCTGAACACTTCCTGCTTTCTTTGTCCCTTGTTTGATGATGCCCGTATTCAAACGATTGGTCTTCTTGATCCCATTCTCATGGAAGGTAATACCCTACTCTTTGGAAATGCAGATTTGTCATTGCAAGAAAATACCAACACACATTCATACTTTCTTGTAACAGTTTCTGACCGCATCACCTTTTATTTTCAACCACTATCCACATACTTCGCTTTCTAACTTTGATCTTCTAAGCACATCTGTTAGTTTCTTTTCACAAGGTATAGCTCTCTCTCGCACTCGCCCCTCCCCGCCTCCACCTCTTCCCCACTCTTGTTTTCATCGCTTGGAAAACTTGCTGTTTAGTTTGTGATACTTAAACTATGCCTGGTAGCTTCTCAGACGTTTGTGTTAGTCAGTATTGTTTTTTTCAGTTCATGTTTTCGATTTTTTTTTCGGTTTTTCGAGTGTTGTTTTCTTGTATCAATGTTGTGTTGTTGTTTCCTGTCGTCCGCTAGTGATATTTTTGATACAGTATTTATTATTTGGGTAGCACTCATTTAAGACTTGTGCTTCTGTGTGCCATGATGTTTTGCCTTGCATTATTATCTGGTTTGTTGAATACATTTATGTTTAAACCAAAGATTTATAGAGGCTTTGTGAACAGAAATATAACTGCAAGTATTGATTGCAATGTACACTCATCATCATCATCATCATCATCATCATCATCATCATCATCATCATCATCATCATCATCATCATCAACATCATCATCATCATCATCATCATCTCTGAAACAGACACCTCTTTTTGCTTGCTGATGCAGAAACGGTAATGCGATGACGATCCGACAAGGGCGACGACGATGATAATGGTGATGGTGATGATGATGATGACGATGATGATGATGACGACGACGATGACGGTGATAATGGTGATGGTAGTGATGGTGGTGGTGAATATGATGATGATGTTGAAGATGATGATGATGATGATGATGAAGATGATGCTGTTGATGATGATGATGATGATGATGATGATGATGATGATGATGATGATGATGATGATGAAGATGATGACGATAATGCCAACCATCACCACCCCCTGCTATGTAATGAAATGTGTTACTGACCTCTCTTCTTGCCGTTGATTTCACACCTGACTGGCTCTGTACGTCTGTTGGCCACTCGCCTGTTGGCAGGTGACATGGAGTCGTTACTGCCTCGGCCCAAGTCCGCTAGGAGTCAAACATGATGAAAAGCAATGAAAGTAATGTATGGGTTTACATGTCAACACAATTTTAATCACAATCTATTTCTAGCTGTAATTTTCTTTTTTTAAATAGAAGCATTCCCCCCAAAACCTTCTCCTCATTCTCTCCCCTAACACACACACACACACACACACCCACGCGCGCAACCTGTAACACCCAAAACCCCACACTTATCTTTTCAAATACTGCACCTCACAGCATTAAAATAAACCTACCTCTGGCCAGCTTGGAATTCCTAAGAGATCCCTTGCCGGTGAGTGAGTCGTTGGAAGAGTTGCTGCTGGGCAAGGGGCGTTTCTTGGGTTCTATGGGCACCCCCTCTTCACCACACACCAAGAAGTTCTTGTGTTCCTTCAGTTCACGGAACAAGTGTGCGAACCCTTCCACCTTGGAAAATGTTGGATAAAAGCGAACAATCAGTAGTTGGGAGCCAGTGAAAGTTGTGGCATAAATGACGCTAACACAAACCAAAGAAAACCACTTGATACGCCTTGCTGTTAAACAAAATGATTTTTTTAGTAAATAGAAGAGCCAGTAAAGGGATGCTGTTAAATACAATGCATTTTTTGTAGTAAATGCATGTCTAAAGGGAGAGCCAGTGAAGGGATTCTTAAGAAACGAGTTACACTGACAAAACAAATGGAGGAGGGAGGGGGGGGTAAATGTGCTACCTTGATGTGTGGCTTAGCCTCTGTGAACAGCGCTCTGACAGGAGGGTGGGGGATGGTGATCATGTTCTGGATGTCGGCCAGCACATCCTCAAAGTTCTGCGTGGTGTTGGGGTTGAGGATCAGCTTCTCGTGGCTGTCTCGCATCATGTTGCTGATGATGGTGATCACCAGGGGCTTAGCGTTCTGCGGCGACGACGCCACCTGAAAGGAAAATCAACCGCTCAATTCATTTTTTAATCCAATCAATCGTTTAATCAATTAATCAACCAATCGATTGATCAATAAGTCAATCAATCTTTCATGTGTTGAAGTAAATTCTGGCCTTGTAAAATAAAAGTAGCGAGTCACTGCAGCAGATAAAATGGCTTACACTCTGGAGGGACAACTCTTCAAACACCGATGACAGTTAGTCATCTAATGAGAGTGGGCAAGGTAGGAAAAAAGGAGGGCTACTAAGGCAGGTGAGTATAATTCACCCACAACAAACTACTTCCAGTCTTTCATCAAGTGTCTTGTCACGCATTTAGGTGATATTAGACAGTATAAATTAACAAGTAACTACGTACATGGAAATAACTCAGAGATAAATTGAGCTCGGGTGACTGCTTCTCTGTTGCTTGTGTCTGATGTTTCCTGGCTTATGGTTTTCATGTTTGGGTTTTACTCCCTATGTTCTTATAAACTGCGTCTCAGTCTGTGAGCGCAGTATCATTGTAAGACGCATAGAGCTGTTGGATATCTTGCGCTTTCTTAAACTGCCTGTAATAAATACATAAGTAAATGTCTCGTCTTGGTAGACAGGCCGACAGTCAGACAGACTAACCTACAGACAGACCGACAGAAAGAACTATAGACAAATGAATAACAAGTCACAGATCTACTTTTTATTTCTTTTTTAAAGAAGCTTTTTTTTCTCGTCGTTGCGTCTTCAGTGTTCAATCTGTGTGGCCAACACTGTTCCCTCCACAGTCCGCAGACCCTAAACACGCAGACAAACACACACTCACCGTTCCGTTTCTCTTCTTAAAGAGATGGGTCTCGTCGTGTTTCATCTTGCCGCCTTTCCAGAACTGTTCCCTGGACTGCCCGTAGTTGACTCTGGCCAAGCGGTTAACGCTGGAGCACACGTAGTAACGGCCGTTCTGCAGTTCTGTCACTGACTTCATCTCCTTGCCCTCTGGCCAGCTGAAGATGTACTTCACGCCTCAAAACAAGACAATTCAAGTAAAATGTCTCAGATCGCCGCGCTTTCAGTTCGATTGAAGAAAACGCGCGTTATAGCATCGTATATTCTTCTTCTTCTTCTTCTTCTTCTTCTTCTTCTTCTTCTTCTTCTTCTTCTTCTTCTTCTTCTTATTATTATTATTATTATTATTATTATTATTATTATTATTATTATTATTATTATATTTGCATGTCTCGAAATCATGATCAATATCCAAGCCAATGCAATGTCCACTAGCATGGCGTACAACTTTATATCATCACCACCACCACCACCACTACCATCATCATCATCATCATCATCATCATCATCCATCATCCATCATCAGCATCATCGCCACCCATTGCACCAAGGTAGCAGCGCACTCAAGATACACCTCTAATCTTCGCTGCGTAGCGTGAACAGGATATATATCGTAATATCGCCAAGATACGCATTCTACCCGCTTCAAGCGCTATAGTGACGGGAAAAGCGCAATTTCACTGTAAATATATACAGAATGTTGCTCTACAACATTCCGCTCTTTCCGTCTCAAAAACCCAATTGCCTTGTTGGATTCTTAAATTGCATGAAACCAAGTGAGGACACTATCCGGCGTCAACAAACGGTTCAAAAACATTCTCAAACGGTTTGTAAAAGACAGTTGACCTAGAAACTAATACAGTTTGACCTAATTCGTCCCATAGAGGAGACGAAACTTACATTTTTCTATTTTCATGAGTTCACTGCAGTCAAATTGCGCTTTTTCCGTGATTTCGCAGGTAGCCTCGTCCGCTCATAGCGGACTCAAGTTATTATCTTGAGGATGTTAGGATACTATCCTGAAGCGCTACTCAGCGGTACTTTCAACTGTATCTTGAAAGCGCTGGGAGCCATGCGCATTACCTCTCATCGCAGTCGTCATTATCATCATTATCATCATCATCATCATCATCACCACCTCCATCATCACTGTTATGATTATCATCATTTACATACCTGCGATAGTAGGGACTTGCTGGCTGAGGTCAACGAGAAGAGATTCCAGGTTGGGGTAAGTCTTTGGGCTGACCAGGACCAGCTTGGGCTTGAAGTCCGGATCACCATTCCGGAAGAACCACACTCGTCTGTAAAGGCTAAAATTATGTGAGTAAACCAAAAGACAAATGTCTTAGTTAGAACCAAAATATAAAAGTCTTAGTAAAAACCAAAAGATAAAGGTCTTATTTTGGACCAAAAGATAAGGGTCTTAACTAGGACCAAAAAAACAAAGGTCTTAGTTAGGATCAAACGATAAAGGTCTTAGTTAAGACTAAAAGACAAAGGTCTTAGTTAGGACCAAAGGATAAGGGTCTTAATTAAGACCAAAAGATAAAGGTCTTAGGACCAAAAGATAAACGCCTTAGGACCAAACGATAAAGGCCTAAGTTAGGACTGAAAGACAAAGGTCTTAGTTAGAACCAAAAGATTACAGTCTTAGTTAGGACCAAAAGATAAAGGTCTTAGTTAGGACCAAAAGATAAAGGTCTTAGTTAAGACCAAAAGACAAAGGTCTTAGTTAGGACCAAAAGATAAAGGTCTTAGTCAAGACCAAAAGATAAAGGTCTTAGTTAGGACCAAAAGATAAAGGTCTTAGTTAGGACCAAAAGATAAAGGTCTTAGTCAAGACCAAAAGATAAAGGTCTTAGTTAGGACCAAAAGATAAAGGTCTTAGTCAAGACCAAAAGAAAAATGTCTTAGTTAGGACCAAAAGATAAAGGTCTTAAATTAAGCTTGTACAGGTCCTGTACACCTACTACTTTCGCTACATATGTAGCTCTGGGCACAATACGTTAAAGCTGAAAGTCTGAATTAATCTATGAGTTAGTGGTGTTATGAAAACCTGCACCTCCTTATCAATAATTTTGCATTTACAGATAATGATAAGATGAAAACGTGTTAGACTTTACACTTCTTCTTCTTCTTCTTCATCGTCATCATCGTCGTCATCATCATCACCATCATCAATCATCATCATCATCATAATCATCGTCATCAATCATCATCATCATCATACATCAATCATCAGTCATCTTCATCAACCATCATCATCTTCTTTGTAATGTTCTTTTTTGTGTGTGTGATGATTCTGCTTTGTTTTATAACATCCCTTTAGAGTGAGTGAAATCAAACACAAATGACATGATAATTAAACTAAATGACGATAATGATGATGATAGGGCGGTCTTACATATTTACGATTTCTGCGTCACTAATAATGATAAAACAAAATTTTAAAAATGTTTCTCTATGTCTGATTCAACAGCTATTTCCCCAAATCTGACCTACTGTCATCCATCTACGACTATCATAATTATTCTATACCTAAAACCATTAAGTTGACATCTTTCACAAAATAAAACAGACGTCCATCCTACCTGGCTTTTTTTTCATTCTGATCATCCGACCGGTCTGTGCCCATCTCCAGTGCAGCCGGGTTTCGAATCTTGGACATCTCATAGCGGCTTCCGTCGTCGTACCCACCCAACCCATAGTGGACCACGTCGTCGTCCGACCCAGAGGAGTAATCCGGGTACTGGTCATAGTCGCTGTACGACTGACCAACCGCCTGTAGTGGACACACACAATGACAATGTTGTTAGTCCTTACAGTGACAAAAACGCAAAGCTACATGAGGCGCAAATGAAACGTAATTGCAATGACTAAAGTGTAAAATATACGAGAGGAAAAAAGAGGGACAGTACTCGTATGTACTCTGCCAAACAGGCTCCTACAACCAGGCCTACAATACTGATACTGTAGAAGAACTTAAAACACCTAATTTACCCCTTTAAAAAATATTTTATGTATATATAAATCGTCCCATTAATAAAAATAACAATACGTTACATGTAAAAGCAACTCAGACGTAAATGTTATGACACCTTGAAGCAAACAAACCGGAATAAAATACCAATCGATGGGTTTCCCCCTGGGCGCCATTTTGGATTTTTCAATTCCAAGGCTTTCGACGCATCACTCAATAAATGCCTATAATCTCATAACAGCATTTTAAATGGCCTAAATGCGTGAATCAATACATAGATAGACATTCAATGTTTATAGGGTACAGCGGACTGCCAAGAGCCAAATCAGGACCAGACAAAACTAAGCAAAATCAGACTAAACTGCTAATATTTAAATATGGTAAAAGATGTAAATAAAACCAGTCTTACTAATAAAATGTTAACCAAGAATATAAACATAAAAATTGAAACAGGTGTTTACTAATGCTAACCTTAAAAATCTCACTAAAAGGTATCGAACCAAAATTTAAATATCTTTCTCTTTCATCAACTTGATCAGCACATTCAGACAAAAAAAATGGCGGACGTAAAGGGACTTAGCACATGCAAAGCACCACGGTGGTTCTTCTCCTTTCAAAAGGAAACTATGGGTGACATAAGTATGTCCAATATGAATGAGAGTCAAAACAGTTTCTTCCTTGCAGGTGGACGCAAAGTTAGACAAAGAAGCAGACAAATCTGGAAGCATTTGAAATAATTTGTTATTGATGTGATTAGACCATTCGGTCTGCCACAGCCGTTTACAATAAGAGCCAGTCATACAACGCAGGTCAGAGTATGGAACAAATTGGAAAATCTCTGAAGGGAAATCTAGATGTAGAGCTTCTTTAGCCGCTTTGTCCACTGCAATATTGCCGTGGATGCCCATGTGACTAGGTACCCACATAAAAACTATCTTTTTATCCTCAGAAGCAAGTTGTGTGTGGAGGTCATGGATCTCTGCCAGGAAAGGGTGCCATATTTTTCTCGTGGGAAGAGCCTGAAGTGCGGACAGTGAATCAAACATGTTTTTAAATGAGGAGCTATTGGATTTATAAACCTTTTTCAGAGCTAAATGAATGACCTTGAGTCCAGCTGTATAAACAAAACAGAAATCAGGTATACGATGTTGCAAAGGCTGGTCGAGGTATCTCCCAGAGACCGACGCAGCAGCAACTGTGTCTTCTTTCTTCGACCCGTCCGTAAAATGTTTTTCATATCCTGTATACAATGAACATTGTTCTAGATAAAATTGCTTATAAACAGCTTTGGAAGTGTCGGTCTTTTTGAAGGATGTGAGATTGAAAGTTGATAATGGGGTTGATGAGGTACCAAGTTGAGAGCACAGTTAGCAATTGGTCATCATTAACAGAGTCAATATATATGCCTGCAGTGTCAAAGTGAGGACGTATTCTGATACCAAAAGGAGGAACTTCTGTCGGTTTGTTGGAGTATTTAAGTGTAAATAACGGGTTTAGAACACAGGGTTTGCTTAAGTTTGAGAAAATAGTTCAAGGCGAGCTGAATCCTGCGGATCTCCAAGGAAGGTTCGCCAGCCTCAGAGTAGAGACTTTCGCGAATCAATAGTCCGAATATCAAGCTAACCATTTTATAAAACAAGCTGCTGTTAACTGACCCAGAAAAAATTAAAAAGTACAGAGGAAATTGTTTTCGTGTAATCTTGCATTTTCACGAAAGTGGCTTCGCTTTTTGGAACGAATGTCGTATCGCGTAAAGGAGGAAGTGACGTGGCCGTCACAAATGTGTGACGCAGTAAAACTGAGACTCCAAGTAAACGTGATTTCGTTGCAGCATCTATATATCTCTACTATCTAGAATGATGGGCCTAGTACTATCTGAAATAGATCTGCAAGCAAACAAATAATCGACCTCAGGTTTAGCAAATTTTGAGGAATAACGCAAAACCAATCACTTTCTGAACTATCTGGAAGCAAAATATTATTAAAATCGGTTCACACAATTTTCAGATAGAGCGCCAGCGTTTTTATAATGTAACTACATTACATTACATGATTATTGCTTTAGGTCCAGCGGACTCTTCTGAGCCAAATCAGGACCGGACAACCCCTGATCCGCATAAAAGATCTGCCGAAACAGCCCTATTGGTAAAACTGAAAGCTCTCCACCAGCCAGTCATTTACAATAAAGACATCCCACGCAGGGGACGCTGAGGCTGTACTCTAATTTATCGAACCCCCCGTTTACAAAAACAAAATAGAATACAAACATTATAAATTATTAACAAAACACATACATATAAAATGACTACATTGCTAAATAATAACATCATAGGAAGCCCTAGTGACCACCTGGCAGAAAGCGTCCAATATTCCCAAGCTGATCCAACAGACCCCATACACAAATGAGGAGTCTTGTCCCGGAAGAGTTTTCAAGAAAAAAGGTAGGTGACTGGTCTAGCGAAGAAGAAGATAGTATAGCAGATTGATAGAACAGAGCAGGAATGAGAAAGAGCAAATGAGAGAGACAGCGATAGTGGGAATTTAAAGCACTAAATTTCCAGAAAGTGGGGATACTATTTATACTGAAACCCCGGCACCCCAACGGGGGTAATGTAACTGACCTCAGCGACATTGACAAAGAGCAAAGGTGAATGACACAAAGGGCAGAGTGGTGGTTGAAGTATATGTATAGTACGATCATTCAAAATCGGTTAAGCTTTTCTTGAGACCCACCCCACATACCCAGCCCACAAAACAAATTTTAACAATAATAATTTGTTTTTAAGTTTTCAACAAAAAAATTGAAAGTTTGGAGATATTAACATGATGAATTGAACGACAAACGGACCACCGCTGAATGATTGGCCATGAGTTACAATATCTGTAGAGGTTGAAATAAATTGGTAAGGAGTTCCAGGTGCTAGCTCCATTCTCACCTTATTCAGCGACCTCCTGGTAGACGTATACCACTCATCATCCGCGTCAAACAGCCTTTTCGTCCTTCTCACGTTCATCGTCATCGACACTGACCACAACTACCCATGTCTTCATTTTATCAAACAATAGTCAACTTTCACGTCTGGGTAACCAACTGACGTCTTCATAGTTAAAAGAGCCAGACGTCTGTTGGAATAAGTTTCAAGTCAGTACAAAGATTGATACCTCGCTATAATGAGTTGGAGCTGACAGGATTCTCTCCCGTCAAAATATCACTCAGTATTGGTGGACGGAGCTATAGTTATGTCCCTTTCCCTTGTAACCCACACCTACATTAGATTGGATCTTTAACAGCCCACATGGCGCTCGTTCAAAATCAGTTTTTCACCTGGAGGCGGGAGAGTCAAAGACAGAAGTATAATTTAGGAAGTCCAGTCTCTTGTCCGTGTAGTCCAACAGTTACGTCTTATAACACTGCACTAGTGAGATCCGACACCTTGACACTCAAGCGACCACTGAATGGGCGACTCCAACAGTTAATCTAAGAAATGTGTATTGATCTTTCTGTAGTGCTTAACTTGGTTTGTTTTTATTGCAGGTTGGGGCGCTGTCGATGTATTCACTGTTTGCGCCACACCAAAGGCATGTTTTTGGGTTCCTCGTGACATTATGACACATTATAACAACTTTTGACACAATTATGACATATTATGACATATTATGACACATTTTCTTCACGCCCAGTCAATCCAAAGCAATCTTTATTCCAAAAAAAAAAAAGAAGAAAGAAAATGCATTGGTCTGTGGCACACATGAATAGCGACGAACGCACACGCATACACGTGTTTCCACTTTAGAAAAGGACCCACAATAT
>CM072524.1:31523648-31578648 GCA_036898135.1 Oncomelania hupensis
TAATAATAGTTTTCTACAACTCTTGTTACGTCCCTGTGCTTCAAAAATGATGCAAGCATTAACATAATCATGATCAAAAAAAAAAAAAGAATGATGCAAGCATTAATCATAATCAAAAAGTGATGCAAACATTAACATAATCATCATCAAGGGAGACAATCAAGATCAAATGTGTGCTCGAAACATTATTGACATTACTCGCACGTAAGAGACACAAACTAGAGTTAAGATAAAACCAACCCAATGAGACGTTTCAGATAAAACCAACCCAATGAGACGTTTCAGATAAAACCAATCCAATGAGACGTTTCAGATAAAACCAATCCAATGAGACGTTTCAGATAAAACCAATCCAATGAGACGTTTCAGATAAAACCAATCCAATGAGACGTTTCAGATAAATACATGTACAACCCAGTGAGACGTTTCAGATAAAACCAATCCAATGAGACGTTTCAGATAAATACATGTACAACCCAGTGAGACGTTTCATAAATACAACCCAGTGAGACGTTTCAGATAAATACATGTACAACCCAATGAGACGTTTCATAAATACAACCCAGTAAGACGTTTCAGATAAATACATGTACAACCCAGTGAGATGTTTCAGATAAATAAATGTACAACCCAGTGAGACGTTTCAGATAAATACATGTACAACCCAGTGAGACGTTTCAGATAAATACATGTACAACCCAGTGAGACGTTTCAGATAAATACATGTACAACCCAGTGAGACGTTTCAGATAAATACATGTACAACCCAGTGAGACGTTTCATAAATACAACCCAAACAGACGTTTCAGATAAATACATGTACAACCCAGTGAGACGTTTCATAAATACAACCCAATGAGGCGTTTCAGATAAATACATGTACAACCCAATGAGACGTTTCAGATAAATACATGTACAACCCAATGAGACGTTTCAGATAAATACATGTACAACCCAGTGAGACGTTTCAGATAAATACATGTACACCCCAGTGAGACGTTTCAGATAAATACAATCCAATGAGACGTTTCAGATAAAACCAACCCAATGAGACGTTTCAGATAAAACCAACCCAATGAGACGTTTCAGATAAAACCAATCCAATGAGACGTTTCAGATAAAACCAACCAATGAGACGTTTAAGATAAAACTAACCCAATGAGACGTTTCAGATAAAACCAACCCAATGAGACGTTTCAGATAAAACAAATCAATGAGACGTTTCAGATAAAACAACCCAATGAGACGCTTCAGATAAAACCAACCCAATGAGACGTTTTAGATAAAAACCAAGTTTCTTTTTTTTAAAAATCTTTCTTACAGAAAAACGAAGCTAAATATCCACCAAATTTCTAACATGTAATGAAAATTTTATTTCACAAAGGTAACAGAATTCCAACTAGAGAGAAACAGAGGCCTGGTCACAAAAATCCTCTCTGGCAAGGGAGACAACCAGGTTGTATAAAATACAGGTTTTAGTGGCCTCGCCTGAATAACTGGCTACCCAGGATGGAAACGGGTATACGGAATAGAGGCCTGCAGCCCTCATAAATTGTTATCAACTGTGTTCAAAAATAAGGCAACCGCTGCGTACTATTCAAACACTCGTAAATCAGAAACATCAAACAATGCCTTGTCGCCGTGGTTGAGCTGCCAAATAAAGGCACACCCGCTGTATTGTATATTGTAGGATACTTAAGATGTTATATATTGATATTATATTTTATGTTCAATGCAATGGGTGAATATAATGATTTTATTTTTGAGCGAGTGCAGTTTACAGGATTTTAAATTTGATTTATTTGGATTTGAATAATGTAGAACTAGGAAATGAAAGCAAATAGAATATTGATATATTAGATCGTTGAATGTTATGTGCAATGCAAACAGGAGGATATATTTATGCTATTTTGGTCCGTTTATGATTAAAGATTATGGGTGGCTCCTGCTGTGCAGAATCCTTTGGCGTGGTCATTGGGTTATGCAGGACAAGGCGACACGACATATAATAATAATAATAATAATAATAATAATAATAATAATAATAATAATAATAATAATAATAATAATAATAACAGGCAATTTATACAGCGCTTTCCAAACTCACAAAGCGCTTTACACAAACAAATGTAAACACAACATGCGTACATTGGTCAATAACACGCAACCACATACACATCCCAACACCCCAAAACACTCACTCAGGGCGCCTAAGAAAAGGCCTCTCTAAAAAAGTGCGTCTTCAAGTTCATTTTAAAAGACGCTAGTGAAGGACTCTGACGGACGGACCAAGGTAGCGAGTTCCAGGTCTGAACGGAGAAGAAACCGAAGGCTCGACCACCGTGTCTCACTCTGTGGTATTCTGGTACACGGAATATCCTTTCATCTGCAGACGAGCGGAGAGAGCAAGAAGGAACATAGACAGTCAAAAGTTCGAAAAGATAGATAGGAGCAGTTCCAGAGATGATGTGGTAGCAAAGACATGAAGCTTTATATTTAATTCGTTGTTCAATTGGGAGCCAGTGTAGTTTTTGAAAGAAAGGCGTGCAATGCTGTGATTTCCGTGCTTTGAAGATGAGTTTAGCTGCAGAGTTTTGGACTTGCTGAAGAGGTCTAAGGACTTTCTCTGTGCAACCCACAAGGAATGAATTACAATAATCCAATCTAGACAGAATGCATGCGCTGACTAGTGGTTTTGTTGCTTCTTGTGTGAGATACTGTCGAATGGAGCTTATGCGTCTAAGTTCAATGTATGCAATCTGACAAGTTTTTGCAAAGTGTAGCTGCATGGAGAGATCCTGATCGAGAAAAAGCCCAAGGTCGCGAACAGTGTCAGAAAAAGAAATAGGAGTAGTTCCAACAGTGATAGTTGAGGGAAGAGAAGAGGGGTCTACAGATGACGGACATATGTTGTCCCCGCTTTACTTACTTCTGCTTTTGGTGGCGATCAGGATTATATTGTCGGCAGGCATTTGATGCAGGTTAGTGGCAGTGACCTGCAGACAGTGTGGTGGCACTAGTAGCCGGCAATCCGGTTTATTACCAACACGCTTCACCGACTTGCAGGGCAAATATTTTTTTATTTCCATCTTCCGATGGTTAAATAGGAAATAATAGTTCGGGTTGGGCAGTGTTCTCAAGGTAGTGGCTGAAAGACGGGAGTCAAATACTCCGCTCGGTGGTGCAACGACCGGGAACAGGATGATGCTGGACTGTGGTAAATGTTGAAGGCAGTACATAGCTATTGACTGGGCGTAGTCAATGGCGGTTCCAGACATACCTGTTTGGAACTGGGAAACCATGAGAACATGGTTCAATTTGAGCTGTGGGATTTGTAGCGGAATGGGAGACGATTGGTGTATGCTTGGGAGAGAGATTGTCTACCTTCCATTTGTTGGTGGGTCTGGCTTTGGGTGGCCCCTGCTGTGCGGAATCCTTTGGCGTGGCCATTGGGTTATGCAAGACAAGGTGACATGACATCTGCTTTTAGTGGCGAGCGGAACTACATTGTCTGCAGGCATTTTATGCGCGCACACCAGCTCAATGCCTATGTGAGCAGCACTCTTAGGTTCTCCCACATTTTGCTGGCTGCGGGCTATTTATAGCTTGCCTACACCCTCCCTTTCAGTGAAAGGAAAGGAAAGAAGAGCACCGGCGAAGCTATTTATAGCTAGCCTGGCTGAACTAACTTCAAAACCTAAAAGCTTTGGTTGAGTCGGTGTATGCAGGTTAGTGGCAGTGACTTTGCAGAGAGTGTCGTGGCACTAGTAGCCGGCAACTCAGTTTACTACCAACACGCTTCACCGTCTTGCATGGCAAATATTGTTTATGTCCCTTTTACGAGGGATAAATAGACAATAGCAGTTCGGTTGGGCCGTGTTCTCAAGGTGGTGGCAGAGAGACGGGAGTCAAATACTCCGCTCGTGTGACATTTCTAACAAGTAAGTAGGAAGTTTGGAGTGTCTTGTGAAACAATTTGAATGCCTTCAGAATTTCAAAGCAAACATAGGTATGTTCATATTACTGAATCTTTACAGCCAGATTACACCATTAGGCACCATGAATTGCCGTGTACCGTGATATATATATATATATATATATATATATATATATATATATATATATATATATATATATATATATATATATATATATATATATATATATATATATATATATATATATATATATATATATATATAATTCTTCTTCTTCTTCTTTTTCTTCTTTTTCTTTTTCTTTTTCTTCTTCTTCTTCTTCTTCCTCTTCTTCTTCTTCTTCTTCTTCTTCTTCTTCTTATTATTATTATTATTATTATTATTATTATTATTATTATTATTATTATTATTATTACACAGGCGGCGGAAGCGGGGGGGCAAGGGGGGCACTGGCCCCCCCTAGAAAAATATTGGGGGGGCAAACCTATACATTTGCCCCCCCAATATTCAGCCCTTCAAAAAACATTATTTGGGGGTTCAAACCAATATTTTCCCCCTTTCTCTGGACTGATGCAAGTTAACAATACCTGTGCTGAGACCATTTTCACAGCACTGAAGGACTGCTTGATCAGACTTGACTTGCCAGTGCAAAACTGTAGGGGCCAGGCCTACGACTGGGCGAGTAATTTTCAGGGTCATGTGTCAGGAGTTGCAAAAAGATTCAAAGATGAGATCCTTGCTGTGACTGAAGAGCTGGTGACAGTTCTTCAAAGAAAACAAACGACTTGTGATGACGCAGTAAACGCTGCTGACATTTGTCTGAGAACACTGGAAAGCATGCGGCATGAAGATTGTTATGAGACATTTTTTGCTGACATCACAACAAAAGCTGCAAATTTGTGTGATGAGCCCTGCGTTTCTTGACAGAAGCAGCCTCCACGAAGACTGGACGATGGCTCACAGGGTCACAGCTACTCTTGTCCATCTGCTTACTACAGACAGCAATACTGTGAGGCCATTGACAACATCAAAGAACATTTAAAGAGCCGATTTGATCAAATAGCTCTCGACTTACCAAGGAAAATTTAAGTTCTTCTAAGTGATGGAGCAGCAGGGTAGAGACCAGAAATTCCTCAAGAAATCAAAGATACATATTTCGCTGACATCGACTTGGACAGACTCAAAACTCAGCTAGAACTCCTCCCACATGCACTGGGTGACACCAGGAAGGCGGCTAACTCTAGGATCACCATCTTCCAAGCAATGCCGGATGAACTGGAAGCTTCTGACACTGTGCGACGGATGCTGAGTGAAGTGGATAAACTTCTCAGACTGTACTTCACCATCCCAACCATAACTGCAACGGCTGAACGCAGTTTTTCAGCCCTAAAGCGGGTAAAAACATACCTTCGGGCAACGATGACGCAGGAGCGTCTAAATAATTGTCTTATAATGCATGTGTTCCCAGACCATCACAAATGGCTTTTTCAAGGTTCAGATTGCACCAGATTGCACCATTTTGCATCCTTGAAAAAAAAAATTTCCGGGGGAGCATACCCCCGGACCCCCCTAGAAGGCTCGGCGCTTCGCGCCTTCGCTGCATCTGTAACCCCCGCCACCCCCCTCCCCCTCGACTTTTCCAAGGGCCGGCCCTCATGTCAGTGAATAAAATGTGTGTGTGCCCCCCCAATCCTGACCAGCTTCCGCCGCCTGTGTATTAAACCTATAAAAGAAAAATATACATTAACTTCAGGAATAATATCCTGACAAAGGAAAGCCTGGAAATAGGGGTTATATTTCAAAAGAGAAATACGACTGTTCTACAATGTAGAAATGTATGTACAAATATGGCCCATTTTACACAAAGGACGATACATAGATATCTGAATAAAGATCTAATACCGCATCTACAATCCTTTGCTATTTTTTACAATGTTCGGATTAATTCCGTCAACTGAAAAATATTGTTTTTAGTCATTCGAGAGTATAAACCGAGGTCTAGTCTGTGCACGCACGCAGTCCATCGCATGGACTTTAAAGATCCTGACGCTCATGTCCTAAACAGGCGAGTGCTGGCTACACAAAAACAACCAACACGCACTACGTCCCTTCTCCCCATCCCCGATTGCCCAGGATAGTGCTCAGTAGTCAGGGCGTCAGACTATGCGCCCAAAGGTTGCAAGTGGGCGCCTCGGGCGCCTGGAGGTAGATCCTGTATCCGCCAGCGCCTTGAGCAGCTCTTGAGCTGGAAGAACAGCGCTGTATATGAAGTACTGATAACATACAACAATACATATATACAATTACACTGCGCGTTTATGTAAATGGCTCTCACCGGTCTAGGACGCGTGCAAAGAAATACATGCGGGCCATATAGTCTGGACCTCGGTTTATACTCTCGTTGTAAAGAGTAAGGTAGATTATGGTGAAGAAGGAAAGGGAATACTTGGACCTATTACAACATAACGTATTTTATGTCACGTAAAAACTCCAGAGACATTATATGACCTATACAGATTTGAAATTGATATAACATTTCAAAAGCCGCATAACTACTATTGTAACACAGCATTATATTGCCGGTGGAGTTATCAACTGTGAATAATATCATTTTCTTTTGAAATGAGATAGTGAGTTCAACCACCGTTCAACTGTAATCAACATTAACATCCAGCAAGTCAACGGCGCATACAATGCATTCATATGTACTGAATGCTTCTCACTGCCTTTCTTACCTTCACCACAACTGTCCCAGAATTCGCTGTTAATTTTTTTTTAAAATCAGTTTATATTGTAAATTATAATAAATTTTAAAAATAAATAAAGAAAAAGAAAGGAAAAAAAGTTGGACTTAATCAGACTACGGTCTTACTTCTAGTAATATTAGCTTTGTGAAGGTGTGGTCACACCTTTGCTGTTGTCTAAAAGTGTCCGAATCTACAAAACCTCCCTTAAAATACTTTTGGATGAAGACAGATTTTGGGCTTGCTACCTGTGTGGAGGTTGCTAAACAACGTTCATAGTCTTACTCTGGCTCTCTTGTTCGGCTAGTTGTAATGGGAGAGAACTCAAGCCACCGCTAATGATGAAGGGAGATAATCGTGTCGTGCGGAAATGAATGGCCTCCCTTTTCAACGCCGCACGGGAAATAAACATGCCCCTTTTATTGCAGCTCAATGCGTGACCATACCATTGCATAGAGAACTTTGTGAACAATGTTCGGGGGCGTCCGTTCTTGTGTCCGTTCTTGTGTGTGTGTATGTGTGTATAGGTGTGTGCGTGTGTGTGTGGGTGCGTGTGTGTGTGTGGTGTGTGTGTGTGTGCTTGCGTGCGTTTTGGTATGGGTGAGTGAGCGTGCGCGAGTGTGTTTGTGTGCTTGCTTGCACACATATGAGTTTTCTACAATTATAAAGCAATCATTCCGTCACGCATATATAATCACTTACAGATAAGGTAAGATAATGTAAGATAAGGTAAGATAAGATAATGTAAGGTAAGGTAAGATAATGTAACCTAAGGTAAGGTAAGATAAGGTAAGATAATGTAATATAAGGTAATATAATGTAAGATAAGATAAGGTAACGTAAGATAAGGTAAAAGGTAAGATAAGGTAATGTAAGACAAGGTAAGGTAAGATAAGGTAAGGTAAGATAATGTAAGATAAGATAAGGTAAGGTAAGATAAGGTAAAGTAAAGTAAGGTATGATAAGGTAAGGCAAGGTAACAATTTTATTTAATAAGGGTAAAAGAGTAAGCATTCTGTGTGCTTCTTTTACATCTTGCCATTGGGGCTTCTAACAATAACACAATGAGCGGAGAAGAATGGGCAATGTTTGGGATCCTCCCTCTTCTCTATCTCTTTCTCTATCTCTCTCTCTCTCCCTCTCTCTCTCACACACACACACACACACACACACACACCACACACACACACACACACACACACACACACAAACGCACATCCCATTCCGTCACTTACTCTCTCACACACCCACATAAAAGGAACACTACACAGATCAAAGTGTTCCATGCAAGCAAGCGCAGATTTGAATTATTTACATTTAGCGAAAACATCAAGCGGCAGGCATTCAAACGTGGTTCCGTTTCGGTAGATAATGGCGGCGGGATCAGGTGAAGATGAAAGAGGCAGCGGGAAGAAGCGGTGATGCGTCAGGTCATGACAGACAGAATTACCCCCCCCCCCCCTCTCTCTCTCTCTCTCTCTCTCTCTCGCTCTGCTGAACACAAACGATGTTCTCTGGTGCGTTTTCTTGAAATAAAAAACCAAGAAATAAATAAAAATGGCTATGACATAAACAACATTTTATTTTTTAATCTCACACACACACACACACATACACACACACACACACACACACACACATACCCGCACAACTCAAACAAAAATAACGAGAGAAATAAAAATTGCTACCTGGAAAAACAAAAGTACAAAAATATGAACTATTGTTTAGCGCATTTCCCTGCTCAGAGAGCGGCTTAAGGCGGTGTTGGGGATTCAGAATCTAACTCCAGACGCCAACTTGCAGCCCCAAAAGCGCGCTGTCTAACGCCACCGACGACTAAGCGATCCTGGTTGACCTAAATAGCAAGTGTTTTTACTAATGTACCTGCTTTTTGGACACCAAGGCCGATATCTTTAACGTGCCGCTACGGCATAACATTGTATAACAGACGTAAAAGATCACAATACCAACCTGCTCTCGTGAGTCAAGGGCAGTGGAACTGCTGCTCGGTACAATTCGTCCCTTGAACATCTGGATATCTCACAACGTTCCAATAATGATTCAGTCCAAAAATAATGCTACTGGTAAAGTCGTCGAGTTCGTACAAATACAAAAAAAAGGCCCAAGGGAGTAATAAAAAACGTTTTTACAACAACTTTGATTTAAACATATTTCTACTTCTACAGTCTTTAAGTGTTCCAAAACTCATTAAATTCCAAATCATGTACACGTCATGATAGCTTCGGGTCTGCAGTCATCCAAATTCTAAAGCGTACAACGTAAAATAATGGGTCACATAATTATACGGAAGGCTTGCAGTTCTTGCCCCGATGCTACGTCCGGACAAAGACTGATAACTTACAAACACATTTACAATCAAAACAGATTTTGATTCTTACTCTTTCTCCACGCTCTTCTGATTTTATTCTAAATCACGCACGGCAACACAAAAAAACATTTTTTTTTAAAATGAAGAAGAAGATACAATTTCGAACACAAATAAAACAATTTACAAAGCAACTGAAATTCTCAGTCAGTTCTCAAAAATGTAGATATTGAACAGCTGAAGTGAGAAGCCAAAACATAACTAAGTTATTTTATTAGTGCTTCTTCCGCCACAGTGTATAGTCACGATCAACACTACATCAAAACTGAGCACTTTCTCTTATCATGGGGAGCGCAGCTCTGCCACAGCCGGGCTTTCGCTGAGAAAGCAACTTGACTTTTGCACGCATGAATAACGAATAACACCCCAAAACATTTTAGCGCTCCCCAGAGAGAGAGAGAGAGAGAGAGAGAGAGAGAGGGGGGGGGATGTGAATGTGGTTACGTTCAAAAGTGGACTGTTCTTCTCTACCTAGGCTGACAGGACTACTAGAGCAGAACTCGTCCCCTTGACAACGTGTCGTCATGCAACTGTCCTATCCCATTCTTTGCCGTCATCCTACGAAACAATGGCGTCACGCGGTTTTGAGTTTTGCAGTATCGTGCCGGGCAACTGGTTGTCTGCAACATTTTCACCCAGCAGCCCCGGCTCGCCCCAGCGCTTCTTGACACGACCAATCTGATTGGTTATTTTAATCCAATCGTTGGCGGGTTAAGTTAACAACAATAAAAATAAAATTTAAAAAAAAAAAAACTTCACTCTCACAAGTCTCGCAGTTGCCTATCATGGCCGATCAACATGTCAGTGAAGTGGTAAATCAAAAATGGGTGGGGCGAAAGAGGAGGGAGAGATCGAGAGGGAGAGGAGGAGGAGAGAGAGAGAGAGAGAGAGGGAGGGAGGGAGGGAGGGAGGGAGAGGAAGAGTACTCGCAGCTTGAATCTTATTGACCCAACCCTTTACATCTCATAATTTTAACCATGTTTGGCAGAACTTTCCAGATAAAACATCCATAATGCTACTATCAAATTTCTGTCTGTCTGACTCTTTCACCTCTCTCTATCTGTCTGCATGTCTCTCTCAGTCTCTGTCTCTCTCTCTCTCCTGCCTCTCTCTTACTCTTTCTCTCCCTCTCTCCTGTCTTCTCTCTCTCCTGTCTCTCTCTCTCCTGTCTCCTCTCTCTCTTTCCTGTCTCCTCTTTTTCTCCTGTCTCCTCTCTCTCTTCTGTCTCCTCTGTCTCTCCTGTCTCCTCTCTCTCTCTGTCTCCTCTGTCTCTCCTGTCTCCTCTCTCTCTTTTGTCTCCTCTCTCTCCTGTCTCCTCTCTTTCTCTCCTGTCTCCTCTCTCTCCTGTCTCCTCTCTTTCTCTCCTGTCTCCTCTCTCTCCTGTCTCCTCTCTCTCTCCTGTCTCCTCTCTCTCTTCTGTCTCCTCTGTCTCTCCTGTCTCCTCTCTCTCTTTTGTCTCCTCTCTCTCCTGTCTCCTCTCTTTCTCTCCTGTCTCCTCTCTCTCCTGTCTCCTCTCTTTCTCTCCTGTCTCCTCTCTTTCTCTCCTGTCTCCTCTTTCTCTCCTGTCTCCTCTTTCTCTCCTGTCTCCTCTTTCTCATGTCTCCTCTCTTTCTCTCCTGTCTCCTCTCTTTCTCTCCTGTCTCCTCTTTCTCTCCTGTCTCCTCTTTCTCATGTCTCCTCTCTTTCTCTCCTGTCTCCTCTTTCTCTCCTGTCTCCTCTTTCTCTCCTGTCTCCTCTTTCTCATGTCTCCTCTCTTTCTCTCCTGTCTCCTCTCTTTCTCTCCTGTCTCCTCTTTCTCTCCTGTCTCCTCTCTCTCTCCTGTCCCCTCTCTCTCTCCTGTCTCCTCTTTCTCTCCTGTCTCTCCTCTCTCTCTCCTGTCTCCTCTCTCTCCTGTCTCCTCTCTCTCCTGTCTCCTCTTTCTCTCCTGTCTCTCCTCTCTCTCCTGTCTCCCCTCTCTCTCTCTCTCCTGTCTACTCTCTCTCCCTCTCTCCTGTCTCCTCTCTCTCTCCTGTCTCCTCTCTCTCTCTCCTGTCTCCTCTCTCTCTCCTGTCTCACCCATGGTTGGCAAAGACAATTGCCCGCTTCAGCGGATTATAACAAAGTCAACACTTACATAATTGAGTCTGCTTCCACAGTATTGTGTTTAAATACGGACAAATTGTGTGCTTTGGCAAAGTTTGATAATCTAGACAGTTAACGGCCTTGGTTGGTGGGCTGGTTGGTTGTTTCATTAACATCTTCTTCATCGAGATGATAAGACGTACGTACACTTTCACACACATTCGCACTACATACATAAGCCTACATTCATATAAAATACTTAATTGTATTAACTGAGCCACTGAAGAATCAATCAAAGCTCTCGCTAATCTAAAGTTTACATCAAAGCTTGTGTTAGCTTGAACCTTGAGCAGCTCTTGAGCTGGAAATCCGCTATGCAAGAACGACTAAATATAACTTTGTTTTAAAACTCTTTCCTTCTCATAATTCTTTCATCTCAAAACCTGGACGTACAAACTTAAATTGTTTGTTAGCATTGAACAAAAGGAGAACGCTGCCTTCGATACCATACACATTTAAAATATCCCGTTTTCTATTAATGTCCTTTTAGCACCAAGCACTCAGCAGCCAGGAAACTTCAAAACAAGGAACAAAACATCGGAGGTTTCGTTTTGTTATCTCCGTACGAGTATACGAACGTCGTGTGCTTGCTTTTGTTGGGTTTTTTTTTTGTTTGCTTCTTTGTTGCTTGTTTTTTATTTTTTTTATTTTTATATTTTAGTTTGTGCGATTATGTCTTATAAAAACTGCCTGTCAATCTGTTAGTGTAGTATTATAAATAGCGTAGAGCTGCTGGATATTTGCGCTATATCAAATTGCCGATAATAAATAATAATAAATAACTCACAGTAAAAGGTAAGCATCTCTGTTTTAAGTCTATGAAACATTCCAATCAAAAGGACTAAGAACAAAATGTTTTTGTTAAATATCGATGTGAAGGGGCACAAGAGGAGAAGGACTTATTTATAACAAACTCTCAACAATCAGGAAATGTTTTATAACAAACTCTCAACAATCAGGAAATGTTTTATGACAAACTCTCAACAATCAGGAAATGTTTAATAACCATCAATAAATGATGAAGCGCGGAGCAACGTAAAGTTCAAACAAAGACGAGTCCGTTCACACACCATTTAAACCAGTTGCACCCTTAAATAAAAGCATGCATCTATTAAATGGCACATTTCTGGGGTTCTGGACAATTGTATAGTATAGTATAGTATAGTATAGTATAGTATAGTATAGTATAGTATAGTATAGTATAGTATAGTATAGTTTTTTCTTGTCTTGTATAATATTGTATTGTATTGTATTGTACTGTATTGCGAATAACACAGTGATGCTTTGTTTTCCTTTTTAACAAAAATCATAATTCTTTCTGTTGAAATCCTTGTTTATTTGTTTTACAGTTAAAACAATTAGTGAAAAATAAGATAATAAAAACTCCTTTGTCATAACTTTTTTCCAAGGTTAGTCCAAGTCATCACCGATTTAAAATGGTTCCGCCACTAAATACCACGTACGTAATACTCGTGCATTGTCCCATAGCCCTAGTTCAGCGTCAGACCGTCCGTTTGGCACACCAAAGCCCCATGTTCAAATCCATTTGTAGGCAAGAAAAAAGTGGACATTGTGGAAAGTTCACTTTCAATGACTTCTCACATCAATTCCGAGGTTAGGACACGCTACTGTCATCTGAGGTCTTTAGATCAGCTTAGACCACAGCTCAACAGGGAGACAGCTAAATGCAGTGGTTGCAACACTGATTCAATCCAGACTGGACTTCTGCCATAGCTGCCTTTGGGGAATTCCTCAGTTTCAGCTTCAAAGACTGCAGAAGGTCAAGAACATTGCAGTCCATGTTGTCATAAAGACCAAGAAGCATTTCCACATCACTCCCGTTCTAAGGGACCCCCATTGGTGGCCTGTTCAAAAGCGCTGCGAGCATAGCCTCTTGTCACTTGTCTACTGCTGCATGGAAGGAAATGCCCCAAGTTATTTACGTCAGCTTGTTCAACAGCACATTTTCTCTCGGGGTCTCCGATCTGCCAACAAGTCCTTGCTGCGGGTACCTGGTGTCGAGAGGCTTAGGAAGAAAACTCACGGAACTAAATCATTTGAATGTGCTGCACCACTTTTTGGAATAGATTACCTCTGCACATGAGGAGATGCAGCTCCAAGAACACTTTCAAAATACAGCTGAAGACCTTTTTGTTTATGTAATAATTCAGTTTTCCTGTAGCAACTTATTATTTTTGTTATTTTTATACTTTATTTTTGAGGTTGAAAATCTGCTCAGTGGTACTTCACACTAGCCTCAATCCTGCTTGTTCTTCAGCCATGATTTGCTAAGCTTGGGTTGAGTATTATTTTTAGGAGGACTTTGCTGGGATGGCTGATGAGGCTAATGGTGCAGTAGTTTTTTGACACTCATGAAAGTTACTATTTTGGGGAAGAGTGATGACAAGCGACTGAGTCCATGGTGTAGGCCACTCCCAATTCTGCCAGATCGTGTTACAGATAATGGTGAGAGCATCAATAATCGCTACTCCTTCTGCTTGAAGCAATTCTCCAGGATCGCACAAACAACTACTGCCCTGACAATGCTGAAGCCCATTTAAAAAGACAGGACCATCAGTCTACACTCTAAGGTAAGGCTCCTGCGCTCCTTTGTCATCTCCATCTTCCCATAGGCTTGTGAAACATGGACCCTCACAGCAGACCTACAACGCAGAATACAAAGCATGGAGAAGAGGTGCTGCAGAAGACTTCTGGGCATTTCCTATACCCAACACATCACCAACAACGAAGTCCGACAGACACAAGCCATTGGACAACACGATAACCTGCTCACAGTGGTGAAGAAACGGAAACTCCGATGGTATGACCTTGCAAAGACCATCCTGCAAGCCACGGTGCAAGGAGATAGAAAAAGAGGGATGCAGAAAAAGAGGTGGGAGGACAACTCTCGAGAATGGACTGGCTTGACACTGGCCGAAACCATCAGGGTTGCTGAGGACAAAGAAAGATGGAGTACGCTGGTTAAACGATCATCTGTGCTGCCCCAACGGGTAGGACTTTATTTATGAGTGCCCCGAGCATGCTTGGGTTGCATGAAGTCTGGCGCTTTACAAGTGGACATCATCATCATCATCGTCGTCGTTCTTGAATAACCGGCCCAAGATAGTGCCAAATTCAAGAACGGTTCAAACCGGTTGTAACATATAAAACATACTAAATAAAACAAGTTCTTATTTAATTGAAAAGCTCATTTTATAATAACCGAGCAGGATTGAGCAATG
Source organism: Oncomelania hupensis (assembly GCA_036898135.1). NCBI lineage: Eukaryota > Metazoa > Mollusca > Gastropoda > Littorinimorpha > Pomatiopsidae > Oncomelania > Oncomelania hupensis. The sequence continues at coordinate 31,538,080 of CM072524.1, forward strand.
ATTGAAATTGATTGCAACATTAAAAGCATATCAAATAGAACAAGTGTTTTTGTCATTTCAAAACACGTTGAAGAAATCAATTCAAATAGTTTTTGCTTCCACACCTGGACAGCCATGCTTAGGCTGAAGCAACCAGAAGTCTGGAACTACATCATGGCTTACAACGCGTGTTAGACTTGTGCAACTGTGATTGTCTTGGACTATTTGGTTAGGGCGGCTCTATGCATCAGACCTCAAAGATTTAAAGACAACAGCATGCCGTTCTTCGTGAAGACCGATCGATGGAGAAGAAAAAAAAATCAACAAAAATCGGAAAGACAGCCAGTCAGATAGACAGACGAACAAACGCATTTCCAAAGCAAACGTCAATGTCTTAAACGATCCATAAAAGACCATTAGCACCTCAGGTCAGAAGGATCAATTTTTAAAATTAAATATTTACGTCGTCAATGTTTATTCCCCAAACGGAAAAAAGCTTCTCTCCATAAACGACAAGTAATATCAAACCAAGTCAATGCACAGAAAGAACAATGTTTATGAGAGATAAGTCCCACATCATTTTAAGATCAATAGACAACAAATACAACTATTGAACCCAGTTGAATTCAAAAGGGCTTAGGATACCAGCCATCGACGTAATAGATCGGTGTATTATGTCAATAATGCAAGTGCCAATCGTAGTCCAAAAGCAAACGTTTGAACCTTTCAGTAAATAGTTTACTCTTCTTTGTGCCAAAAGATAAACGTGCAAAACCATGCCTACACACAGACTTAGATGACACACAAACACAAGTACTTCAGTCTTTCAGTAAATCCTGTGTTGGCGCTGTTGGTGTGTTTTACCGCGTTGCCTTCTGTGTGTGTACGCTCCTGTCCCAGTCGGGGGGAGTCCCGCTACCCAAATATACCCAGCATGCACCAGGTCCCTTCCCATCCATCTCCGGTCGCCCAGGATTGTGCTCAGTTGTTTGGGCGTCAGACTATGCGCCCAAAGGTTGCAAGTGGACGCTTCGGGCGGTGTGAGTTAGATCCTGTATCGACTAGCGCCTTGAGCAGCGCTCGAGCTGGAAAAGCGCTATACAAGAAAGATTACTAAATAAAAAAATAAAATACAAACAATCTCAAAACATACATTAGCACAGACAACGGTAAATACAAAACAGACGGATAGCTAGAAACAGATTAAGACGACCACGTCGATCAATCCATTTCAACCACGCCTTGACCACGGACAGAAGGCAAAATGATCGACGCATTTATACATACATACATACATACATACACGTACGTACATACATACATACGTACGTACATACGTACATATATATATATATACATACGTACGTACATACGTACATATATATATATATATATATATATATATATATATATATATATATATATATATATATATATATATATATATATATATATATATATATATATATATACGTACGTACATACATATACATACATACATACATACACGTAGGCTTACATACGTACGTACATACATACATACATACATACACACATACGTACGTACATACATACATACACTTGTTCTCAGTTACTGGAATGGTGGACAAAAATTGCGGCACAACAGTTAACTATTAATAGTTGAAACTGGACTGTAGTAAACAGTTTATTCCAAGCCAAAATTGGAGGGAAGTTTGCACCACTGCTCATTTTGGGAGCTGGTGAATTAGATGTCAACACCATGACCACCACCTTCAACTCAGCTGTGACAGATGCCGCCACTGAGATCCTTGGCAAGTACCGCCACAAAGAAGAAAGCGTGAATCACACCTGAACTTTTGGACCTATGTGACAAACGAAGAGAGATTAAAAAGAAAAAAGAACAAAAAAAGAACACCTCATAGGGAGCTGATGCTTACAGAAAAATCACCATCCAAGAATAATCTGCGAGAAATACCTACAGCACCAACAACATCTATACCATGTGTTTATAGACTTCATGAAAGCATTTGACCGTGTCTGGCATGCAGCTCTGTGGGCGACCATGAGGATGTACAACATCACTGAACATTATTGAAGTCGTCAAAAGCCTGTGTGACAGGGCTGCCGGTGAAGTCCTCCACGGCAATCGGGAACTGGTTCAGAATAACATTCGGCGTGCGTCAGAGATGCCTAATCTATCCAACACTTTTCAACATTTTCCTAGAGCGCATCATGTCATATGCCCTTGCACATCACGAAGGTACAGTCAGCATAGGGGTTAGAGCAATCCCCAACCTCCTTTTTGCGGATGACATTGACGGATTGGCTGGAGAGGAACAAGAACTTGAACAGCTGGTATAGAGGTTTGGCACCACCTCCAGAGCCTATGGAATGGAAATAAGTGCAGAGAATACCAAAATGATGACCAACAATATCAATGGCATCAACACGGACATCAAAGTCCAAGGCCAATCCCTCAACACAGTGTATAGCTTCAAATATTTAGAAGCCATTGTAACAGACAATGGGTCCCGATAGGAAGTCCTCTTCAGGATCGCACAAACAACTGCTGCCCTGACAAAGTTTGAAGTCTATTTTGAAAGACAGGATCATCAGTCTACTGCTGCGCTCCCTTGTTATCTCCATCTTCCTATACGCTTGCGAAACATAGACCCTCGACGCAGATCTGCAACGAAGAATACAAAGAATGGAGATGAGGTGCTACAGAAGACTTCTGGGCATTTCCTATGCCCAGCACACCACCAACGACGAAGTACGACAGACCATCACACATGCCATTTGACAACACGATGTCATGCTCAAAGTTGTGAAGAAACTGAAACTCCGATGGTATGGCTACGTAACCAAGGCATCAGGCCTTGCAAAGACAATTCTGCAAGGCACTGTGCAAGGAGGCAGAAGAAGATGGAGATAGAAAAAGAGGTGGGATGACAACATTCGAGAATGGAATGGCTTGACAATGAGTGAAGCCATGAGGGTTGCTGAGGACAGAGAGATGGAGTACACTGGTTAAAGATCATCTGTGGTGCCACAACGACTTCCGAGTTACGGGATAGAAAAGGATAGGATAAACAGTTTTGTTTCATTTCGTTCGGGTACTGAAAGATGCAGACGATGTACGTAGTAACTATTAGTAACAAACATTGCACAGAATAACAGTTGAAAAAAGATGTCGGCACAACAGTCAACCGTTAGTTCACTGGAAAGATGCAAGAGAGTGTAGAAGAACGTATTGTTGTGTCATCAAATATGTATAAGACTGTGTTAGTAACTATTAGTAACTAGAGTTGTGTGGATCAACGATGGTACCAATCTATCAATTGTTCGTCACAGGTAATACAAGCACAGACAGTCATTCAGAGAACTGAGCTGTCGGACAAAGAGAAAAATTACGCTTGGGTACGTCAATTCCACAGGGTGATAGTCATTTAAACACTACTTGTTTTCCCTTCAAACTTTATTTTAAAGCTTGGCTTAAGTCCAAAGGTGAATAGGGAATTTTCTGTGGGAATATATACACAAACCAATAACAATATATCGCTCTTTCAATAGAACATGCTCGGGAATACGTGGGGGGAAAACTTTGGCCGGTTTGCCCGCATGTTGCATCAGAGTTGTCTAACGTGGAGAAATTCTTTGCAAACGAACACAATTTCTCGCTTACAATTTCTGTTCTGTGCACCATCAAACCTTCCGGACTACCCGAAAGGTTGATTTCAGTTGCAATCCTGGCTAGCTCCGCTAGTTCGGCCTTGCACTGCCAGGCAACCACCACCACCCTTTCCCGAAGTTGCTTAAAGCTTGCAGCTCGAGGTAGCTTTCATAGTGTTCTGAGACAAGATGTCCGCCCGGATAACTCTAGGTAACTAACAACAAAACGAAATTACAAGTTGTCTCCCATTTCCGAATAAGGCCTATTCATTTTAAATATTTTTTAAAAACAATTTTTTAGTTATTTATTTATTTAACGTGTATTGACATGTTTGATATTAGGCAATTTTTAAAAAATTGTTTTTATTGTTTTATTATTCCCAAAGGCGCAACATCACCTCTTATATTATAGAACACTTGAACCGAATAGAAAGAAATCTGATGTCCTACGAAGCGTGAAATGAAGGGAACCTGACCTGACAGAAAATGCTGGTTTTATTCCGTCAATGCTGAAAACCCGCCGTGACCAGAAAGTCAACAGGACGGCAATCTTCTACCTGACTGTAAGGAAGACGCTGAGTTAAGCCAACATTAGGGCATCAAGAAAAAGGAACTATAGTTGGTTTGTAACTCCTCACTAAGCGTTTAATTAAGCCTAAGACTTTGACTTCGACTGTTTATTGAATAAACACACCACAGATTCCTTTCCATGGGGAGGTTCGTTTAGGGGTTCAGCGCGAGCATGCGACCTCGGGCTATAAAATGACAACATATACAAATAAATATAAAATTACCAAACTACAAAACACAAAATTCATTGGACATTCCATATCGAAAGCTTTACCAAAATAACCAAGTTCTTTGCAAAATACAATACAAAAACGAAATACGCAATAGATGAACACTGAAGGAACACTTTGATGTTTCAGGGTAGCCCCACTGCAAAATGGGTTTTAATACTGCTACTGATTGCCAGACAAACGACTGACATATATGCCAGACACATAAACCCATTCTCTCTCTCTCTCTCTCTCTCTCTCTCTCTCTCTCTCTCTCTCTCTCTCTCTCTCTCTCTCTTTATGAACACATCACACACCCTTGTTCTCCTACCCTGTCCCAAACATAACACACACAAACACACACACACACATACACACACAAACATTCTCTCTCTCTCTCTCTCCTTCCCTTTTAAACAGACACACATATATTCACTCTCTGTCTCTGTACTCCGCCTCTACCTCTCTCTGCTCTTCAGACACACACACACACACTTTCTATCTCTCTCTATCTCTCTCTCTCTCTCTCTCTCTCTCTCTTTGACACACACACCTACACACATATATATTACGCACAAGGACCCACACATGACCGCGGTATAGCAACTGACCAACTCATTAACCGGCCACACTGCAAAGATCTTTAACTTTAAATTCATACATAACCCAGTCATCGTGAAAGCCGCATCAGAAATGAAGAAGCGATGTCGATGATGATGATGATCCTCATCATCATTAATATCTTGGTCGTTGTCATCATCATCATCGTCATCACCGTCACCACAACCATCACTACCATCATCATTATCATTTCATAATCATCATCATCATCATCATCACCATCAAAATCATCATTGCGAAACAGACCTAGTAACGGCCAATACACACATTATTAACTTCGATAAACAAAGAAAGAGACAAAGCTATGGAGACCGACCACTTCAGGGTAAAGAGGTTGGGAGGTTTGGAGATGAGGGTGGGGGAGTGTGGGTCGTGCAAAGCTGTGAGAACAACACGTACATGTCGGACATCTACAACCAAAAGCAACACATGCGGTGGTTAGGGCAGGAGAACGTGACGTTTTCACAACTAGCAGGCACATGACCGTGCTTTAAGCTTGGCGGTAATAGAGGCGCATACAAGTTATTTTAAACCACAGTGAAAACATACCGCACACCAAAACTAGGTATTTAGCATACAAAAATGCCTATCACTTGTCATCCTAAAATACCCTACCCCCCCCCCCGCCCGCCCATCCCTTTGTTCACCTTATTTCAGTCTCCACCCAAATCCCCCACCTCCTCCCTCCCCCATCCGTGTGCGCTGTGAGTGTGCTGTTAGCATGGACAATGTTGCGCCCTATAAGGAGACATCATCATCATCATCACTATCATCATCATCACCATCATCATCACTATCATCATCATCAACATCACCATCATCCTCACCATCATCATCAACATCACCATCATCCTCACCATCATCATCAACATCACCATCACCATCATACTCACCATCATCATCAACATCACCATCGTCATCATCATCATCATCATCACCATCGTCATCACCATCATCATCAACATTACCATCGTCATCACCATCATCATCATTATCATCATCACCATCATCATCACCATCATGATCATCATCATCAACACCATCATCATCATCATCTTCAACACCATCATTATCATCATCATCACTATCAACATCATCATCTTCATCGCCATGATCATCATCTTCAACATCATCATCATCACTATCATCATCACCTTCAACACCATCATCATCATTATCACCATAACTATCATCATCATCATCTTCAACACCATCATCACCATCACCATCATCATCATCATCTTCAACACCATCATCATCATCATCATCATCATCATCATCATCATCATCTTCTTCTTCAACACCATCATCATCATCATCATCATCATCATCAACGTCAACACATCAAAATTGCTGAGTCTGGGCACGTCTTTACTTCAGGGAAAGGAAAAGTTGGACATCTTTCAAAAAGACGAGCCACAGCAAGGGGAAGGAAAGATGGGTAAGAGTGAGGGAGGGGGTTGGGGGAGCGCCAACATGGAAACAACAAAAGTCATAAAAACATGGATGCAAGTTGGAACTGCTGAACTTTTGCAACTGGAGATTATAGCCAATGATACACGCTTGCACGCCAATAAAGTCCCATCTATACATTAATTAATTAATTAATTAATTAATTAATTTATAATCATCATCATCATCATCATCATCATCATCATCATCGGAAAATGGGCGATTTTCAAAGGAGTTCCAACCAAACAAACTGGGCACACTAAACATGCAAACAGGCAAGAGTACTAAAGCACGAAGACGAGCTTGCAGACGAAGTCTATGGACACTTGTCAAAAAGCTCCTCAAGAATGGCTACAAGTGCAAATGTACAAAAGTACACATGGAAATTGCAGATAAAATGAACAATTGCCCAAAAAAAAACAGCAGTATAATCTGACTGAAAAAGTGCCAAATGTCAGAAATGAAAAAAGCAGGCGACATCTCGTACCTCCTCAAAAATGGACTTGGGGAATCGTCGATACGATCTGTGACGTAGCATGGATAGCCGAGCCACGGCTCTCATCGCGTGCATCATCTTCCGTTTAAGTCGTATGCGTCGCGCCGACCGAGCCCGCTGTAATGCGCAGGTGCAGCGGAAGTGACGTTATACACAAGCGTGGAGGACATGGCGTAGCGGAGGCACGGATGACGCATTGGGGGAAAGACAGGACGATGGTGTTGGTGATTATCAAGCCACGGTCACGCGTGAACGTAGTGACGTCATTGAGGTGGTGAGGTCATTTCATCATGCAGGGTACACACACAGGGAAACAACATGACGTGAGGGTGACGTCAAACTTCGCTAACAATTGAAAGACGACAGCCATGCACTAAAATCTTTCTTTTGGACTCGTGCAGCTAAACAAACACTAAGTTATTATTTTACCTTTTTACGTCGCTGTCCACAAAGCCACTACAGCTAACTATGGTTGTCTATTATAATATTACTAGGGAAGACCTCTATAACCTGTATAGACTTCAATAACATGCAGTAAAAAAAAAACCAACTGAACATGTTTGGGCATCATGCGAAGATCAACTGATATCAAACAATAATCAAATATACAGTCTTCAAACAAAGGTACAATCTTGGCTGGGTGATTGTTGAAAAGTATCTCTCTATTAAAAAGCTGCTTATCATTTTCGTAAATAATATTGTGTCTGCATAAAACAACATGGACAGTGATCCTTACAGAGGTAGAATGTAATGACTGATCTCTGATTTTATCTCACAGTGACCACAGCAGCCTATCATGGACCGTCACCTGACACTTGGTCTCAAGTCTCCTCAAGTCTTTTGTTGTGTATGATCCGAGTTAACTCAGGCTATTGTGAGACGGCTGTGGATGTGATTTTTCTATTGTTTTTCACAGGGTGTTCACTTTGTGAGAGATAAACTAACTAAAGTGATTTACTATTTGTACGGGGGTTGGGCCATGAACAGTCATACTCACAGTTCTGTTACTTTCTCTTATAGTACTAAATTAAATCGAGCATCGCTTAGCTCTACATTTTTGTGACCAACAGCCAAACGTTACACTATTATGGATTGCGTTCGTCAAAGTGAGATAAAATCAGAGATTAGGAACCACATTCTGCCACTGTAAGGATCACAACAGGTTTTGTTTACTGAAAATGCTGTTCTATTTATACACGTGACAAGGAATCGTCAATACGGAGTTACTTTTCGACCACCCTGTAGAACAGTCCTAGCCTAGCAATCGGTGATAGAAGGCCCTAAGCCATCAACCTTTCTATTCACCTATACTACTACTACTACTACTACTACTACTACTACTACTACTACTACTACTACTAATAATAATAATAATAATAATAATAATAATAATAGTAATAATAATAATGCAAGATGCTATCACGCGTCTTTTCTTCAATGGAACTCAAAGCGCGGCGATCTAAAGAGATCGCTGTTACGAAAGGCGGAAAAGAAATCAATATGTATATTTGAAATTTAGACTGAGGGCATCCAATATTATTATTGAAGGGAAGGAGGAAACCATAGTACCCTGAGAAACCCTCTGTGACCTAAAAAGTCTCGTTACTAAGTCACGCAGGTTCGGCGCTCCATTGAGGAGTGATCAATAAATTAACGTAATTAGCTTTAATAATAAATCAACAGCAAAAAATAAAAAAATAGTTAAAATAAATAAATAAATAAATAAATAAATAAATAAACTGAGACAAAACAGAATAGAAAATAATTAGCCTACATACAATGAAAAAAAAGGCAGCTTACAGGAAGGAACATGACGTCAGCGTCGTCCATGGTGTACGTCTTGGATGAATGCGGGTTTTCCCGCGCCGCCATCTTGGAGGAAGCTGCCATCGTCCTGACTGGCGGCATCACTGCCTTGGACGTCTTGTCCTTGGTGGGCGCCGCTAGTTTGGAATTTCGTGTCCCCAGGGACTGCCGCGACGTTTGTCTGCCCCTGGGCTTGGACTGTACTTTAGCATTCTTGTTATTTTCGTCGTCGCCATTGTGGCTTCCATGTTCGCTGTGGAAGCGTTGGGGGTCTGAATTTTGGGCATGGAGCTAGACGCCACATTTAATCCCGTTGTGTCCTCTTCCGGGCTAGAAAGGTCTATTCCGGGGTTATCTTTTGTTGTTTTCGGCGATTTGTCGTTCTTAGTTTTCTTGTTTACCGTCTTGGGTCCAGATTTGGGTTTGATAGTCTTGTTCAGACGGTTGTGGTTGTTGTTGTTGTTGTTGCTATTGTTGTTGTTGTCTTCTTGTCCTGTTTCTTTCAGATATCCTGCTTCTCTTTCTTCTTCTCCTCTTGTCTCTTTTTCTTCTTCTTCTTTGTGCTTTCTTTTGACGTTGTTCAGCTGCTTGCTCTTGGCTGGATCTGGACGGCGAGTGTTTGATTTAACCTTTCTAGGAGGACTGGCATTGTTGTTGGCTTTCCTTGGGGGACTGGTATCAGCAATGGGATGTTTGGTTGGGCTTGAATCAGGACCAGGACCTGGAGTAGGACGTCGGTCATTAGGTGGCGGACGTCTATCGTTAGGTGGCGGACGTTTGTCAGGACTTGCGCCAGATTCTTCTTCTTCTTCGCCGCTCGACATTCTTACAGCTTGCTCTCTCCCTCCCCCTTCTCCTCTTCCTCCTCTTCCTGCACCATCTTTGCGCTTAGCAGGAGGAATCTTAGCAGCAGCTCTTGGCTGTCGAGGGCCGTTTTGAAGAGGTTTACTGTCCCCTTTCGCTTCTTTCGGTGTCTCTTCTTCTTCTTCTTCCATATTTTCTCTGTGGTTCTCGCCTTCGTCTAAGTCTGAATTTCTCTTGTCTTCGTTTCTAAAATCATCCTCTTGATCGTCCCTCTCCCTGTCAGAATCGTCAGCGGAGAATTTATTCGGTCTTTCTATCTCCTGTTGGTATGAGGAATTTAAGTCTTCCTCTTCTTCTTCTTGGCCCTCAAATCTATTCCTTTCCTCTCCTCGTCCTGGAAATTTGGACTTTGTATCACTTTCTCTTTCTTCTTCGTCGTCGTCGTCAAATCTGGAAGGTTCAGTTTCTTCTTCCGAAATGTGGGGTTTAGAGTCTGGTTTGTGAGATTTGTGCTGAACTTTTGCCTTTGAACGGGGGCTGGCCATCGTGTGACGGATCTACGTAACAGTCAAGACGTAATGCCTTCCGGCTCTTATGCACAGCGGAGGAAAAGAAGGCCGCATTGGAAATTAGCCCCACTCGCACCACAGTCCTAAGTTCGCAAATATCCACCACCTCACTATACACAAGTTGTCTTTTTTTTTCTTCTTTTTAAAACCTTTCTACATTACAAACGTATTCACTTGCTCATGCTGCAGCAAACCACTTTTTATCAGCTTACTTTGAACAGAAACTGCAAAATGGTTTTAAAATGTCAGCACTCCCGTCTATCACAAACTCCTGACCTATCCTTCTAGCATAACAAATGTCTCTCTCTCTCACTCTCTCTCTCTCTCTCTCTCTCTCTCTCTCTCTCTCTCTCTCTCTCTCTCTCTCTCTCTCCCTCCCTCTGTGTGTTTCTAACCCTTTCCCAACACGGGTAGAAATGCGGGTAGGTCTCTAACAAAGAAAATGGTGGTGGTAACTCCAACACAACCTGTATCCACAAAACAAGGTTAAAAATTCACCACCAACCTTCCTCGCACCAGCAGCTGGTAACAAAAGGGGAAGAGACACTTAAAAAGAATCAGTGATCAGGAACTCCCCAATAACCTCTACGGGCGTGTTTTAATATATAAACCCATCTTTGTATTCCTTGTTTTATCCCTTGCCAACTATTGTCACTATGTTTAGCAATGAATAGTGCAGTCTCTACAACACTTGCCGTCTAATGTATCTAGGTTTATTATTTATGTATTATTTGATATATAGCGCTTTGGCAGCTGGCTTACACAGGATCTGGCTTACACAGGATCTAACTGAAGCAGCCCGAGGCGCGCACTTCCTGCCTCAGGCGCACCGTCTGACCCTCAGACAACCGAGCACAAGTCTGGGCGTTCGGACATATCGGAGAAGGCGCCCAGTGCTTGCTGGGGGCTGGGTAGCTGGCACTAACCTGTCTAGGACATGAGCGTCAGGATCTTTAAAAATCCGTGATGTGGAATGCGTGCGTGCACAGACTAGATCTCGGTTTATACTCTCACCCGAAAGGGTAGAGCATTCCTTTGTTTTGATAAAGTATGTTGCTTTCTTTATTCAACCCTTGCCAACCGAGCTGTTTCTTCTGTACTTTCGTTTTCCCAATTCATAAATCATTTCTTTTGCTTTTTTTCCGACCTTAGCCAGCCATTATTAGTACTGTTTAATCATTGCAACGTGTTACGTTTGAGACGCGCACGATAGATTCCATCATTTTATTTTGCAAAGAATGCAAATAATATATATTTGATTTTGCGTTGTTGCTAGAAGAAACTTTTTATAATATTGATAGTTTTGGTCGGTCGATATTGTTGAGAATTTTCTGCAATTACTTGTTTATCATCGATCGAAGCGTCTAGACCTTACGGGTAAAAGCTGGTCGAATCTAAACATTATATGACGTAAGGCAGTGCATAGTTCCGGTGACAAGTTTTATTTTGATTGGGTGTTATTGCGTCATGCTGGAATGTTTGAACTTTTTCTCGATCGCAGAGAGGGCACTGTCTGCTTGTAGGGAGGAGGGGCCAGGTAGCTCAGTTGGTAAGAGCGTCTTGCTAGTAACCGAAGGGTCGCTGGTTCGAATCCCGGATTGGTCAACGTGTGATCATATTATTTTCCCCTTTACCAACAACTGGCCCGCTGGTGTCAGTATAAATCGGTCCAGTAGTCACCTATATGCGAAAGTGTCGTGTGACTATAATCTACAAACAACTTGTAGGGACACAAGTATATCAACTAACAAGTTAGTATCTCGTATTGCCCTCAGTCGACGTGCGGTGGTCCCGTTTAACCACAAGCTGAGACGGGGAAATCCCAAACCTAAAAATAGAATAGAGAATTCTGGGAAATCTGTTCTCGCGAAGATGTGCTCGCTGAAATGAAACGAAAGTTGGGAGAGGAACTGCATATTTCTGGTAGTGAACAAAGGCAGAAACTTGTCAGCAGTATTATCAGCGATGGAGTTATAATGGACGAAGTGCTCCATACCTATGAGGTTGCCTTTGCTCGAGCAAAGAAACTAAAGAAGGATTTGGCCGACGTCATTTCAGAAAAGGATTTCTCTACCCATAATTCCCCTGGGTTTTGAAGTTTCTAAAAAGTTATTTCAGGCCGATGACGCTCTATGGAGCGAAAAGCATGTAAAGGGAAGCAACCGGTTGTACGCGCACGTCGATAGAGACGTAGAAGGGAGATAGTAACTTGTTAGTTGATATACTTGTGGTAGGAATGATTGTTATAGTGATTTTGGGAAAGCGATGATGTATGCAGTTATTGATGTTTACTGAATAAAGTTGGAAAACTTTATACGACGACTCCTGCCTTGTTGTTGGGTGAACAGGCTGCATGGATAAACGAATTCGAGTTACAAGCATCGGGGCCGAATCGGCTATTGTTTAACAACACGTCGTTTCGGTTGCTCAGTGACACTTTCAGTATAAAATATGATTACTGATGCCATGCCGGCTTCTTCTGTTCTTTGTAGTTGGTGTCGTCCATTACCCGAAGTGTGCGTGCGTGCGTGGGTGCGTGTGTGTGTGGGTGTGCGTGTGTGTGTATTTCCATGTATCCTTGTCTATAACCGAACTTTATATTTCCCATCAATCTCCTCCTCCTCCTCCTCCTCCTCATCCTTCTTCTTCTTTTTTCTTCTTCTTCTTCTTCTTCTTCTTCTTCTTCTTCTTCTTCTTCTTTTTCATCTCCTTCTTCTTCGGGTATTCACAACATTCTGTTTCCTTAAAGTGTCTACGCTCGAATTAAAAGTAATTAAAAAATTATTTTGCTGGAAGTAAGTTTTAACTTTAAAATCACATATATATCTATTATTACCTAAAGACATTCAATGAAAGATTCGTTGATTGATTGTTTCATTAATATTACATCACCTGTTGATTTCACTAATTGCTCTGACAACGAGTAAAAAAAACACTTGATAAAAAACACACAATCGTTGCTGTCCAAACACACCTTATATCACAATTAAAACACACCTTATAACACAATTAAAACACACCTTATAACACAATTAAAACACAGTCCACACCTAAACATAAATCCACTGAGACACAAGTCTCATCCTCTTAACTCGTCTAAAAAAACAACAACAATAGAACGTCTAAAACCCAAATTAACAAAAGACAATCTAGGCCATAGTATAACACATTCGCCGCTCTCTACTAACACAATCCACTCTTCTAAATACCTACAACCTTCTTAAACAAATCCAACTCCTCGTAACTGGTCAAATTGAAGAACAATAGAAGGTCATTAAGAACAAAGACAAACTGCAACCGCGCTCGTTGTACTTTGTAATAACACCAAGGCTGTTACACAAACACTGTCCATTGTTAACTCGTCTGATAGCACAACAATGATAGGAGATCTAAAAGCAACAATGGCTGCCTAAAAGCAACAAGGGATGTTTAGGAACTAGGTAGCAACAGACAAGGTAGGTGGGGCTGGGACGGCCTCAGAGGCCCTCCTGTCAATTATTTATACTCTCATCGACTGCCGTGACGCACCTTCACCATCACAGTCGGCTGGAACCAACACCATGGTCGATATCCCACAGGGTGGCGCTGGCTACATAAGGCCCACATTTCCCAGGCTTATCTCCCGTACAAATGTCGCTCAATATCGGTCGACGTAGCAGTGAGGTCCCTTTGCCTTTGCTACATCCCTACGATGGAGCTCGCTCAATCAGATCCAACTTTCCAACTCTCGTACAAAGATCGCCCCTAGACTGATCTAAGCGTGCATACAGGAATGAGAGTGCGTATCTGCATGGCGGAAACAGCAACGGAGCGGAAGCCAAATCCATGTACTACGTGCTGTTAGGGTAGGAATACTTGGTGAAGATATAGACCTAGCACTTATCATTTACATGCCCGCAGTTAGTAACATTTTGCAGTAAACAGTGTTTTCGATCACGTACACTTGGAGGTATTATACCTCTTGGCCTCCAAAATCACGTACAAGAATGCCAGAGAGGGGGTCTGATCACGTAATGGTTTTTCATGGAAGATGTCTGAAAACGTAAAGAAATTTATTAGCGGAGGTACGGTCATGGAGGCTATTGCAACTTACTTGCGTAGATTTCGCATCTTTTAAAGTTGTTGTCTGTTCTGAGATTCGACGATCACTAGCAGGAATTGCAACGTTCAAGTGCCTATCACACCGACTCAACCAAAGCTTTTAGGTTTTGAAGCTAGTTCAGCCAGGCTAGCTATAAATAGCTTTGCCAGTGCTCTTTTTTCCTTTCCTTTCACTGAAAGGGAGGGTTTAGGCAAGCTATAAATAGCCCGCAGCCAGCAAAATGTGGGAGAACCTAAGAGTGCTGCTCACATAGGCATTGAGCTACTGTGCTATACGCTTCCATAGCAGACGACCGATCATGATGTATCCGCAAGGGAAGAAACTCTACTTCGGGTTCGGTCACTTCCCTTCGTTCCATGTGTTTCGACTTTTTTCTGTTGCACTGTGGCTTTGTTTCAATTCAACAATCATGCGGCCTCCGTCAAAAAAAAAGAAAAGGAAAGGAAAGCAGAAGAAGCTGTGCCAGAGAATCAACAACAAAGTATAAGTTAAAGTATGTTGAAGTTTTTGAAAGTAGTTGAAGGTGATAAAACTGGATCACGGTCTGATCTGCAGAGAAATCTTTTAAAATTTTATTAAGTCAAGACCAGTCTGTTTTGTTTCACAACAATAATATCATATGTGATGATGTTAAGAAACTTGCATACAAATTAATAAAGCAAAAACAACAAAGTACTTACGAATGGTTGTACCCTTTGAAAATCCAGCTGTAGGTATGAATACCCTCACATTTTTTAGGATCTAAAACACAGCGTAATATTTTTTGTGGTCGCAGTTCAACTTTAAATTGTTAAATTTGATTGTATGTTTGTATATTCACGATGATTTGCTCACAGTGGTGAAGAAACGGAAATTCCGATAGTATAATCACATTACCAGAGCATCAGGCCTTGCAAAGACCATCCTGCAAGGCACAATGTAAGGAGGCAGAAGAAGGGGGAGACAGAAAAAGATGTGGGAAGACAATATTCGAAAATGGACTGGCTTGACACTGAGCGAAGCCATGAGGGTTGCTGAGGGCAGAGAAAGAGGGTTAAACGATCATCTGTGGTTCCTCAACGACTTTGGAGTTAAGGAATAGGATAGGATAGGATAGGATAGGATAGGATAGTGTATAGCCATGCGTGAGAATGAAGTTCAATGAATGAAGATTGAGGTTTAAAGTCTACACCCACCATTGGCGATATGGCAGACGGGGAAAACCACCCAGGGAAAGAGGGGTAGGGACCTGAATCAACACTGAACCACCATAGTGAATTGAATCCTTGGTGTTTGTTTTGTTGCTGTTGTGGTGGTGGTTGTGGTTGTAGAGGTGGTTTTAGGTGTTTGTTGTTGTTGTTGTTTTTAACCATTTTATTTTACTGAACTGAAGGCAAAGAAGAGAGAAATACAACGGGAAAGATGGGAGGGAAAGGGGGGGAGGGGAGGGAACTGGCAAAGACAGTCACAACAAATCTTATCTGATCGTCCTTCAACAAACAGCCATTGCCCATCCTTCGGGAACACACCCATTCATTAAAAGTACATTTTACGTTGAAATATCTGACGAAAAAGCAAACCCCCTCCCCCCTTCCTCCTAGTCATTTAATAAATACTTTATTAACAACTGCTGCACTCAGTCTAGCAAACAGGCGGCAGGCAGACACTGGCGGATTTGATCAACTTCTGGGATTAATTTATATAATGGGTAAGCGGGTTAATTTCTCCAATAGATTAACCTCTATAATGGGTCGCCCTCTACGTCTAGAATGGGTCAACGTCTAGAATGGGTAAACGGGTTGATCTCTGAAATTGGTTAACAGATCACCTTCAAGAATGGATTAATTTGTTAATATCTAGAATGGGTTAATAGAAGAGTTTTTGGGGGGTGTTATAATGGGTTAACCGCTAAGCATTCAGAATGGGCTTACATTTCATAATACGTTTCAAAGAAGTGCAAATGATGGAATAGCCAATTTAATATAACGCAAAGAACTTCCGGCGACAAACCTATTCCATCGGTTCAACCAACCGTGTCACGTTCTGCTCTTACGACCACACTCACACACAAAAGTCTTAGGAGAAACAGAACAGATGGCGACGTAGGAGGAAGAGGAGGGGGAGGAGTAGAAGGAGATAGGAAGAGGATGGTCTGGACTCCATTTTTGTTTTGTTTTTATGTTTTGGGTCATTTAACATGCCGACCAAATGTGTGGTTACTCGGGCACCTTGTGTTACAGCCTGTATCGGCCGTGCCTTGAGCTGCTCTGGAGCTGGAAACGCGCTATTTAAAATGGATTAAATGAAACGAAACGAAATAATAAATAATAATTCTTGGTTTTGTGTTTCCTGATATCTTACTTCTTACGTTTTACTTTTTACGTCTTACTTCTTACGTCTTGCTTCTTATGCCAGTGTCAAGCGAAGGCCATCGTTGTGAGATATCATCACATAGGAATTGAAGTGCACCATCATTGTATATGATGACCATGTGTTGTTTGATGCACCATCACTGTATATGATGACAATATGTGTTGTTTGATGCATCATCACTGTATATGATGACAATACGTGTTGTTTGATGCACCATCACTGTATATGATGACAATACGTATTGTTTGATGCACCATCAGTGTATATGATGACAATAGGTGTTGTTTGATGCATCATCACATCACTGTATATGATGACAATACGTATTGTTTGATGCACCATCAGTGTATATGATGACAATAGGTGTTGTTTGATGCATCATCACATCACTGTATATGATGACAATACGTATTGTTTGATGCACCATCAGTGTATATGATGACAATACGTATTGTTTGATGCACCATCAGTGTATATGATGACAATAGGTGTTGTTTGATGCACCATCACTGTATATGATGACAATACGTATTGTTTGATGCACCATCACTGTATATGATGACAATACGTGTTGTTTGATGCATCATCACATCACTGTATATGATGACAATACGTGTTGTTTGATGCACCATCAGTGTATATGATGACAATACGAGTTGTTTGATGCACCATCAGTGTATATGATGACAATACGTGTTGTTTGATGCACCATCAGTGTATATGATGACAATACGTGTTGTTTGATGCACCATCAGTGTATATGATGACAATACGAGTTGTTTGATGCACCATCAGTGTATATGATGACAATACGTGTTGTTTGATGCACCATCAGTGTATATGATGACAATACGAGTTGTTTGATGCACCATCAGTGTATATGATGACAATACGTGTTGTTTGATGCACCATCAGTGTATATGATGACAATACGTGTTGTTTGATGCACCATCAGTGTATATGATGACAATACGTGTTGTTTGATGCAAAGGCATTCTACTTACGAACGTTGTCACACACTGGCATTAGGGAGTTACTTTTCAACCACCTGATATAAGTTTGTCATTGTTTATAGGGTCCAGCGGACTGCAAAGAGCCCAATCCTGAAACAACCTTTTAGAACAGTAATACAAGAATGAAGAAGAAGACGAAGAAGAAGAAGAAGAAGAAGAAGAAGAAGAAGAAGAAGAAGAAGAAGAAGAAGAAGAAGAAGAAGAAGAAGAAGAAGAAGTTGTTGTTGTTGCATCAATTTTTATTCATCAGATTAACATAAGTTGTAACATAAGAAAAAGAAGAAGAAGAAGAAGAAGAAGAAGAAGAAGAAGAAGAAGAAGAAGAAGAAGAAGAAGAAGAAGAAGAAGAAGAAGAAGAAGAAAGAAGAAGAAAGAAGAAGAAGAAGAAGAAGAAGAAGAAGAAGAAGAAGAAGAAGAAGAAGAAGAAGAAGAAGAAGAAGAAGAAGAAGAAGAAGAAGAAGAAGAAGAAGAAGAAGAAGAAGAAGAAGAAAGAAGAAGAAGAAAGAAGAAGAAGAAGAAGAAGAAGAAGAAAAAGAAGAAGAAGAAGAAGAAGAAGAAGAAGAAGAAGAAGAAGAAGAAGAAGAAGAAGAAGAAGAAGAAGAAGAAGAAGAAGAAGAAGAAGAAGAAGAAGAAGAAGAAGAATTTATCAAATCTCAAAAGATATAACAGTCGAACTCAACGGTTCATAAAACAAGTTCTACATAATAAATGCTTGCAACTTACCCCCCCCCCCCTCCCCACCTCACCCCACCCCACCTGTCAAAGTGCTTAGTAGCAAAACTTGTCCATTATTATCAGTCGCCAATGACAACCCATAAAAACAATCATCTTAAAAACAAAAATTAGTCTAGAATCGGGACGACCGAGAACTGGTCTTACACACGCACACACACCCACACACGCACACACACACACACACACACACACACACACACACACACACACACAATTACAAACCTGTCCCCAAATCATGAAACAGACCGATGAGTGACACGTAGATCCACTCTGCATCTTTGCTCAACATTCAATATTGATAGTTTGTCTTCATGTTGGAAACTCGGTATTCCCCAATCCACACATCAACCCTAACCCAGAAGAGTTACCTTTGTTGTAAACCCCTCAGCTGTACAGCAAGCTATAGAGAGGGCGGCTGTTGGGGTGGGGAGAGGAGTGGCAGAAAGACAGACACAGACAGAGAGATACAGACAGACAGAAATACACAAGATGGCAGCTTAGACTTAGAGACTTAGAAAGAAAGAGAGAGAAAGAGAGAGACAGATACACACAAGATGACAGAACTTAGACTTAGAGACTTAAAAAGAGAGAGAGAAAGAGAGATAGACAGAGACAAACAGAAAAAAAACCAGGGAGACAGACACATAGACACAGTCAGGCAGACAGAGATCCAATCGACAGTAGCACCCATGTTACAAATGGTAAAATCAATGGCAGGGTGGTCTGTACATGGTTCTAGACTTTAAATGCTTCCCTTCCACTGTCGGGTAATTCCACTACGGAAAGATGCTGAACTAGGACAGGGGCGCCTGGTCTTTCGCTTGGTCCTGTGCTCTGTGTGCTCGCGCGCTTTGGACCATAATCTTTTTTTTATTTTTTACCATTTTCATCTTCCATGTAGCCCGAATTTCATTGCCTCAATTTTGGATAGAGTTTGAAGCATAGCGAAGTTTGGGGCGTAAACGACGCGCCTAAGGTAACAGCCAGTGGGCGCCTCGGGCGGTTTTAGTGGGATCCGGTAACGACTAGCGCCTTACAACAGATCCTCAGCTACAACAACAATAAATACATCAAATATCTCAAGCTTTCTATCACATGCTGTCCTAAGTAATGAACCTCAGTTGCACTGCGACCATCCTTTCACTAAAACCATCGCTGTCTCCTCCATCACCTCCATCACCACCCATTTTCCCTTGCCCCTTTGCCCACTTCTACTCCACAGCGTGATAAATATTAATCATCTCCACCCTGTTCCCCACCCTCCATCACCACACAACGCTCCCTCATCGCTCTCCACCACCATCACAACCACCCCCACCCTCACACACCCCCACCCTCACCATCACAACCACTCCCACCCTCACCACCATCACAACCACCCCCACCCTCACCACCATCACAACCACCCCCACCCTCACCACCATCACAACCACCCCCACCCTCACCACCATCACAACCACCCCCACCCTCACCACCATCACAACCACCCCCACCCTCACCACCATCACAACCACCCCACCCTCACCACCATCACAACCACCACCACCACCACCACCATCACAACCACCCCCACCCTCACCACCATCACAACCACCACCACCCTCACCACCATCACAACCACCACCACCCTCACCACCACATACCCTTGTGTTAAAAGCTCACCCACCAAGCTTGCCAACTGCCACTTTACACCCAAACAACGTCTAGCCTTAAGCGTGATCATCAGCGACTGACGCAACGGACCGCGACACGGGGTGACAGGAATACAAATTGAAATGTATTGATGCGCATTGATCTTACTGACACGGCCAATCAAAACAGACATCAACACGGTCAATCACAACAGACAGCAACACGGCCAATCAAAACAGACAGCAACACGGCCAATCAAAACAGACATCAACACAGCCAATCACAACAGACAGCAACACGGCCAATCAAAACATACAGCAACACGCAAATCAAACATACAGCCACACGGCCAATCAAAACATACAGCAACACGGCCAATCAAAGCATACAGCAACACGGCCAATCATCACAGACAGCAACACGGCCAATCAAAACATACAGCAACACGGCCATTCACAACATACAGCAACACATCTATAGATTTGTGTTGTTCTTCTTGCTGTTGGGTGCACGCAATACTCAACACCTCGAGGGTGGCTCTCATGTCGGGCGCTTCTTCCCCCAAAGAGTTGCTAAAGGCTCCCCCTTCCCTCCTCACCCATTTCTCCACGATGTTAACCAGCATGCACTCTCCCTCTCTCTCTCTCTCTCTCTCTCTCTCTCTCTCTCTCTCTCTCTCTCTCTCTCTCTCTCTCTCTCTCTCTTTAAAATCCAACCTTGTTATGATGAATGGAGACGTTGTGTCTATTGAGTGTACGTGAGCAGTTTGACAGTCAACGGACATTTTCTATACATTTGTATTACGTGGGTGTATGCATTTGTAATGAAAGAGCTGTAAGAGGTTGAAGCGTGTTTGTGTGCTTGTGTGTTTGAGTGTGTGTGTGTCTATGTGTGTGTGTGTGTGTTTGAGTGTATGTGTGTCTATGTGTGTGTGTGTGTTTGAGTGTGGGTGTGTCTATGTGTGTGTGTGTGTTTGAGTGTGGGTGTGTGTCTATGTGTGGGTGTGTGTTTGAGTGTGTGTGTGTCTATGTGTGTGTGTGTGTATTTGAGTGTGGGTGTGTGTCTATGTGTGTGTGTGTGTTTGAGTGTGTATGTGTCTATGTGAGTGTGGGTGTGTGTCTATGTGTGTGTGTGTGTTTGAGTGTGGGTGTGTGTCTATGTGTATGTGTGTTTGTGTGTGTGTGTCTATGTGTGTGTGTGTTTGAGTGTGGGTGTGTGTCTATGTGTGTGTGTGTGTGTTTGAGTGTGTGTGTGTCTATGTGTGTGTGTGTGTTTGAGTGTGTGTGTGTCTATGTGTGTGTGTGTGTTTGAGTGTGTGTGTGTCGGTGTGTGTGTGTGTGTTTGAGTGTGTGTGTGTCTATGTGTGTGTGTGTGTGTGTGTGTTTGAGTGTGGGTGTGTGTCTATGTGTGTGTGTGTGTTTGAGTGTTGTGTGTCTATGTGTGTGTGTGTGTTTTTTTGTCTGTGTGAGAACGCGCGAGCGCGGGCATGCATCCTTGTTTACACAGCGTTATCTGGACAAATCAGTGAACATCTACATAACTTGTATTGACATGCCTACTTGTTTTGACGTCAGAACAATGATCCGTTAGGGTTAGGGCTGGGTTAGGGTTAGGGTTCGATCACTTCAAAGTACTTAAAAATGGGGACGAAATATGACCCATTGTCAGCACAACGTAGGTGGCGTTTCGGGAAAGTCATAATATTAATATGTAACCTAGGGCCGCGCGCGCGCGCGCGCGCGCGTGTGTGTGTGTGTGTGTGTAGATGTTAGAATACAATGTAAAGTATAATGTATAACTGTTGTGGACATGTAGTTATTTTATAATTTTATAATTAACTGTTATTTTTAATTGTTAAAAAAAAAAACTATTTATTTGCTGAGATGTCATGTGATGTCAGAATTCTCCATTGGGAGTAATAAAGACCTATTGACTTGATTTGACTTGACTTGACTTCAAAATCGCTGAGCTGAAATAAAAACTAGACTAAAAACACAAGACATAGATGTTTATTGGTTAAAGAGAGCATATAAGACACGTTGTATCCAGCCACGCAAAACATAAATAACTATAAAAATAATAATAATCTTTATAATACCAGTTCTTGGACTATGTAACAGCTTACTATACAATAACATAGACCAGTGAAAAGTACTGACCATGGGGTGCATCCATACTCAACAGAACTAAAGAAAAGACGTAAAACTTGACAGAGAACCCTTTGAACAACTTTTGTTCTTTTACATTTCAAAACTAGATCCAAAAGACTAAAATTTGGCAAAATCGGTCGCTACAATTAGATTCGAACCCGTGGCTTCCGAATATAAGATCTGCTCCGAGGACCTCTGAGCCACCACTGCCCCTCAGTACCAGACAGACTATCAGACAGTTTCTGATACTCCCAGTGTAGTAAGTGTCCAACCTCCTACAATCACTGATACTCCATTTTGCCACTGTCAATGTTTGGTGCTGGGTGGCCAGGGAAACAACTGGGCTCATGACTTATTCACGTTATCTCCCTTTTGGAATACTTACTACGGCTATAGTACACAGCCAATCAAAAAAGCTTCTTCGTGTGACCTTGAGGGGGTCTTCGCCGCTCATTGTAGGCCTACACCTGAGAAATAGCAGAGGGAGAGTTTAGTGAACAGTGGCTATGGTTCAAAATACATCATTAATCTACTCTGTCCAGGGGGATAATGCTGATAAGGTTCGACCCTACTTGTAGCTGAAGGCTGTAAAAAGCAAAGTCCACCAAAATTGAGTGACATCTGGACAGGAAATAATCCTGTCAAAATTCGGCTCTAAAGTAACGAGCACCATACCATGGTTGAACAGCGACAGATGACTAGGCCAGGCCGTCACCCGAGAATGATAGGGCGATACACCCCTAAGCACGGGGCTAAGTCTAAGTTTCGCGGTGACGGGCCGGCCATTGGGGGGTACATGGCCGCCGCGCCCATATGCGCCAGAATGTGCACAAACCTTGGGGACCAACGCGCTCAGTAGTATCAAGGTAACAACCAGAGTACAATAACCGCGGACCGGGGGGGTCGACGCCGGGTATGGATATTAGGGCGAAAGTAGATGAGCGGGGGAGAATATCGGTACAGGGTATCAATACCCAGGACCCACAGGGTCAACTGAAGGTACGGTCCGTTTGGTAAGTATCTGAGTGGGAGCATGTCACTACATAATAAGGGATTCCCAGGACCCGAAGGGGTCTACTGAAGGTATAGGTCAAGCCCAGGACCCATGGGGTCAACTGGGGACTGAGGTTATGAGCGAGTAGCTGAGTGGGAGAGTGTCATCGTCAGGGAAGTGTCAAGGACAATAGAAACCCGGATCCGGTCTATGGGAGGGAGCCGACCAGGTGAGTGGGCCTATAGGTGTACGGCCACGCACGAGCAATAGGCGCACACCGCGGTCATGAATAGCAGTCCAAAACTGGACGACAGTTCTTCTTCGCTAGACCAGTCACCTACCTGTTTTCTTGAAAACTCTCCCGGGACAAAACTCCTCATCTGTGTGTGAGGACTGTTGGATCAGCTTGGGAATATTGGACGCTTTCTGCCAAATGGTCACTGGGGCTTCCTATGATGTTATTATTTGGCAATGTAGGCATTTTGTATGTATGTATTTTGTTGATATTTTATAATGATTGTATTTCATTTTGTTTTTGTAAACGGGGGTTCGATAAATAAGAGTATCGTCTCAGCGTCACCTGCGTGGGATGTCTTTATTGTAAAAGTGACCTGCTGGTGGAGTGCGTTCAGTGTTACCACTAGGCAGATCTTTTAAGCGGATTAGGGGTGAGTCCTTTTTCAGCGAAGTTGTGGTATTGATTTTGTGGTCCAGATTCGGTCCTTTGCAGTCCTCTGGACCCTGTAAGCAATGAACATCTAACTAACTTCATCATTATCATTATTATCAACATCATCAATTTTAGCACTGAGCGGTCAGAAAACGTCAGAAGAATGGTCACAGAAGTGGTAAGGTCTGTCTGCACCCACCATTGGTGGCCATACGAGAGACGGGGATAATCATCCCACAGAAGAGAGGGTGGGAACCACACCAAACACTGAACCACCAGAGCAATAATACTGTTAAGATAGGTACTTACAAAACCTTACAGTTGAGCTTGCTCACTACGGGGATCGAACCTTAGTCGTCAGTGTCACAGGCGAGAGCTCTACAACTAAGCATAGGCAGGTGGGACAGATCTAGAAAGATCTAGAAATATCTAGAAAGAATGAACATTGAGGTTTAACGTCTGCACCCACTATTGGGCAATATGGCAGACGGGGATAACCATTCCAAGGAACAAGGGGTAGGTACCTAAATTAACACTGAACCACCACATCAAACATACTGCTAAAATGGACAGTGAAAAGAGTCCACCTTAGTTCGCCAACCACGAGATTCGAACCTGGGTCATTGGTGTGCCAAGCGAATGCTCTACCGCTTGCGCTTAAAAGGAGTCGCCCGTAATACGGGCCTCGCTGATCCAAATTTGAACCCCTTGGGGTCATGAGCAATCTTGCCACTGTAGATTGTTCTAACCTATAAAGGGTACAGTGAAAGCCCCAGTTGAAAACCTGTCTTGCCTTTGTAGGCATGACAAATTAACTGCGGCAACAGTTCCCCCCGTTGGAGTGCCGGGGGTTTCAGTATAAATAGTATCCCCACTTTCTGGAAATTTAGTGCTTTAAATTCCCACTGTCGCTGTCTTCCTCATTTGCTCTTTCCCATTCCCGATCTGTCCTACCACTCTGCTATACTATATTCTTCTTCGCTAGATCAATGACCTACCTTTTTTCTTGAAAACTCTTCCTGGACAAGACTCCTTGTTTGTGTATGAGGTCTGTTGGATCAGCTTGGGAATGTTGGACGCTTTCTGCCGGGTGGTCACTAGGGCTTCCTATGAATGTACTATTTAGCACTATAGGCATTTTATATGTATGTTTTTTTGTTGATGATTTATAATGATGTTTGTATTCTATTTTGTTTTTGTAATCGGGGAGTTCGCGTAGTTGAGGTCAACCCTCAGCCGTCCCTCGCGTGGGATGTCTTTATTGTAAAGTGACTGGCCGGTGGAGGGCATTCAATTTTCCCACTGGGGTTGTTTCAACAGATCTTTTATGCGGATCGGGGGTTGTCCGGTCCTGATTTGGCTCGGAAGAGTCCGCTGGACCTAAAGCAATAATAAATCAATCAATCAATCAAGATCCAAATTTGAGAGCTACAGGATCAATGAAGCAATGTAGGGAGGGGTTGGGGGGGGAGAGAAAAAGCAAGAGAGAGAGAGAGAGAGAGAGAGAGAGAGAGAGAGAGAGAGAGAGAGAGAGAGAGAGAGAGAGAGAGAGAGAGAGAGAGAGAGAGAGAGAGAGAGAGAGTATTGCAGCTGTATTGCAAGAGAGACAACTGTTACCACGTGTAACAAGCCACTCATTACTTGATTGTCTACCTTGAATAATCACGCCACGTTGTTGGTGGTATGAGGAAGAAAAGCAGTGTAATGAAATGTTATTCTACAACTATTTACCTGCTCAAAGAGTTCCTCAAAGATTAGGCAGACTGTGTAGAGAGGTAGGTGTCAGATGGGAAAGTTATAAAGTCAGATACAAATGTAGCTTCCAAATGTTCAACAAAATGAAAGTTGTTTGGGTTTTTTAAATTTGTTGAATCACTACAAGTGTATTTGTAACCGCTCTCCCTCTACACCTAAACACACACACCTCTCTCCCTCCACATATAAATGCACCTCTCCCTAACTCCACACATAAACACACCTCTACCCCTCCACACATAAACACACATCTCTCTCTCCACACATAAACCTCATTCACTCCGTCACTCCACTTCTATGCTGTCATTCAAAACCTCTTTAAAAACTCATCTCTTCCATCTTCCTCACTAAACTTTCCTCTTCATATTGCACAACTGCTGTGTTTGGTCAGATTGTATTGTATGTCTGAAAGTGTTAATGTTTGCCATTGTAAACGCCTAGGGCTTGTAAAAGGTTAGGCGTATAAATTTACATTTCATTCATTCATTTCATTCATAAACACACCTCTCTCCCTCCACACGTAAACACACCTCTCTACCTCTACACATAAACACACCTCTGCCTAAGTCCACACATAAACACACCTCTCTCCCTCCATACATAAACACACCTCTCCCTGACTCCAAACATAAACACACCTCTCTCCCTCCACATATAAACACACCTCTCTCCCTCCACACATAAATACACCTCTCTCCCTCCACACATAAACACACCTCTCTCTAACCTCTCCCTAACTCCACACATAAACACACCTCTCTCCCTCCACACATAAACATACCTCTCCCTAACTTCACACATAAACACACCTCTCTCCCTCCACACATAAACACACCTCTCCCTAACTCCACACATAAACACACCTCTCCCCCACCACACATAAACACACCTCTCCCTAACTCCACACATAAACACACCTCTCTCCCCCACACATAAACACACCTCTCTCCCTCCACACATAAACACACCTCTCCCTAACTCCACACATAAACACACCTCTCCCTAACTCCACACATAAACACACCTCTCCCTAACTCCACACATAAACACACCTCTCCCCCACCACACATAAACACACCTCTCCCTAACTCCACACATAAATACACCTCTCTCCCCCACACACATAAACACGCCTCTCCCTCCATTACACATAAACACACCTCTCTCCCTCCACACATAAACACACCTCTCTCCCTCCACACATAAACACACCTCCTCCTACTTCCACACATAAACACACCTCTCCCTAACTCCACACATAAACACACCTCTCCCCCTCCACACGTAAACACACCTCTCCCTAACTCCACACATAAACACACCTCTACCTAACTCCACACATAAACACACCTCTCCCCCTCCACACATACACACCTCTCCCTAACTCCACACATAAACAAACCTCTCCCTAACTCCACACATAAATACACCTCTCCCTAACTCCACACATAAACGCACCTCTCCCTCTCCACACATAAACACACCTCTCCCTAACTCCACACATAAACATACCTCTCCCTAACTCCACACATAAACACACCTCTCCTTAACTCCACACATAAACACACCTCTCCCTAACTCCACATATAAACGCATCTTTGTCCCACCACAACCACCCTCACAAACGTCTACCACTCTCTTTGTCCAAATCTCAAAATTGCAAACTGAAAGTGCTACAAAAATGTTTCTCACTTCACAAATTCCTATCTGACGTTCCAATCCAAACTTCCAAAAGGGTAGCTGTCTTCTCTTAGAACATGACTCATGACTATCTTAAAATAACTTTAAATAATTCGCTGACAAACATCACTTACGTGCGCACACGTAAATGACAAAGAGAACCAACACACACACACACACACACACACACATACACACCTCTACACACACACGCGCACACACAACCGTGTAGAAACGCCGTTGTGATGACTTTCATGAAACTCTACATACTTTACTTTGACATTGTTACAAATTTGTCCATTTTTTGAAGCTAACCCTAACCCTAACTCTAACCCCAACCCAAACCCTAACCCTAACCCTTAACCTAACCCTACGCCTAATACAATCCTAACCCTAACGGAACACTGTTTTGACGTCAAAATAACGGGGGTCCGTCAAAAGAAAGTACGTAGAGGTTCAAGTGTATGTCAGAATAAAGGCGTTTCTACCTAGCCACACACAAACACACACCCGCACACACACCCGCACACACACCCATGCCCACACCCACATCACACACACACACACACACACACACACACACACACACACACAATCATTTACATAAAAATCACACTATCGAAGAATGCTTTCAAATGTCGGCGTCATTCTATGCAAACAAACTCTCCTTACGAATGAGCGACAGGTACTTGAAATCAACACACCAGTGAATGGTTCCATCAAGTGTTTAAGTTCAGTTCCTCAAAAATAAAATCCTTGGTGCAGCACTTCGCAGTAACACAGAATATGAATGAGAATAATCAAAGAAAGAAGAAAGAGGGAATAAAAGAAAGAAAGAAAAGAAAGAAAGAAAGAAAGAAAGAAAGAAAGAAAGAAAGAAAGAAAGAAAGAAAAGAAAGAAAAGAAAGAAAGAAAGAAAGAAAAGAAAGAAAGAAAGATAGAAAGAAAGAAAGAAAGAAAGAAAGAAAGAAAGAAAGAAAGAAAGAAAGAAAGAAAGAAAGAAAAGAAAACAAAGAAAGAAGAGAAAAAAAAACAAAGACAGAAAGAAAGAAAAGAAAGAAAGAAAGAAAGAAAGAAAGAAAGAAAGAAAGAAAGAAAGAAAGAAAGAAAATAAAAGAAAGAAAGAGAGAATGAAAGAAAGAAAGAAAGAAAGATAAGAAAAGAAAGAAAGAAAGAAAGAAAGAAAGAAAGAAAGAAAGAAAGAAAGAAAGGAAGAAAGAAAGAAAGAAAGAAAAGAAAACAAAGAAAGAAGAGAAAGAAAGAAACAAAGAAAGAAAGAAAGAAAAGAAAAAAAGAAAGAAAGAAAAGAAAGAAAGAAGAAGAACAAGAATGTATGGGTGGATGGATGGATGGATGGATGCTATACGCGTCTTATTCTTAAACGAAGCGCGGCGATCTGTACTCAGCCTAAAGGGTCGCATGTTACAGACACTCCTACATACACAGCAAACACGCATTCATCACTCTGACAAGTGGTGTAAAGGCAAGACGCTATTAGCGGGCAGTAAAGAAAATATCATTTTAATTTGGAAAATTTAGGCCTACTCAAGTAGATCACTCATCAAACCAAACCAAACCAAAGCAAAATAGAATAAAAATGTCGTGCTAGTGCAATCACAGATTGCCAGGGACGCAAACCAAACTAGAAGAATTATCAGAACTTAGTGTGCAGTTAAGGTCTTGCTTGCCTCGTATAGCACACATAAGTGGAATATACCACAATCCAGTTTGTGACTGACAGGCACGCCACTAGAAAGAGCATGTTTGTGGACAGAGAAGGATTAAGCTGTTCTTTTGACCCCTTTTAGTTAGTTTACACAATTACTTCCCCAAATACGACTGCACTTCGGAAACATCATAGGCGCCGTTTTATTCAACATGATTTGTCATTAATTGCCATACTCCAAATCTCCATACACTGACAGCGCCTATAGTTGAAGTGTTTTGCGCGAACCATAGATCTAAAGGCTCCATTAGAAACAGCATGTTTTGCAGAAACAGAACGATTACGTACACTGCCTCGTGGAAAACACTGAACAAACAGTAGCTTACAGCTCTTACTTCTAAACATTCTCTTTATAAAGCATAATAGGCAACTCCATCTCAATACCTTTGATACCGTTTTTACATTCGATTAGTCATTTTGCTTAATTTTTGTGTCGTTCCAAATGCGTGGGTTATTTTAAGTGCTTCAATTAACACAAAATACTCCTTATCTACTAAACACCTTAGAAAAAACAACAACCAAACGTTTTGGGTATTGCTGATCCAGACGGCACGATGTGAGTGTTTGTGTGTGTGTGTGTGTGTGTGTGTGGGTGTGGGTGTGTGTGTGTGTGTGTGAATGTGTGTGTAGTTGACTCCAAGTGCATAGTGTGTGCGTCATTGGACATATGAGCGTGCTACTCACATGCAAGACAAATATTGCTTTAGTGCAGAGGGGTAATAACCACAGGAATTAAAGTTAAAAGCGAAATTCGATCATTTGTCAAGAGTAGGCCTGTGACATTGTATAAATGAAGATAGGTCTATATTAATGAGGTTACCTTTAGGTCGTAGGAAAGAACCAACAATTCTTCTTCAATTTCTAGAAGTTGGCTGCCCACACCGAAGAAGAACACTAGTCCTCACACGTGACAGCTCTCGCCTTTCGAACTATTAATAGGACTAAAATGCCAAGTGAATTTCGCGTACGGTACCCGGCCCTTCCCATCCTAAACAAAACTTCTCTATTTTGATAAGAGCTTCTTACACCATATGCACTGGACTCAATATCAGAAGAAACTCCGAACAGAGGACTCCGTCAAAATCTCAATTATAATATGGAAATAGGACTTATATACAGTAAGCGAACAGTGTGCGTGTGGAAATGCATAGGACGATATTCAACTAACAAAATTATTATATAAAGAAGAAGAAGAAGAAGAAGAACAACAACAACAACAACAACAACAACAACAACAACAACAACAACAACAACAACAAGACGTTATGTTATATCCCCTGGTCTCTTTCCCCTCCCACCCCAAGTAAAACGTCACCACCACCACTACCACCAGCACAACAACCAAAACAATATTACAACAACAACCTATGACCGCCACGATCACCACCACCACCAACAACAGCAGCAGCAACAACAACATCAAGCTAGCTTGCAATCACTTACCAGTTTCCTACGCAGTCGTTTGGGAATTCTCTTCTTGGCGGGACTGTGACTGATGTGTTTGGTTTTGAAGCGTGCGTTGAGTTGCTGCAGTCGGTTCCTCCTCAGCTTGTCCTTGCTGTTCGTCCTCATCATCGTCAGAGATGACGACTTGAACGACGACAGCGCTTTGTGGAA
Source organism: Oncomelania hupensis (assembly GCA_036898135.1). NCBI lineage: Eukaryota > Metazoa > Mollusca > Gastropoda > Littorinimorpha > Pomatiopsidae > Oncomelania > Oncomelania hupensis. The sequence goes on from CM072524.1 coordinate 31,568,666, forward strand.
ACCCTCACCACTATCACCACCATCGTGGTCCTCAGCTTTGTCCCCATCGTCGTTGTCGTCTTCTTCATCGGGGTTTTGAGTAATGAACGCGGCTTTGCGGCTGCTGGAGTCACTGAGGCTTCCTTTGAAAGATTCCTTCTTGTTTCTGTTGTTCGCTCTCGTCAGCCTTTGGCCGTTCTGGGTGGGGATTTTGGATTCAGAGAAGCCGTCCATCTGCTGAGTGAGACGACGCGCCATCAACAGTTGTTCCGCTTTGCTCAGCACGCTAGCACGAGTGGCACGCCTGGCGTAGCGGTCAAAGGTCACGGCGCCAGAGTCGTCCCCGCTAGCTCCGCTGGTACGACCGCTGGTATCGTAGGGCATAGGCACGTCTGGGGTTTGATAAGGCCTCACGTGCTGCTGGCTTTTCACTCGAGGCGGAGGGCCTGGATCGTCTACAATGGAACACATAATGATGTTTAATATAAATCGTGGTAATAGATCGCCTTTCCAGCACAACGACCGGAGGCGACAACTTGCTGCTTGTGCCCTAAACAACTGAGCGACCCTAAAGGACCGAAGGTGAATGGAACCTAGTGCTAGCAGAGCGTGTTTATGTTTCTGGCACTCACTCACATAGGACATGAGCGTCAGGATCTTTAACGTCCGCGCGATTGAAGGAATGCCTTGACAGAGCAGACCTCGGTTTATACTCTCCTTGGAAGGAGTGACAACACGTGAAACATGGTCCAGGCAATGATGAACAAGTCAGCAAGCCAGTCGGTCAATGGGTATGTCATTAATTGATCCAATTGATGAAACTATTCATTAACTAATTGATTTTACGCAATGCCGCGAAGACAATCTATAATTCATTCATACATCCAGGCACAATTCCCTAACTCGAGTTTGACCCCACCGACAGTAAAGAGTCCAAACAAAAGGGCCAACAGAACTGAGTTTCCTTCCAAAGGAAGCTGGCATACACAAGAGTTCTTGTACAGAACACGATACACGATACAAGACACACGATACAAAATACACGATACAAAATACACGATACAAAATACACGATACAAGACACATGATACTATATACGAGATACACGACACACGATAGAAGAAAAAGAACAAAGAAAGGGATGTTAAGTTTGAGAAAAAGCAATTATGGTTAGGGAAGAAGAAGAAAAGAAGAAGAAGGAGGAGGAGGCAGAGGAGTAGACAGTCTTACCATAACCAGGAGACGGGTCTCGGCTGTAGGAAGGCTCGCTGTTTGGAAGACCCGGATTATAATTTTTCTTGGACAAAGAATAGTTCATCTGTCCGTTACCTTCTCCACTTCTTTCTCCTCCATTGCGGTCCAAGTACTGTCCTTGTTTCCTGAGGTGGTGGACAGCAGGGTGTGGCGGTTTTGCAGTCAGGGCTTGGTCTGAGTAGGGACTGTCACTCCTTCTCCTTTCCTTCCTTCCTCTTCCCCTCCCTCCCCCTGCTCGCTGCGGGGAGATAGAAGGTTGTCGTTGGTAGCGATCTTCATCACGCCCTTCATCGTCATCGTTCTCTCTGGCATCGTTGTGAAGTCTTTGGTTTGTGTTCCTCAATGTGGCGCGGAGCGTGTTTCGTCGTCGTTCCAAGTAATCTCCCTTTGGCACGTCATCTCCGTAGTCATTGCTGGTGGTGGTGTCTCCATAATCTCCGTTGGTAGGGGTCACACTGCCCGACTCCTCACCATTTTCTTTGTCGCTGTCCGACCGGATTCTCGCATAAGCATCCGCGCGGCGCCTCGGGACCTCAAAACCTCTATCGTCATTCAGTCTGACGTCATCAGCTTCTTCCTCCATTCGGATGGCGGCCTGGCTCTTGACGTGCAGCTGCCGCAAGAGCTCCAAACCTCGTTCCGCTTCATCGTCAGAGTTCAAAGCCTCGCCTTGACCTTTGAACCCGGATTCGTTGATTTTGTCATCGTCTGTGAGAGATCCATGGCGATCGTACCCGCCGTCGTCTTTGTCTGTTTCAAACTGCAACTGTGACGGGTAAGGCACGGTGTAGGTGATTTTACGAGCGGGTTGAAGCGAAGCTTTGCCCAGCCCCGTCTCAGGGTGGAGAGAATTGCTGTATGGATTCATCCTGGTGTTCCCGCCGTCGCCACCATACTTCCCCGCCTTGTCGTGGTTGTAGTGTAAGTGTTCCACAGAATCCGCCAACGCTCTGTCACGATAATTTGAACCACCGTACCCGAAGTACCCTCCTCCTAGACCTGCATCTCCGGGTCTATCCTCGTTGAGTCTAACACCCAAGTCGTCTAGCCTACCGCCCTCTAGTCTATCACCGGGCAGACCTAAACCTCCATCAAAGTAAGGCTTTGCGCTTGTACCCGGATAAGGAGGAGGGTCTACCGACGGGTAGGCAGGCGGGTTGACAGACGGGTAGGTGTTTGAAGATGGGTAAGTGCCTGAGGTCGGGTAGGTAGGCTGGTTCTGATAGTTGTATTCGGGGTAAGGCGAGGAGCCTTTCCTCGCTCTCTGAAGTTCTTGTATCTTCTGGATCTGGCGGCTGCGCTGGTCAAAGTCCAGTGTGGTTGCTGCTGCTGCTGCTGTGGTGGACATGGCGTGGTCAGTGGCTAAACTGATGTCCGTCACGTCCAGGTACAGGTCTCGCCGTCTGGCCTGTAATCCTTGTGGCAGCCCCTCCGCTCCATCTGTACACAATAGTAAGATAATAATTATCTGTTCTCTGTTATCTGCAACATCATCAAAGTTAACTTTTTTGTTGGTGACGTCGTCGTCATCATCATCGTCGTCATCATCATCATCGTCGTCGTCATCATCATTATCATCATTGTCGTCGTCATCATCATCATCGTCGTCGTCATCATCATCAACATCATCATCATCGTCGTCATAGTCGTCGTCTTCAGCGTTGTGGAGGTCTACTATGCCATTATCAATACTGCCGCTACTGCGTCCTGCTGCTGTTTAAACGTCAAAGTATATGATGATGATGATGATGATGATGATGATGATGATGATGATGATGATGATGATGATGATGATGATGACGGCAAAGATAATATGTGATGATGATGATGATGATGATGATGATGATGATGATGATGATGATGATGATGATGATGATGATGATGATGATGACGGCAGAGATTATATATGACCACTTTTATTATGAAACAAATGTTGATAGAAAGCATAACACTCCCTAGCCCCAGCTATGATACAAAAACAATTTGGTGGTATATGAAGGCAGATCGATACTGCAATAAACCAATATCAATCAATATTTCATTTATTGTCTATTCACACATTCAGGTGATATTAGACATTAATTAATAACAACAACAATATAAATCAAATCACAACTAAGAAATCTTATAACAAAATGGAATGAAAGGGGAAGAAGGATTTAACACCAAACTATAAAAGTCTACCAATAGGAGTCATTGCAATAATTTTCACAACTGCTGTTATCTGTGAATGATGTAATACATCATCTATAGAATGTCCATATTCAGTCAAAAGATGTCCTTGGTTTTCGTACATTGCATTTATAACTGGAAAAACTGCAATAAACCACATTATCAAATAAGTATTAATATTGAATCCACTTTCATATACTGTCCTCAGCGATGAGGACAAATTATTGTTCCAAAGGCCATAAAGCTAAACAACAACGACCACTACCACACCACCATAAACAACAACGACGACTACCACACCACCATAAACAACAACGACGATTACCACACCACCATAAACAACAACGACGACTACCACACCACCATAAACAACAACGACGACTACCACACCATCATAAACAACAACGACCACTACCACACCACCATAAACAACAACGACGACTACCACACCACCATAAACAACAACGACGACTACCACACCATCATAAACAACAACGACGACTACCACACCACCATAAACAACAACCCATCTCCACCACCTCAAAACTTCCACCGCCAACATCTTTACCACCACAACAGCGTCATCACCCAATAACAAATTGAGCACCTCTATCGGTTGTAGCCGTGGTTGTGACGTCCAAATACTGATGGTGGCTGGCAGTTTCCCCACGAACATGTTCCCCTAGTTGACCTTCTTTTGTATTCTCCATTTTCAGAAAGTTGTCTCCCTTCTTCTCATTGTTTCTCTGAACATTTCGAACACGGATGTGTGAGTTGGCATCTGTGGACAATGCTGGCACAAGACTTAATTGAGAAACGGGGTCTTTAGGTAAGTTGCCGCCCTTGTACCCAATAATTCTATGAAAATCTGGGTCAGAAATCTGTTTGTTGTCATCTTTCAACAATCCTGGCACCAGACGCGATTCAGAAACAGTTTTATTGTTTTCTGAAGATTGAATATCAGTCCGTCTAACAAATATCTGTATGTCGCCATCTTTCTTGAACTCGGGCACACTCTTTGGTTCTTTTCTATTTAGTATATAAGATCGGATTTCAGGCGCTCTCATCGGGGGAGGAGAGGAATCCCAATCAGTATTCGCAGTTTCTATGACACGCGTTTCACGGGCTGTTTCTGACTTCGCTTGAGAAGAGCCATGATTAGGGACGATTCTTGATTCCATCACAAAAGAGTTACAGTTGATGGCAGTTTTGGACTTGTTCAGAGAGGAGTCGTTGTTGACGATGGCGCTTTTAGATTCCGCCGCTAAATATATGTGCTCTTTTTTGTTTCCTCTTGATTTTTTTAAAGAAGAGTCACCAAACGTGACTGTTTTTGGTTTCCCTGTTGAAGATGCATCACGTCCACAAGCGACTGTTTTTGATTTATCTAAAGACCCTTTGCTGGTGATTGTTTTTGACTTCGCCAAAGAAGATTCATTTTTGCTTTTGGAGTTCAAATCAGCAGACGGCGCACCGACAGACCCGAAAACGTGGTTGTTGATTGAATGATGGCTGAGCTGATCCGAAGAGGCATGCACAACCGTTTGACTTGTAGGAGATAATGAATGCACGATGAAGGTTTCTTCGGTACGCAAAAAGCTCTGTCTATACGCATCATTGTCTACGGGATTGTCCGCAACCCTCTTCACCGACGTCCCTACATCTCTCCCCACGTTCGTGCCCACATTTCTGTCTACAAACTGGTCCAAGCCTTTCTGGCCACGACTGGCCACATCTGACGTCCGGTCACCTGTGGTCAGCATACTGGTCAAACACATGGTCCCAGTGGCTGGTCAATTGAATCTGCAAACGTAGCACCGATTGGTCTGTATTGTTCACGGTAGGTAAGTAACCCCTGCTGATTGGTCGATATATTTAACAACTTTTGTAAACAAAGCAGCCTGCTTGGTCTATATTGTTGACGTGACGTTATTTATGGATAATACAATGCAGACTACTTAACAGTCCGATAGATGCAACCACTTTTGTGAAGGCAACACCGGTTAGTCTATAATTCTGACGTTCATTTTAGCAGGCTTTGAGTGCGCACGAAAACAGTAGAACAGTTTACTGATTATTGATTGGATTATCAATTAGCTTTGAATTTGCATAAAGTAGTACTAATTGAACTTGTTTCTTTCAAGCTAATATCGCACATTTTCTCCTTATCCCTCCTCGTCCACATCCTCGTGCTACTCCTTCCTCCCTCACCCTCTCCACCCACCACCTTTCTCTCTCTCGCTCTCTCTCTGTCTCTCTGTCTTTCTCTCTCTCTGTCTCTATTTGTTTCTATCTGTCTGTCTCTCTGTCTGTCTCTCTCGCTGTCTCTCTCTCTCTCTCTCTCTCTCTCTCTCGTAATATTATTCAGTACATGCAGTTGCTGTGTAATTGTTGTTGTCAATGGTTTTTGCTCTTCTTCTTCTTTTCTTCTTCTTCTTCTTCTTCTTCTTCTTCTTCTTCTTCTTCTTCTTCTTCTTCTTTTTCTTCTTCTTCTCTTCGTCTTGTTTTGTTATTGTTGTTGTTGTTGTTCTCCTCCTCCTTCATCTTCATCGTCATCATAATCATCATCATCATCATCATCATCATAATCATCTTCTTCTTCTTCTTCTTCTTCTTCTTCTTCTTCTTCTTCTTCTTCTTCTTCTTCTTGGTAGATCTATCATCTAAGGCAGTCTTGAGTTAGGTCATTGTTGTGTTTTACTTGATTTAGCAGTTTTGCTGGCGTAATGTTCTGTGGCACAAACAAACGTTCCACAAAGTATCAACGAAACAGGAGCAGCACAAAATGTACCCTATATCAATATCTTCCGACTGAAGGGAGCAAACCAACACTGCATAGTTCCATTGGATATCAATAGCAATCAAGTCTGCCCAATGCGGGAATAAATCAAACGATTCGAGTTGATTTCTTTCCTCTACTAGCGACTTGCTTTTACGCCACATGTTTGATTGATGAGTGTGTTTGTTGTGTATGTAGGAGTGTTTGTAACACGTGAACGTGTATGTTGGTTACAGATCGCCGCGCTTTGTGTCTGATTTATAAATAAGGCGCGTATAGCATCCATTATTATTATTATTATTATTATTATTATTATTATTATTATTATTATTATTATTATTATTACTATCATTATTATTATTATTATTATTATTATTATTATTATTATTATTATTATTATTATTACTATCATCATTATTATTATCATTATTATTATTGTTATTATTATTATTATTATTATTATATATTATTGTTATTATTATTATTATTATTATTATTATTATTATTATTATTATTATTATTATTATTATTATTAAACAATTTGTTTTGTTGGGCGCCGCAAGCGCCTTGAGTTACATCCTGCATCGACCAGCGCCTTGAGCCGCTCTTGAGTTGGGACGCGCTATATAAGAACGACTCAATAAATGACACACTTTATTCCCAAAAACAACTGTTACAATTTAAAAGCTGTGCGGTGGCCTATTGCAAGGCACCAAACATATTCAACGACGTTGATGTTATGTTGAGCACTTGAATAGCGGCAATGTCTCCATGCCACACTTGACTAGCACGCTCAAAAGACAAACCCGTCGTTGTGCTGAAGGTGTCAGAGACAACAGGAAAGGCTAACAGACGACGAGATGAGAACACAGAGACATTGCCATCTGCCTCTATGGCACCGTTCCACAGACTCAAACACACTGGCTGCAGAAAAATGGGAGATAAATCTTTCTTATCGTTCCATCATTCCACGGAGGATGGCATCTTATAAGAATTATGTTCACGATTCTGTCCATAAACTCCGTTCCCATTTCTCTAAGCGAGACAACTACGATCTCTCTCTTACAGTAACAGACGTACGTAGCAAAATGTTCTGATGAGAAAGACTCAGTTTTCTTCTACCACTGAAAACACTAATAACGGAAATCGTCATTACGGCGCCTTGCAAAGGTGTGAACGTCATAATACGTTTCTGTTTCTGGGCATCGGTTTTCGGCTATACCGTAACAAAGCAAAATGCTACAGGAAAGTAGCGTAAGGTCTATTCCTATCCAGTCTAATTTATCTTGCCGATAATGCGCGTCTTTCCTTTCATTTGGTCTGGTGAGTTGTATGCGACAAAGCAGACTGGTGCTGTGAAGGTGTGCACGCTACCTCTCATCACCACCGCCCCACATCTCCAAACACGACAGAAACATGATTCTTATCAGTACCGCCACTATAAATGCCTAACAGTAACATGAACAAAAATGTCAACATAAATGTGAAATATAATGTAGCTGTTTTCCAGAAATGTGCCAGTTTGGGTCGTGATGCACGTTCTGAAATGATCTCTTCACAGCCTGGGCGATGGTGGTGGAGGAATAGGGGATAGAAGGGGGGGGGGGGAGGGCCCTCGGCCATAGTCTGACTTCGGTCTGATGGAGGTTTCCTATCCTATCCTATCCTATCCGTAACTCGAAGGTCGTTGAGGCACCACAGATGAACGTTTCACCAGCGTACTCCATCTTTCTCTGTCCTCAGCAACCCTCATGGCTTCGCTCAGTGTCAAGCCAGTCCATTATCGAATGTTGTCCTCCCAACGCTTTTTCTGTCTCCTTCTTCTTCTACCTCCTTGCAGGATTGATGGAGGTTTGACTTTGTGAAACACTGATTCCAGTACTGTAGGCCTGGTGAGACCAGCATTACCGATCTCTGTTCTCAGTTTCAGGAAGCACATTACAGAACAAAAGCCTGCCATTTAATGCTGATCTTGCTGAGTGTCTCTGACCTACTGAGCTCACTCATACTCATTACATTTACATTACATTACACGATTATTGCTTTAGGTCCAGCGGACTCTTCCGAGCCAAATCAGGACCGGACAATCCCTGATCCGCATAAAAGATCTGCTGAAACAACCCTAGTGGTAAAACTGAAAGCTCTCCACCAGCCAGTCACTTTACAATAAAGACATCCCACGCAGGGGACCCTGAGGTTGTACTCTAATTTATCGAACCCCCGTTTACAAAAACAAAATAGAATACAAACATCATGATAAATTATCAACAAAACACATACATATAAAATGTCTACATTGCTAAGTAATAACATCATAGGAAGCCCTAGTGACCACCTGGCAGAAAGCATCCAATATTCCCAAGCTGATCCAGCAGACCTCATACACAAATAAGGAGTCTTGTCCCGGAAGAGTTTTCAAGAAAAAAGGTAGATGACTGGTCTAGCGAAGAAGAAGATAGTATAGCAGATTGATAGAACAGAGCAGGAATGAGAAAGAGCAAATGAGAAAGACAGCGACAGTGGGAATTTAAAGCACTAAATTTCCAGAAAGTGGGGATACTATTTATACTGAAACCCCCGGCACCCCAACGGGGGTCGCTCATACTCATAACATTACCACAGCTGTTATCAGGGTATATTGAGTATCAGAAGAGGAAATACACCTCCACAGTGCTATTGACTCTTGTCATTAGTTCCAATGATTTGTGAAACTTTGATGACGACGATGATGATGATAATGATGTTGATGATAATGATGATGATGGTGATGATGTTGATGATAATAATAATGATGATGATGGTGATGATGATGATGGTGATGGTGATGATGATTATGATGATAATGATGATGATGATGATGATGATGATGATGATGATGATGATGATGATGATGATGATGATGGGGGGGGGGAGGAAGAAGAGGAGGAGGAAGATAGGGATGACAATGGCGATCCCGCCACCGACGACGACGACGATTACCACAATAATGATGACAACGACGATGACCACTATTGTAATATGATAATAGTGAAGACGACGAAGACAACGATGATGACGACGTCGCCTACAGAGCGGGCTCAAACGTAAGTTGTTAAAATCCTATTCAAAGAAAATGCAGGTAGAGTGTAGCAGTACTACTGATTGATTGAATAATTGATTTGATTTATTGATTAATTGATCGATCTGGTTTTTCAGACACGTAATATGAAGACTGTTTTATAGCAAAGTGGTACGAATGCCGGCTCTCGGCTGTTCACGATGGCTCAGTTGTCTGAAATGTGACATGGTGCGCATCAAGACAGCAAGTTGGCAGCTCGGGCTGCTAAGGTTAAATCCTGATTGGGTCAGCGCCTTGGGCCGTTCTTTGAAGTGGAAAGTGCGCTATGCAAGAGCCATTCAGTTAAATTTATCGTGACATCAGAACGGTTTGCTATAGGCAGTCATTACTCCCTCCTTTGTTCTGTACACTACATAATCCTTTGGTTTCCTGAAATCTGAAGCGCTAATGTTGGTTTTCAATATCACCCCCAAAAGCCACTGAGATCCTGTCCCCGACGATCGGCGTGAGTGAGTTATCGTTTGACACCAACCCATCGACCAACAATCGAACGCTACCACACTAAACTCTACGATCAGCACGTGCACTTAGGGAGGTTTAGGATACGTACAACCGCATTCTGGAAACTGACGACAGTGGTAGGCAAAATAAAATGTGGCCATTTTTTCACTGTCCGTCGTATCAGAATGATTGCTCTGATGGTTCAGTGTCGATTTAGGTCCTTACGCCCCTCTTACTCGG
>CM072524.1:31581148-31616148 GCA_036898135.1 Oncomelania hupensis
CCCTCTCTCTCTCTCTCTGTCTGTCTGACTATCTCTGTGTGTGTGTGAGTGTGTGTGTGTCTCTCTCTCTCTCTCTCTCTCTCTCTCTCTCTCTCTCTCTCCACAACAAATAACTGCTTTACTTGTCATTTATAAAACTAATAAAAAGCCCGAGTCACTTTGTCAGTGGGGGGGGGTTTATGCCAATCATCATAAGGGTTGCAAAATATTTTCGTTCCTAAGGATACACTTTCTCTTTGCCTGTCTCTCTGTCTGTTTGTCTGTCTCTCTGTCTCTCACTCTCTCTGTCTCGCAAGCACACACACACACACACACACACACACACACACATTACTTCGTTTCGGATCCCCAAAGTCACATTAATGTCAAGAAATGTATAGTTCATAATAGCAGTGGAAACAACTGGCAATATACCATTTCACCGCTGCGTGAAGTACTGGGGCTGGTTGATTTGAGGTGTGCAGTTTGCTTTCTGTGGTTTAACATTGCGGGCAAACAATGTACGCCGTTTGGCCAAATCCAATCACCGTGGGTCTGCTCCCCACGTGCAGCAGGGAGTCTCTCTGCTGAAATGACAAACGATGTTTCACGGGTCTGCGTGATTTGTGATATTGCCCACGCGGCACAGATAACGAAAGGTGAACAGCCCAAACTCCATAAACACGGGTGGAACTGTTCCAAAATGTTCAAAAAGGTGTGGTGGGTTTTAGAGCGCACTTTCAGATCAACGATCTGCTCAAGGCAGTTGGTGACAGACACCAGCAATGGTGGCCTCATGGCGCAGTTGATTAGTGGCCGGTTTCCTAAGCCGATGGTCGCGGGTTCGATTCCCGCAAGGAACGAACTTAGGTGACTTAGGTAAGAGAGGGTTCTGGTCATCGAGGGGTTTTGTCCGGATACTCCGGTTTCTTTCCTTTCTTTTAATAATTGTATTGGATGCAATCAATCTAAAATTTCACACATAAAATGCGCTATCTAAGACCAAGTACTTTACTTAACGACCATCGTATTTTACAGCTCCATGAGCGCTATCTAAGACCATAATACTTTACTGAACGCCCAGTTGTTCGGCTTGGAAGGAAAATGGGCAGCCTGCGCTGTGATGACAGCGGCGGTGTGCGTTGACTAAACCTCGCTAAAAATGAGTCCCCAATCGATGGAAAGACAGAAAATACTTTAGTACCGGACGCGAGCTGTTGTTGTGTCAGTCACACTCACACGTCACTTTAAAAAGACCGTGGAATACAATTTCCAGTTGACCCTTTCAAATAGACCTGCACCTGTAACAAGCACGCAAGTCTAAACAGCCCCTTCGCTGTGATGACGACGGCAGGCAACGCAAAGACGAGAACCAACCAAGCTTAACGTCTACACACACCATTGGACATTGGCTAAACCATCCCAGGAGAGAGGAGGTAGGGATCTAAAGCAACACTGAACCACACCAGGAGAGAGGAGGTATGGATCTAAAGCAACACTGAACCACACCAGGAGAGAGGAGGTATGGATCTAAAGCAACACTGAACCATACCAGGAGAGAGGAGGTATGGATCTAAAGCAACACTGAACCATACCAGGAGAGAGGAGGTATGGATCTAAAGCAACACTGAACCATACCAGGAGAGAGGAGGTATGGGTCTAAAGCAACACTGAACCATACCAGGAGAGAGGAGGTATGGATCTAAAGCAACACTGAACCATACCAGGAGAAAGAACGTATGGATCTAAAGCAACACTGAACCATACCAGGAGAGAGGAGGTATGGATCTAAAGCCACACTGAACCATACCAGGAGAGAGGAGGTAGGGATCTAAAGCAACACTGAACCATACCAGGAGAGAGGAGGTATGGATCTAAAGCAACACTGAAACATACCAGGAGAGAGGAGGTATGGATCTAAAGCAACACTGAACCATCCCAGGACAGAGGAGGTAGGGATCTAAAGCAACACTGAACCATACCAGGAGAGAGGAGGTATGGATCTAAAGCAACACTGAACCATACCAGGAGAGAGGAGGTATGGATCTAAAGCAACACTGAACCATACCAGGAGAGAGGAGGTATGGATCTAAAGCAACACTGAACCATACCAGGAGACAGGAGGTAGGGATCTAAAGCAACACTGAACCACACCAGGAGAGAGGAGGTATGGATCTAAAGCAACACTGAACCATACCAGGAGAGAGGAGGTAGGGATCTAAAGCAACACTGAACCATACCAGGAGAGAGGAGGTAGGGATCTAAAGCAACACTGAACCATAAAAGGAGAGAGGAGGTAGGGATCTAAAGCAACACTGAACCATAAAAGGAGAGAGGAGGTAGGGATCTAAAGCAACACTGAACCATACCAGGAGAGAGGAGGTAGGGATCTAAAGCAACACTGAACCATACCAGGAGAGAGGAGGTGGGGATCTAAAGCAACACTGAACCATACCAGAGTAATGATACTGCTAAGATGGACGGTGGAAAATGGCCACTTGTATCGTGCCCACCACGGGACTGGACCCGGGGTCATCGGAGTGCCAGGAGAACGCTCTACCACTGGGCTACGGACGTGAGTCACAGAAGAAGAAGAAGAAGAAGAAGAAGAAGAAGAAGAAGAAGAAGAAGAAGAAGAAGAAGAAGAAGAAGAAGAAGAAGAAGAAGAAGAAAGAGAAGAAGAAGAAGAAGAAGAGGAGGTAGTAGTAGTAGTAGTAGTAGTAGTAGTAGTAGTAGTAGTAGTAGTAGTAGTAGTAGTAGTAGTAGTAGTAGTAGTAGTAGTAGTAGTAGTAGTAGTAGTAAAAGAAGAAGAAGTCGGGCCAAGGTAAAATTTTAAATCAAGACCAACAAAACAGGTAATGCTTTGTTTTTCAAGGCACATAATACCACTCAACTCAAAACAACGACCACACAACACGACACGAAACGATACCATACGACACCATCCTACACAACACTGCACAACACACCCCAACGCTATTCACGAAACGATATATTACTACAAATCTTTCATGACTCATTTGATGCATGTTTAATTTACATTGATCCGTTTACGTGGCACTGAACCACCATTCTTTGTTGTTGGTGTTTTTTTTGGGTAGCGCTTTATTGTCCCTTTTTATGGGGAAATTGTGGGCCGCCTCCCCTGGAGAGGGCGTGGTCGCAGCCTGTGGCGCGCCCAACCCCAACCTACCTAATGTTAGTTGTGTTTGTTTGGTTTTTTTTAATTTTGCTGGGGGAGCATACCGGAGTACCCGGAGAGAACCCCCGAGACGTTGCCCGAGTCGAATGTAAATAATATTCGGAGAAACATAGATGCTGGATCGATCCCAAACCTGTCAGGTGCCATTGGGTTTTGGTCTGTGGACAAGGCAAGTTAGTTCCGCCATAGCCCACTTGGCCACAACGCTCGCTAGATATATCTCACTGTGCAAGATATATTCTTCAAAGTGTTGATTCTTGAGACTTTGAGCCTTTGAGTATTTTAGCCTGTGAGTCTCAGTTTTTGAGTCTTGAATCTGAGTCTTTGAGTTTTGAGTTTTTAGTCTGTCTTTGAGTCTTGAATCAAAAGTCTTTGAATCTTTGATTCTTGAGTCTGAGTGTTTGAATCTTTGTGTCTTGAGTTTTTAAGTCTTGGGTCTGAGTCAGAGAACAATCTCCGTCAATCAACTTGTTAATTTGTGACCATTATCATTTATCAAAGATCACGTACTCTACCAACCCTTAACATGCAAACATTACTTACCGCACAGACAGAAGCACAGACAGGAGCACAGACAGGAACACAGACACTTTAAGAAGACCTGTGATAGTGGTACTTGAGGGAGACTCAACAATGTCAAGGAATGTGGTGGAAATGATCGTATTGCCAAACAAAGTCTGTTAAGACACAGTTCTCTCCAATTCATTGGCTGTCTTTAGCAAGAGAGCAGGTCTATGTTACGCCAGGTCTATGTTCCTCCACAAGTGTATCGTGTTGTGAAAATACAGTAATAGGTGGCTAAAAAGGTCATGATTTTTTAATTTACACATCTTTCTACGTCGGATTGAGTTTAGACTTTTATTACAGGAATATGTTGATAACCGTAGCATACACGAAGACACGCATGCACGCATATCAAAATTAAACTACACACACATGCACATACACAAGCATGTCGCATGCAAGATCTTGGGAGAACACAGACACGGGGTAACATAGACCTGTGGTAACATAGAGCCGGGATCTTACCTAGACCTGGGTAATATAGACCTGGGATAACATAGATCTGGGGTAACATAGACCTGGGGTAACATCATGCTGACCCCTTTAGAAAGGCAGCCAAGGCAGTCGTGATGAATGATGGAGGTCATATTAACCACCAGAATAATGATGTCCCGTTCACCAACATACAGCTGCAATTCCCCCAGGCTGCAGCTGACTCATGCAATATCACCATCTATTGTGCTGTACCACGCCAAGCGGCACCGCCAGAACTATCACACCCCCCACTGTTCTCTAAAATGACTGGCACCGTGAACTACGTTGAAATCAGGTAGATGTCAAATTGCTTGGCAAAGGTAAAAAGACATTTTCCGGTCATCGATTTCTCTTTTCTTTTCTTCGGGTGCACGGTTTCCTACAATACTGTATTTCATACAATTAATATACATGAGAGTGTTTTTTTTTTAAAGTTCAATTTCATTAAAAACAAACAAACAACGATGACCTTAAACCGCAACGCTTTGATTGAATTCCATTGTTGGAAATACGTGAGACAAGTGCGCGCGACGTTAATATTACTGGGATATTATCTTCTGTTATAACACCTTTGCAATGTGTAGTCACAAACCTAATAGTATGACTTAACCATTCTTGTATCGCGCTTTTCCAGCTCAAGAGCTGCTCAAGGCGCTGCCGAAACAGGATCTCACTCAAGCCGCCCCCTTTGGCGCCCACTTGCGGCCTTTGGGCGCACTGTCTAACGCACAGACGACTGAGCACAATCCCGAACGACCTGGGATGGTGCAGAATGGACTTAGTGCGTGCTCAGTGTATTTGAGAAGCCGGCTATCCTCCGTCTAGGACAAAGCTTGTTGCATCAATATTTATTCATCCGATTAACACAAGATGTCCTGGTAAGACGACAGAGCGTCAGGATTTTAGCCCGTAACGTGGAATGCCTGCGAGCACAGACTAGACCTCGGTTTATACTCCCATCCCAAGGTTTATACACTATTCGGCTATGTGGGACACCTTCCAACATCTAACTTCGGGGACGCATTTGGCTTAGTGGTAAAAGTGGCGGCAGAACAATTGACGCATTGAATGTTAAGAGACAACGTTACAGGCAGTGGCTTGAAGCTGGCGGACTCCTTCAGCGTTAACAAATAACTACACGGCACTGAGGGAAAACCTTCGGATGAGAGTATAAACCGAGGTCTAGTCTGCGCACGCGAGCACGCCATCGTACGGACTTTAAAGATCCTGACGCTCAAGTTCTAGGCGGTTGAGTGCCAGCTAGACAAATACGCTCAGCAACCACTAGAACTAGGCACAATGGTCTGCGTCAGACTATGCGCTTAAGACAGTAAGTGCGCACCTAGTTGTATCCTGTATTGGCTGGAAAAGTGCTCTAGAAGACCGCTAACAAATATATTTTTTGTAAAGTCAACTGCCAGAAATTTGATTTGTACAAATACATACATTATCTTCCTATATGCTTGCGAAACATGGACCCTCACAACAGATCTCCAACGAAGAATACAAAGCATGGAGATGAGGTGCTACAGAAGACTTCTGGGCATTTGCTATACCCAACACATCACCAACGACGAAGTCCGAAAGACCATCACACAAGCCATTGGAAGACACGATGACCTGCTCATAGTGGTGAAAAAACGGAAACTCCGCAAAGACCATCCTGCAAGGCACAGTACAAGGAAGTAGAAGAAGAGGGAGACCGAAAAAGAGGTGGGAGGACAACATTCGAGAATGGACTGGTTTGACACTGAGCGAAACAATCAGGGTTGCAGAGGACAGGAAAAAATGGAGTATGCTGGTTAAACGATCATCTGTGGTGCCCCTACGACCTCCGAGTTACGGGATAGGATAGGATAGGATAGGATAGGATAGGACAAATACATTAAGATTGAAAAATGAGACTAGGTGCTGAACAGACATCCCCCTGCGATTTATACATTTAGCTATTACCCTAATCCAAAGCCTGTATGGGCGTTGGAGGTTTAGGTGGAGGCATGCACCACTGTTGCGCGGGAGGTCACATCAGGAAGGTTTAATCTACAACTCAAAGAAGTCTTAATAGAGAAGTTGTGTTACAAAATTGCCTTAAGTACTTCTAATATGCAAGTTTATCCCTAACAGACAGGCTGTTGAGTGAAGTGACTTTCTCGTGACCTTAAACTATTAACCTAGGGTTTTTGTTGTTTGATTTTATTTTGTAAAACTCTTTATTGTCCCTTTTTATAAGAAAATTCTGGGGAAGGCGTAGACGCAGCCTGTGTGGCACCAAAACCAATCTACCTAATATTAAATGTGTTTTTGAAATTTTACTGGGGGAGCAAACCGGAGAACCCGGAGAAAACCCCCAAGATGTTGCCCGAGTCGAAAGTAAATAATATCGGGAGAAACATAACGCCAAGATGCTGGATCGATCCCACACCTGTCAGGCGCCTTTGGTTTGTGGCCTGTGGACAAGGCAAGTTAGTCCCGCCTTAGATCACTCGCCAACAACGCTCGCTTAAGTGGCCTTGACCCTGAGATTTTTGAAAAATCACAAAAGGACTCTGTCGTAGTAGGTTCAGTTCGAATTTACCGATTAGCCTTGATTTGTTTGTATAATATTTTTATTTTTTATCCGGTGCTCATAGATAGGAGGCGGTACATAGAGTGCCAGGAAATAAAACTACAGTCAATAGGAAAGGATTTCCCTAAAGTTTTTGGAGAGAGGCTTTGGAGACCTCTCTTATGTCAGAGCCAGGCTTGTAATGGTTGACTATCTTCTTTCGATCGCTGGTTTATCAATAGGGAGTTTCTTTTCAGCCACCCTGTCAAGTAAAAGACAAAGTTCAATGTTGTAGCTTATTTCTTCTTAACCTTTAAATAGCAGCGTGCGACACTAACCACTGTGCCACCGGTTCATGATGATGTGCGGCTGAACTACTGCCAATAGCAGGTCTTGCAAGCGCACCTTTGATTTCCGATGAAATCATTGCAGTTGACTGGTGGTAATCGCTCAGTTTACAGACCTGTATTAAAACAGGCACGTGCCGTAAACGCTGTTTGGTGAAGGCTCACCATTGTTTTTTTCATATTACCAAATAGGTCAAATAGGGGCAGGTTATCCAGTGTGCAAGGACTATTTAGAGAGGGTGGGAGGGGAGGTTTGGAGGGAAATATAACAACGAGAGAGAGAGAGAGAGAGAGAGAGAGAGAGAGAGAGAGAGAGAGAGAGAGAGAGATGGACAGAGGGACAGACACAGAGAGAAAAACAGACAGACAGCGAGCGACAGACACACAGACAGAGACAAAGAGACAGAGAAAGTGTATCCTCTGTAACGCAAACATTTTGCTGCCGATATCACGATTAGCGTGATACCCCCCACAAACAAAAGTGACGCTCTTTATAAATAACAAATAATTTATTCTGTGGAGAGAGAGAGAGAGAGAGAGAGAGAGAGAGAGAGAGAGAGAGAGAGAGAGAGAGAGAGAGAGAGAGAGAGAGAGAGAGAGAGAGAGAGAGAGAGAGAGAGAGAGAGAGAGAGAGAGAGAGAGAGAAAGAAGGAATTTGACAACTTAATGCATAATCGACACAAGCGCATTCATGCACTGGCACTGAAACGTTCACAGGTATGTATTCCTGGGGAGTGCAGCCCTCACAGTGAACACAACTAACAATTGAACTCCATCAGTAAATAATGCTTCTAGCCAGCAATCAATAAATAAATAAACACTTAATAATAATTTTGGGATAAAACTAACAGTGGGAAGCAGAAGAAGAAGAAGAAGAAGAAGAAGAAGAAAAGGAGGACGACGAGGAGGAGGAGGAAAAGAAGAAAGATAAAAAGAAGGAGGAGGGAGATGAGATAAGATAAGATAAAATAAGATAAAATAAGATAACAATTTTATTTAACAATGGTAAAAAAGTAAGCACTGGGTGTGCTTTTTTACATCCTGCCCTTGGGACTTGTAGCAATAACAAATAACAAAATAAAACTTCTTAACAATAACATCATAATGTAACAATATAATCAATATCTGTGCACACATGCACATACGCGCGAACACACACACTCACACACACACGCATACACGTACACGCACAAACACACATTTAATTAAAACAATCTAATAAATGTTATTACTGTAGAACTCTAAATAAGTAGCTAATGAATTACTTTCCGATTTTTTGTAAAAGATGTATTCTGAGAGAGAGAGAGAGAGAGAGAGAGAGAGAGAGAGAGAGAGAGAGAGAGAGAGAGAGAGAGAGAGAGAGGAAGGGAGGAGGGAGAGAGAGAGAGAGAGAGAGAGAGAGAGAGAGAGAGAGAGAGAGAGAGAACCAGACAGACAGACAGACAGATAGACGGACAGACCAAGATGGAGTGCGGAAAGTGATGAGATGATAGAGGGTTATGTGGGGGACAGGAAGTGACGTTGGAGATTAGTGTGATGAAAGGGGTAGTTGTGGGATGGGAATGGCGGGTGGGGTAGGGAGGAAGGAGGGGATTATGTCGGTAGGATGAAGGTCAAGGAGAAAATAGTGACTTTGACTTGCCTAACGATAACTTGCTAGCGAACCTGTTTGATGTACCGCTGTTAGTTTCTAAAAAAAAGAAAAAAAAGGAAAAAAGAAAGACTTAAAACTGTATACAATGGTAAAATTCCTGAACTGTAACACAATACTGCAACATAATAAAGTTGCACAATACTGTAACATAATACTGCAACATAATAATTTGCACAATACTGTAACATAATACTGCAACGTAATAAAGTTGCACAATACTGTAACATAATACTGCAACGTAATAAAGTTGCACAATACTGTAACATAATACTGCAACATAATAAAATTGCACAATACTGTAACATAATACTGCAACATAATAAAGTTGCACAATACTGTAACATAATACTGCAACATAATAAAGTTGCACAATACTGTAACATAATACTGCAACATAATAAAGTTGCACAATACTGTAACATAATACTGCAACATAATAAAGTTGCACAATACTGTAACATAATACTGCAACATAATAAAGTTGCACAATACTGTAACATAATACTGCAACGTAATAAAGTTGCACAATACTGTAACATAATACTGCAACGTAATAAAGTTGCACAATACTGTAACATAATACTGCAACGTATACTAAAGTTGCATAATACTGTAACAAACAACCGCAACATAATACTGTAACATTTACCTGTAACATCATACTGTAACATGCTACTGTTACCTAATGTATACAGTGTGGTCGTAAAGTAACTCCTTATTGCAAATAGCTTGTCACTGATGTAAACAGCTACTCCTTCGGATGAGAGTATAAACCGAGGTCTAGTCAGTGCACGCACGCATTCCATCGCACGTATTTTAAAAGATCCTGACGCTCATGTCCAAGATGGGTAAGTACCGGATACACAAATACATCCAGTACGCACTTACACTGTAGACCCCTGCTCCTCCTCCCCAGTGGTCCGGGATTGTGCTCAGTCGTCTGGGCGTCAGACTATGCGCCCGAAGGTTGCAAGTGGGCGCCTCGGGCGGATTGAGTTAGATCCTGTATCAGCCACAACCTTGAGCAGCAAAAGCGCGCTATAAAAGTGATTAAATAAATAAATGGAACCGCATTTGCATTAAACTAAATGTACTGTGTGATCCTTACATTAGCACAATGTAAATGCTGTTCTGTGATTTTCCAGTGACCAAAGCAGGTTATAATGGCCGCTGCCTGATCAAATGACAAAAGACATCAGATCAATTTAAGTGTCATGCAACGGGCAACGATGTGCAGCTGCTCTCGTTCACTGTGAGATAAAATCAGAGATCCGCAATTACAGGCTACTACTGTTGCACCATTCGTTTCACTGGCGAGATAACTTATTAACAATTTTTAATGCAAAATATTTTGTTTTTATTTCTTGGCTTCTCTAGATCCGTTTCCATCTCTTTGATGTGGCTTTCATATGTGTGATTTTCAGTCTGTCATTCATAGAATATCCTTGGCCGTGGGTTACCGTGCCCAAGCTCTAAGGGCTGGACACACACCGAATGCGTCGTATTGATGTTCAAACGTTCTGCTCGGCTCTTTCACTAATCCTTACGATTTCTATGCCTGTTCCTCGGAGGTGCATGCCATGGATGTTTGGCTGAGCGTTGGAGGGCGCAATGTAATCTCTGCATTGGGCAATGGAGCTTTATGTTATCGTTATTATATCGCGCTTTCCAGCTCAAGAGCTGCTCAAGGCGCTGTCCAATATAGGGTCTAACTCTAGCCGACCACTTGCTGCCTAAAGCGCTGTGGTCTGACGCCACAGACAGCGGAACGCAATCCCGGGCGACAAGGGATGATGAAGAAGAGACCTAGTGCTTGCTGACAAAATGGCCGACGGCAACAAATGCTGAAGACAAAGTTGGTGGAGTTAAACATCGCTGACAAAGGCGCGCGGTGTTATTCAAGGTAAGGCGACACATCACGCTTTCCAACTTAAAGTAACACAAACTGAAAGTCGTACATCGTGTGGCCAAGTGCCTTAAGAATGACGCAGACAACAAGACCAGTACTGAACGTCCGTAGTCTGTAGTAATGAACGTCCGTAGTCTGTTATGTGAATCCCTGTGACGATAAGTGTGCGAAGTTGAAGAATTCAGTACAGATCCCAAACCACAGCAGGATTCGCTGTTATTGCTTCCACTGTTGATAAGGTGATAGTATGACCCACCTCCCCCTCCTTCACTGCTCTCCCCATGTGATAATATATATGTACACACATTTCCATATTTATCCAATAATTCTGCCACGGACCACATAAATCGTTTCAATGGAAGGTCTTCTCTCGTATATTTAGTGAAGAAGAAGAAGAAGAGGAAGAAGAAGAAGAAGAAGAAGAAGAAGAAGAAGAAGAAGAAGAAGAAGAAGAAGAAGAGAAGAAGAAGAAGAAGAAGAAGAAGAAGAAGAAGAAGAAGAAGAAGAAGAAGAAGAAGAGTGACCGAAAAAAAGAAAATTAAAAAAACTCACAAAGAAACCTCCCCAAAAAAAGAAAAAGTCAGAAAGATGGCTGTTGAGGCATAAAGAGGTGGTAATTTCGGCCACCTAACGATACACAAGTGGTAATTTCGCTCACTTAACAAAAATAGGTGGTAATTTTGCCCACTTAACAAAAAACAGACAGTAACTTCACGCACTTAACAACCGACGCGGCGGGTGGAGTGTGGGATTTAGATCTCTTCACGTGCACACTTTGAACAATTTAGTACAAATGATTTATTGGATCCTCGTTTCATCCGTACCCTTCTGTCGTTAATAGCTACAGCGCCACCCTCTTTAATACTGTCAAGGATTAACCTTCAAAAGAGGATTGATTGTTCTTGTTTAACGCTTACATTACTAGCTCAAAGAGTTGCTCACGACACCAACATTGACTAGTGAAGATAATTATATTGCGTGGCGTTTTCATTGGCTGATAACTACTGAAAGCAAAAGTGCGGTTGTTTAACTGTCGTGATAACAATAGTTGACATGGATTGTTTTGAAAGGGCCTCGACTCAAAGTCACCCATGTCTGCCTGACGGACCCTTTTGACATTCATAGTGTTGCCCCACACAAAGAAAGATACGATATTGTCTGAACACATACACACACGAACGCACACACATACACACTCGCGCGCTCTCACAAACACCCATACGCGCTTAGTTTGCGCGCTCACACACAAACACACATAGAAACACACCCACATACACACACACGCACACACACATACAAACGCACACACATTACCCTAACTGTGCTTCGATGGGGTGTTGCTCCGCGTGTTTTACGATATATGGATTGGTACCTTATCTGGGATGAGGGTGATCGCCAAGCCAATACAAACAGCTGTTCTGCCTACAAAACCCTATTGACCTTGTCGTAAATTTGTCTTTTAGTGATTTAGGATCGGAGTCACGTGATCTATTCACACAATGGAGAGCTTAAGTGACTTAAAGGTGTTAAAGCGATAGACCTACGATAGAGTGACAATTGTGCTGTCAAAAGGTGAGATTGGAGGTCAACGGTTGTGAGGGGTGGGATGAAGATGGAAGGCGGGAGATTACATTTCATAATAAAATAATGTTAGATTTAAAGTCATTTAGACTAGGATAAATGATTTGAATACGATAGACTGAGTGTTATTCGTGTCGTTATTACACGTCTATCCACACGTTGGTGATTTTCTACACTTGCTATCTCTTGTTAACAATCCTACAGGCTTTCCAAACTGTGGTACAATGGTGGTTAAAAGGTAGCTCCTTATTGAAAACATCGTATAACGTTTGTAAATAATACTGCATGTGCATCAAACAACATGTACTGTGGTCCTTACGTACGGTAGTAGAACGTAATGGCTAATCTGTGGTCCTTACAGTAGTAGAACGTAATGGCTGATCTGTGATCCTTACAGCGGTAGAACGTAATGGCTGATTTGTGGTCCTTACAGTAGTAAAACGTAATGGCTGATCTGTGGTCCTTACAGTAGTAAAACGTAATGGATGGTCTGTAGTTTCATCTCACAGTTTTAGAAAGTAACGGCTGGTCTGTAGTTTCATCTCACAGTGGTAGAACGTAACGGCTGGTCTGTAGTTTCATCTCATAGTGACCACAGCAGCTCATGGTAGAACGTAATGGCTGGTCTGTAGTTTCATCTCATAGTGACCACAGCAGCTCATGGTAGAACGTAAAGGCTGGTCTGTAGTTTCATCTCATAGTGACCACAGCAGCTCATGGTAGAACGTAACGGCTGGTCTGTAGTTTCATCTCATAGTGACCACAGCAGCTCATGGTAGAACGTAATGGCTGGTCTGTAGTTTCATCTCATAGTGACCACAGCAGCTCATGGTAGAACGTAACGGCTGGTCTGTAGTTTCATCTCATAGTGACCACAGCAGCTCATGGTAGAACGTAACGGCTGGTCTGTAGTTTTATCTCATAGTGACCACAGCAGCTCCTAACGGTCCGGGGTCTTGTAATGGCTGATCTGTGGTCCTTACAGTAGTAGAACGTAATGGCTGATCTGTGATCCTTACAGCGGTAGAACGTAATGGATGGTCTGTAGTTTTATCTCATAGTGACCACAGCAGCTCCTAACGGCCTGGGGTCTTGTAATGGCTGATTTGTGGTCCTTACAGTAGTAAAACGTAATGGCTGATCTGTGGTCCTTACAGTAGTAAAACGTAATGGATGGTCTGTAGTTTCATCTCACACTAGTTTTAGAAAGTAACGGCTGGTCTGTAGTTTCATCTCACAGTGGTAGAACGTAACGGCTGGTCTGTAGTTTCATCTCATAGTGACCACAGCAGCTCATGGTAGAACGTAATGGCTGGTGTGTAGTTTCATCTCATAGTGACCACAGCAGCTCTTAACGGCCCGGGGTCTTACATTTGGTCTTATGCCTTCTTCTGTGTCAGCTGAACTCGCTCATGATGTGTCAGGCGATGGGCCATTGTGTGCTGCTCTCATCATGGCGAGATGAGATCAGAGACCAACAGCTAAGTTGTAGCACTGTAAGGATTACAATACATATCGTTTGATGCTAACAACGTAGCACTGTTTGCAAAAGTTATAAGTAATGTTTAATAGGGAATAACTTTTCAACCACTCTCTAAGTTCCAGTAATTAACCATTGTTCTGCATGTTAATCAACACGTCCTACCTTATGACGTAACAAGCGCTCATTCAAATAGTTTTAAAAGCATTGACGAATGCCGTTCGCTTGAACCCAGATGATTACTTGCACATTGGATCAAAGAAATACTTGTATGCTAATGGATCTCGGAACTACCTTAAGTTAGATTTAATAGCCTACAATTTGATCCAGTCTCAACTCAGACAGTTTAATTTACTTTCAGTTCGAACACATGGGGTGTTAGATCATGCTAAATAGTTCTTAATAGCTTCAAAATTCAAAGGCGATCGATGGATCTGTACTGCGCTGGCATTGTGGTACATTATATTATGAAAAGCTTGCCTGTCAAGCAATGCAATAAGGGTTGAGGCACAATGTTAAAGTATCCTCTGTAGCGCTTTTTAGACTATTAACGTGTGTCCCAGTTGATGTACTGTCGTTTGTTCTGTGTGTGCTCTTTTAGAGCTGTGTGTGCTCTTTTAGCTCTTTTTCTTCGCGCCATGAACTTTGTTGGAAATGTGCGCAATATAAATCTCATTATTTTTTTTTAATCCTGTACACGTCTCCGGATCCATGATGAGGGCAGTGACAGATTGTCAATGGCTTGTTGGCTTGTGGCTTCTGAAGAAGCGTCTTATCGAAGTACACAATCTTTTCATCTGCTGTTTAATCTCCTTCAACCTTTTGACTTGTCATTCTCTCAACGGTGTAAAATGTGATGATGATCAACGAGGAGCAGCGAGGAACTATGTTTTCAAAGCTGTGGAAATGTATTGAGGGGAAATTGAACGCTTATCTGATTGTGAAGAAGAGGATTTCTCCTGGTACAGCGGTTGCCTGCCTCCTTCCAGTCAATATCTTCTTCTTTTTTTTTTAATCACAAATAAATATTCTATTTCTCTTCCGTCGTCTAATAGCGACTTACTTTACACTACATGTGTGAGTGGAGTGATGAATGTGGGTCTGTGGTGTATGTAGGAGTGTCTGTAGCAGGAGAACGAGTATGTTAGTTATAGATCGCCGCGCTTTGAATGGGATTTGGGAATAAGGCGCGTATAGCATCCAGTAGTAGTAGTACAGTAAAACCTCCGTTTTGAGACCCTCTCTTAAACGACTTCCTCCAACATACGACCGGAAAAAAAATTCATCGATGGTTTGTACTATATAAACGACCTCTCTTAAACGACTACCTCTAAAACGCGACTTGCGACCTTCAAATAATTAAATTTTACGACCTAGCATCTGAAAAATTCAGATTCCAAAGCAATACTAAATTTGTGCGCTTTAAGAAAACAGTTTCGTTTACAACTTTTAACAGCAGACGATGCATTAAAACAGCTTAAAATACTCTAAGGAGCTGACCAGATTTGCCCTGAGCAGGGGCCTGTCAGACATGATGTCTGGTGTTCAAAGTGACATACTAAGAGAACATGCACGAGGGGAGGGGATGGGGGAGGGGGGGGGATCATGCAAACAAACAGAAATAACCGCTTTCTTTAAAAAAAAAACTTAAAGTATTCCATGATTGAATAAAAATAATTACAACAATATTAATGGGGTTATCTTATAAATAGTTATAACTCCAAACATGTACTCGGCACTTACATACACTTTTAAACAACTATCCTACCAACATTGATTTTTTTAGTTTGTAAATAATGAGGAACAGGAAAATATTGACTGCATTGGTTGTGAGACAGAGTTTAATCTATATTTCTGAAAGATGGTAGATGTTCCCTATACTTAATGGTTTGTACATGTATTTATTTTACTTAATTAATGTTGTAAATGTCCTTTTCGAAAATGTCCTACTTCCTTTTTAAGACCCCTCCAATTTAAGACCTCGTTTTAATGGCAATTTAAAGGTCGTAAAACGGAGGTTTTACATTATTATTATTATTATTATTATTATTATTATTATTATTATTATTATTATTATTATTATTATTATTATTATTAAGAATTTCAATGCATTTAAAGCCTGCGAGTGGGGGGCCTCGGGCGGCTTGAGTTAGATCCTGTATCCGTCCAGCGCCTTGAGCAGCTCTTGAGTTGGAAAAGCGCTATATAAAACTATAACAATGATTAAGTAACTAAGAATTTCACACAGGCGTTAACGTTGACATAAGGAATGCATTGGCTAAAAACATCGCATGGAACAATGAAAGGAGGCGATAAGGGCACTTCAGGCTTAAACTGTGCAGTCTCAGAGGTTTCAGAGAATGTTTTGTGAGACAGAAAATAAAAAGCGTTAGCCAAGCGGATCCACCCTTTTGACTGGTGCTCTGTCACCGTGGGACGATCCGTCAGAAATTCACAGCAAGCGCATTGAACCAGGAGTCATAACAAAACGGAGTAATACCATGCTTCTTATTTTGTTGTTCCTGTCCTGTACTCCCACCTCTTTTTCTGTCTCTCTCTTCTTCTACCTCCTTGCACCGTGCCTTGCAGGGCGGTCTTTGCAAGGCCTGATGATCTGCTGACGTGGCCATACCATCGGAGTTTTCGTTTCTTCACCATTGTGAGCATATCATCGTGTTGTCCAATGGCTTGTTTGATGGTCTGTCGGTGATGTGCTGGGTATAGGAAATACCCAGAAGTCTTCTGTAGCACCTCATATCCATGCTTTGTATTCTTCGTTGTAGGTCTGCTGTGAGGGTCCATGTTTCGCAAACGTATAGGAAGATGGGGATGACAAGGGAGCACAGCAGCTTTGCCTTGAATTGTAGACTGCTGGTCCTGCCTTTCTAAATGGGCTTCAAGCTTGTCAGGGCAGCAGTTTGTGCGATCCTGGAGAGGACTTCCTGTCGGGACCCATTGTCTGACACAATGGCTCCTAAATATTTGAAGATATGCACAATGTTGATTTTGTTGTTACCAATACACAAACTTCATTATATTGACAGAAAAATTCATTGAGAAATTCCAAGTTGTTGTTGTTCGTCTTCTTCTTTTTTTTTCTTTCTTGCTTTTTTTTTTTTCTTTCTTTCTTTCTTTCTTTCTTTCTTTCTTTCTTTCTTTCTTTCTTTCTTTCTTTCTTTCTTCTTCGTGTTTTTAAAGCGTATCGGAGAATTAATTCAGCCGGTAGTTTGCCATTCACAAAAGGAAATTGGATTGGTGGGCGACTTATACACATGGAACATGACACAGGACGATAATACACACCATGCTCACAGACTTTCAGCAATGGAACACTAACTATTCACAAAGTTGGCTTGTAACTGCTGAACAAGATTATAACCAAAGCCATGCATGGAGAACCTTGTAATCTGCGATGTTAGGTCTTCTTTAGCTTGTAACTCCCTGTCCCGTTCTCTAGTGTTTACAAATTAAATAAAGTTCAAATGTGTACTATGATTATAAATAAGTCAAGAACCTCCCTTTTCTCTAGACCAGTTTAATGAGGGCGGTGCCTGTCTCCCGCTCTCGCTTTTTGACCTTCTCCGGTTCTCAACAGATCCGGTTACCCATTTACAGCTGGGCGGACTGGGGGGGGGGGGGGGGTGTCGCGCGCTTGTTTCAATCTTTGTGTGTGTCGTTAGGTGGTTGCCTTGCAAGCATGGGCCCGCATCCATGTACTAACCAGTTCCGACGTTGCTTAACATGAAACATCGCTAGCGTGTGCACAGCCCACTATGCTACTACGCCACTCATTACAAGTAACGAGCGGCAAATAACAACAACAACAACAACAACAACAACAACAACAAAGCCCTTTTTTTAAGTATAAGAATGAACACAAGGACATAAGGTTGTACAATTGTACTTTGCTCAGTAGGTCTACTGTCGTTATGTGTTATGTTTGAGCATTGTTAATATTATGTGTCATCGGTCATAGGTTTACCCCCGACACCCTGCCATGGGATAAATCCTGTATCGGCCAGCGCCTTGAGCAGCTCTTGAGCTGGAAAAGCGCTACGTAAGAGTGATTAAGTCAATAAACAAAATCAACCAAGAAGTGGAGATAGACAGACAGAGGGACAGAGAATGAAAGACAGTGACAGGCAGACGGAGAAAGAGGGATAGGAATAAAGACATATAACAGACAGACAAACAGACAGATAAGGGGATGAGGGAGACAGACCGACCGAAAGAGAGACAGATACTACTACTACTACTAATATTATTATTACTACTACTACTACTACTACTACTACTACTGCTACTATTACTACTACAACTACTACTACTATTACTACTATTACTACTACTACTATTATTATTACTACTACTACTATTATTACTACTACTACTAGGCTTACTATTACTACTACTACTACTACAGAATTTTTATAAAGCGCAAATTCCCTCTAACTAGGCTCAAGGCGCTCGACAGACAAAGACAGAGATAGACAGAGAAAGACAGAGAAAGACAGAGATAGACAGAGAAAGACAGATAAAGACACAGATAGACAGAGAAAGACATAGATAGACAGAGGAAGACAGACAGATAAACAAAGAAAGACAGAGAAGAGAGAAAAAAGAGAGAGGAATGTCAATGTGTCTGCACCCTGCGTTTTGACCTGTATAGAAGATATCTGCATAAATCACTCTGTGTGCCACAAAAGGTTTGTTGTGATACACCAAGACAAGGAGACAATAACATCCATGCTGAAGCATATAAACCAACACTTTAAGAACCAGAGAGAGAGACAGACAGACAGACAAACAGAGACAGAGAGGCAGAGAGAGACAGAGGGAGAAGTTGAAATTAAAAAGTAATGCATGGTATTGGATGCAGTCATCTATCATTTCAAAAAATAAACATTAATTTATGTTCTGATTTCTATAATGGCAACCTCTTCAGATCGCCGCGCTATAAGTTCGAAGAAAAAGCGCGTGATATTATTATTATTATTATTATTATTATTATTATTATTATTATTATTATTATTATTATTATTATTATTATTATTATTATTGTTACTACTTACTTTTTTTTTTTTACTACAGTTTATTATCCCTTTCTATCGGGAAACTCTGGGCCGCCTCCCCTGGGGAAGGCGTAGTCGCAGCCAATGGCGCGCCCAAACCCAACCTATCTAACATTATTGTGTGATTTTTGAAATTTTGCTGGGGGGAGCAAACCGGAGTACCCGGAGAAAACCCCCGAGACGTTGCCCGAGTCGAAAGTAAATAATATTCGGAGAAACATAACTCCCAGATGCCGGATCGAACCCACACCTGTCAGCCGCCATTGGTTTCTGGCAGGTGGACAAGGCAAGTTAGTCCCTGCCTTAGACCACTTGGCCACAACGCTCGCACTATTATTATTATTATTATTATTATTATTATTATTATTATTATTATTATTATTATTATTATTATTATTATTATTATTATCATTATCATTATTATTATTATTATCATTATTATTATTATTATCATTATTATTATTATTATTATTATTATTATTATTATTATTATGACAACTTTCATGGGATACAACTGTTGGGCATAGCCTAATCGTCCAGCCAGCCCTTTCAGTGTATAAACATTGGCAATAACGGAGAGAGACACGCAGACAGACAAAGAGAGACCGACAGCGAGAGAGAGAAAGAGATAATGAGAGAGAGGCACACACAGACAGACCACGAGAGAGAGAAAGAGAGAGTGAGAGAGAGACAAACAGAAATTCAGACAAAGAGAGACAGACATACAGACAAAGAGAGACAGACAGACAAAGAGAGACAGTCAGACATACAGACAAAGAGAGGCAGACAGACATACAGACAAAGAGAGACAGACAGAAATACAGACAAAGAGAGACAGACAGACATTCAGACAAAGAGAGACAGACAGACAGAGAGAGTGGTGAGGGTGGGAGAAGGAACGTCCAAAAGAAGAGTGACAGGTCTGTCTGTCTTTGTCTTTGATGGAAGTGCACATAGGGCCTCAACAAAGCAAAAGCGAAAAGTCCATTTCTTTATGCTTGTTATCCGATCACGCCTTTCAAACCCAAAATAAGTCCTCCAATTCCAGACAGGATTATAACAGTCATGCGTTGAGGCAAAACAAAATAGAAGATAAACTCAACACAAAGAGCCGTCAGATTAAACCAAGCTTTGGAGTTCATTCAACCTCCTTGTGAAGGTGAAACAGTCATGTGAGGCATACGTTGAGTTAGAAATTGGAGTAGAGAAGAGCCTTATTCAAATGGCAAGTAGAACAATACTCAGTAACTTACACTGCAAAACAGTTCAACTTGATCTACTATAAAAAATTTTTTTTTAAAAAACTCTTAAATACACAGAGGACATACATACATACATACACACACACACACACACACACACACACACCCACACACACACACACACACACACACACACACACATCTCACGGCCCCACTATACTCCCTCCCAAATACCCTAAAAAAATCCAATACCTGTATGTTACCTTACCATTCCACTGAAATGCTAGCCTCAACATGTGATGATAACTCTTCAGGCGAACCCCATTAACACTGGCACCGCACAGGACCTAACAATGACAGACTACACGTAATAACGCCAAATCTCCATATAGACGTTAAGGATCATTAATTCAAACTACAACTAATATTAAGTAAGTTGGGTTTGGGCGCGCCACAGGCTGCAACTATGCCTTCCCCAGGGGGAGGCGGACCAGAATTTCCAGATATAAAGGGACAATAAAGTGTCAAAAAAAGAGAGAAACTTTTGACCCTTTATTCTTCATTGTCAATATACATTACACACAAAAGTGGATTAAGAAACTCGCAGGATCTGTGTCTATAAGTCTGTGTATAAACGAAGTATCTATATATCTATATCTATAACTCTCTCTCTCTCTCTCTCTCTCTCTCTCTCTCTCTCTCTCTCTTATTATTTATGTATTATTTTTTAAATCATATTTATCAAACAGGCACCAATCAGTATACACTAATGGTTCCTTTTCGTCTTCTGGTGATGTAACTTGTGGAGTTCCTCAAGGATCGATCCTTGGTCCTATTTTATTCTGTATCTTTATCAATGACATGCCCCTTTTTCTCACACAAAATGTTAATCTTGAACTATTTGCTGATGATTCATCCCTCCATACTCATAATACAAATTTACAGGAGGTGCAGCAAAGTCTTCAAATAAGCATAAATGAAATTGATAACTGGTGTTGCATCAATAGAATGAAATTAAATCCTAATAAAAGCAAAAGTATGCTTCTCATTACACGACAAAAACGCCAAAATGGATCTTTTCCCCTTAATCTAAACTTAGGGTCGTACAGTATTGAGCAAGTTCATGAACATAAAATGCTAGGCATAATCATCGATGATGATTTTAGCTGGCGGTCACACGTTAACCATATCTGTAAAAAAATTTCTAAAAACCTTTTCCTCCTAAATAAACTTAGACATTTTGTTACGGCTGATGCATTAAAATCTTTTTTCTATGCCCACTGTATGTCTCATTTTAATTATGCATCGATTATTTGGTGTAATGCCAGTGATGCTCAAATTAAACATCTAAAAAGTCTTCATAAAAGAGCAATCAAGATATTTTATAAATCTTATAATATAAATACAGATGTTACAACTATTGAGAAATATCAAGAGCTCCGAATATTACCACTTCAAAAACAATTTATATTTAATACAGCTATCCTTATGTTCAAAATCACACATGGAGAAACACCTGCATATCTTGATACATTTTTTATTAAACCAGTTGATGGGCATAGACTGTATAATTATAAACTACCCCTCCCTTGCATTGATTTATACAAAAATAGCCTATCGTTTAATGGAGCTAGTGTATGGAACTCTCTCCCTCTGGAGTGTAAACATTGCGACACACTGTTTTCTTTCAAATGTAAAATATGTAGGCATCTGCGAAATTAATTATAAAAGTGATGTATAATAACATATATGACAACACAGTCATTCATGTAATTATTAACTTTTTTATTTATTTCTTTATTTATTTATTTACTTTATTATTATTATTATTATTATTATTATTATTATTATTATTATTATTATTATTATTATTATTATTATTATTATTCTAAGGGTGAAGGATATGGGGAGGAAGGATGGTTGCCTAAAATTGTTTAAAGATAATGATGAAGATGTTGGTGTGATTGTGTGTGCATGTGTGTGTGTGTGAGTGATGTGATTTCCAAGTTAAAGTTAAAGGTTAATTATTATTATGTTAATTTCTTAAGGGACAGATTGGAAGATTAGACTGTATCATTAGTCTAAAATCTTTATCCCTAATAAAAAAAGTTTCAAAGTTTCAAAGTTTCTCTCTCTCTCTAAAGGAAGTACATTTTTTCTCTCTCTCTCTCTCTCTCTCTCTCTCTCTCTCTCTCTCTGTATATATAAATGAAGTGTCAATGTCTCTATATCTATATTTAAACGAAGTACCTATGTCTCTATATCTATATATAAACGAAGTAACTATTGCTCTATATGTACTATATATATAAACGAAGTTACTATGGCTCTATATGTACTATATCTATATATAAACGAAGTTACTATGGCTCTATATGTACTATATCTATATATAAACGAAGTAACTATGGCTCTATATGTACTATATCTATATAAAAACGAAGTAACTATGGCTCTATATGTACTATATCTATATATAAACGAAGTAACTATTGCTCTATATGTACTATATATAAAAACGAAGTAACTATGGCTCTATATGTACTATATCTATATATAAACGAAGTAACTATGGCTCTATATGTACTATATCTATATATAAACGAAGTAACTATGGCTCTATATGTACTATATCTATATATAAACGAAGTAACTATGGCTCTATATGTACTATATCTATATATAAACGAAGTAACTATGTCAAAAGCAAAGCAAGCACAACAAACACATCCTGTTTTCCCCAGGTTGGCGCAAAATATGTGTGGGCGAGCATAGAAAGACCTGGGTACCATAGAGCTGAAAACCCTTCAGGAAATATAAATACCTGGGGAAAAGCAGACTTGGGGGTTTAGAGTTCGGAGAACACCAGTCTGACCCCCTATTTAGGATCATGGTAATCAAGCTGAAATTTGTATTTAGTCCAAACTTTTACTTTTGTACCTAGCGTTTTTAATTTTAAACCTGCTCTGCAAAAACGTAATAGTACAACGATGTCAACGGGGAACGCCATGCATATATGTCACAACACTTGTTTTGTCGTCGTCTGCCGAACATAGATAACACATCATAAAATGACGCTGGACCCTATAAACAATGACTAACTAGCCAAACATAACAGTACTCCTTCAGATGAGAGTATAAACCAAGGTCTAGTGTGGGCACACGTGAACGCATTGCATCGCACGGACTTCATAGCGCCTGACGCTCATGTCCTGGACGGGGGAGTGGCGGCTCCACAATTCACCCACCACGCACTAGGTCCCTTCACCCCCATTCCCTGTCGCCCAGGATTGTGGTTAGTGGTCTGGGCGGCCCAAAGGTTCAACTGGAGGAGGAGGAGGGAGGGAGAGAGGGAGGGAGGGAGTCGGGGGCGCCTCGGACGACTTGGGTTAGATCTTGTATCGGCCAGCAATGACAAACTGCTATAATGCCAGCAATGACAAACTGCTATAATGCCAAATGACAAACTGCTATAATGCCAGCTCTGCAAACAATCTAACACCGGGCTGTCCCTTCAATGATAAATCAAGCTGTGACAGCAATGACAGATTAATGTATGCTCCTGTTTACATAATTTGATGGCACCGAGCGAGCGGGAGGAGAGAAACACGAAGATTACTGTATCGCTGTGTTTATTTTAATGAGACCCAATTTGACTACGCCCCTCCGTTTAAAATTCACAGTGAATGTCGCCCCACTGAAATAAATTAGATTGCATCAACAACAACAAAAAAAGAACTCTTTGAGAAGCATAGTTATTTTAAAGTTAAAATTGTTTTTTAAATCACTCAATTCCGTAGTTTCTGTTACTATTAATAGCAACTGTTAGTTACATTTTATCTAGGAGATCGTATAGGGTATTGGTGTACCGTTAAACAGGGGAAATCACTCACTGTCAGAAAATTCAAACTTTAACAGTTGGTTTGAGCAATGAAAGCCTACCTTATCAGTTTAATGAATTAACAATGCCAATTTTAGGCTAAACCCTTTTTGCCAAAAGTAAACAAATCGTGGGAATTGGGTCCTCTAAGTATAGTTTAGACGTTAGGCGCAGATTAATGTACAATTTTGTTGACATCAGTGTATGGCTAGTGCCAGGCAGGAAGCATGGACGACGTCAAACATGCAGATTAAGCTATATAAGATTGTCAACGAGTGGCTCTTCACCTAGATTATCATTTACTTTGCTTTAATGGTAAGGATTAGATCAAGGCTGAATATAGTTCAGGAAACTGCGGTGTACACATTCACGTTAATATTATCAATAAGGTAAAAAAAAAAACTTCAAAATTGTTTTCTACTAAACGTGATTAGAGATGATCCGGTGCTCTATTCAATGTCCAGGTTTTGCTAGATAATGAGTTTATTAAACAATATCAGCACAAAAACATATCTTCAATTGAATTTTGGAGAAGAACAAAGATGGCAAGCCATTCAAAGGTATTTCCAGATAACTCGATCGCACACACAGCTGAAAAACAAACATTTTCAAAAGCGTTAATTTGTTGGGCGGTTTTGTGACAGGGCGTTATCATAACGAAGCAAAAAGAAAACATGGAATGATCAGATGGGCCACGATGTGATCTATCTGTAAGCAAAACATTATCAAAATCGGCTCTTCCCCCCTCCTCCCCTCCCCCCCCCCCCCCCCCCATTTTCAGATACGGTTCAAAACGCGTGGAGCACAATGACCTTGACCTTTTAGAAAGAACAAATACTAATGATCAAACACGCTTAGCAGTAGTTTTAAAGTATACCCCCCAAAAAAAACACCAAAAAAAAAAAAAACAACAACAAAACAAAACAACGTTGAATTTCGGTTCAGTTATTGGAACCAAAACGTTCAATGCGGAACGGCGGACCGATCGACAACCAGACGGCAACTGAAGGAGGATGGCCCGTGATTTGAGGTAGCCTACCTGTAGACCAAAACTCAACAACTTTAACCGTTGTTAAGATATTGAGCAAGACGTCTTTACCTACCAAAAGATGTCTCCAGTGACCTTGACCTTTGCGGTAGAGCAAATTGGATGGCACTGGAGGCAAGCCACTAACCTGGGAAATGTTTCTATAAAAGTTGGTCACAATCCGTTCCGTGGTTCTTGAGATATGGCTTCCAACGGACCAGCAGACTGACAGACCAACAGACAGACTGACAGACCAACAGACAGACTGACAGACCAACAGACAGACTGACAGACCAACAGACAGACTGACAGACCAACAGACAGACTGACAGACCAACAGACAGACTGACAGACCAACAGACTGACTGACAGACCAACAGACAAACTGACAGACCAACAGACAGACTGTGTTACGTTGAAACGCGCACGATAGTTCGTGTGTGACGCGCGCGATAGATCAGTTAGTTTTATTTTGCAAAGCATGCGATTAATAGAGTGTGTTTACCTTTGATTTGATTTTGCGTTGTTGTTAGAAGAAGATTTGTGTAACGTTGATAATTTTGGTTGGTCGATATTTTTTGAGAATTTTCTAGAGTTGGTTGTTTACTATCGATCGAAGCGTGTGGATAATTCTAGTGGTAACTAGAGATGCTTCCATCCTAAATATGGTTGTATGACGTGAGACAGTCATGACGAAATGTGTTTTGATTGGTTGTAATTATGTCTTGCCCGAACGTTCTTTATTTCTCTGGAGTTAGAGAGACTATATAAGTGCCGCACTGTTTCAAAAAGGTGTGTTGTGTTGAAAGTGAAAAGTTGAGAGTGGAAAAAACGATTGTATGCAGCTGTTGATGTTCGCTGAATAAAGTTGGACAATTTCATACGAACGACTCCAGCCTTGTTGATGATTGAACGGGTTGCGTGGATAAACGAATCTGAGTTATACCTATCAGGATTCACGCATCGGGGCTAAATCGACTACTGATAGAAACAAAACCAACATCGAGTGTAACAGACTAAAATTCGGCTTATTCTGATTCTCCCTTCCTCCCCCTCCCCCCCACCTCCCCACCATCACTTCTCTTCCCCGACTATTTTGAAGGTATTTCCAGACACGTAGATACATAAAGCACAGCAATGGAGATTTACACCAAAACAAGACAAAACCTCACAATGCAAATCTGGATTTCATCTCACAGTCAGACAGCAGTTCAATATGATCCATCGCCTGACGCTTGGTTTTATGTCTTTCTTATGTCTTTCTTATGTCTTTCTTATGTCTTATGTCTGTCTTATGTCTTATGTATTTCTCACGTCTTGTTCACGTCTTATGTCTTTCGTATGTCTTGCCTTTCTTACGTCTTATGTCTTCCTTATGTCTTTCTTATGTTTTATGTCTTTCTTATGTCTTATGTTTTTCGTATGTCTTGCTTTTCTTATGTTTTATGTCTTTCTGATGTCTTAGGTCTTTCGTATGTCTTGCCTTTCCAATGTCTTATGGCCTTCTTATGTTTTTCTTAGCTATTATGTCTTTATTATGTTTTATGGCTTTCTAATGTCTTCTGGCTTTCTTATGTCTTTCTTATGTCTTATGTCTTGCTGTGCCTTATGTCTTGCTGTCTTATGTCTTGCTGTGTCCTGTGTCTTGATTATGTCTTATGTCTTGCTGTGTCTTATGTCTTGCTGTGTCTTATGTCAATGGAGCTCGCAAACGCAGTGTCAGGCGACGGGCCATCAAGAGCATATTTTAATAGGGAGTTACTTTTCAACCACGCCGCCAATCTACATTTCTTCCACTGACCTGTAGCGTTGGGAGATCTTCTGATCGTCTTTGTTCTACCGTACAATGACCGAAGTCACTGGAGACTATCAGTGCTGACCACCGTGAGAACAACTCACCACATCACACAGAATCAGCGGCGTTTGGATGGGAAATAATCCTGTCCAAATTTCACCCTTACCTAGCAAGCGCCCTCGTGAGTACCAACTGCAGCTAAGACATTAATTTGGAGAATGATAGATCTCTGGGAAGATAAAATAATAATACTATATTATCTGCATGTGTACTATATACCGGATAGACCTTATCTAACGGAATACAGTTACTACTATATTTGTTATCTAATAAACCTGGTTTTGTCCTGATATACAAGTTATTATATTTTGAAATACCCATTATTAGTTGTTATCTGAGGAACTTGGTCCTGTTATAATCGCTTTTGCAATATCTTATTTTTTCTGTTCTTCTGCTGGCGTCGTCAGCCAACTTCAATCCGCTGCACAAGCTTATCTATTGTGTATCTTACCTAAGTGTCCTCTTTGGGATGAGAGTATAAACCGAGGTCTAGTATTTCCACATATGCATTCCATTGTACGGACTTTTAAAGATCCTTGCGATCACGTCCTCGATGGGTGAGAGGCAGATCCAACAACACGCCCAGCCAGTTGTAAGGACAACTCCTCCCTCGGTCGTTCAACATCGTTCAGTAGTTTGAGGCGTTAGGCGGTGCCAATCGAATAGCAAGTTGGCACCTTTTATCTAACTCATGCTGCCCAAGAAGCCAGCGTGCTGCTTGATGCGCACAGCCTGGCACCGCAGACAACAACTGAGTCATCCTACACTAGATTAAAACGAATATAATAAATGACTTTAGTTGAAAGCGTAGATTAGATATCGGATTCCACGATCGACGCCTAGGCCATATCAAATTGCTTAGAATAATCTCCCTTGTTATGATGTGGCACTGGAGCGGAAGACATTTGCACGTTCCAACATGGCCGACTTTTCTCTTGGATAAAAAGGACAAATAGCGAATAACAGTTTGTGTGTAGTATAGAAAATTTTTTATGGGGCCGGGTAGCTCAGTTGGTAAGAGCGTCTTGCTAGTAACCGAAAAGTCGCTGGTTCGAATCCCGGATTGGTCAACGTGTGATCCTATTATTTTCCCCTTTACCAACAACTGGCCCGCTGGTGTCAGTATAAATCGGTCCAGTAGTCACCTATATGCGAAAGTGTCGTGTGACTATAATCTACAAACAACCACAGAAAATTTTGGGATTTTTATTGTTCTCTTTCTTCAAATGTTCTGGAAAGACCCCATCATTGTGCACCAAGACTCTGTAACAATAAGGTGTGAAGCAACGAAATCTATACCAAGCATTGCAGAGACGTCGCAACACACGTTCATTCACATATTATAATTGCACGCAGACACACAGTCGCACGCTCAAAGAACCACACGCGTATATAAACACCTAAATATATGCATACATGCAATCTCTCTCTCTCTCTCTCTCTCTCTCTCTCTCTCTCTCTCTCTCTCTCTTACACACACACACACACACACATATAGTGCCACGCGCCGAAGTGAGCCATATACGTTTTGGGGTGGGGTTGTTTTTTTTTTCACAACATAAGGTGTCCCTATATTGTGTGCGCTAGTATAAGCTTGTTACCAAGCACGTGCTAATAACGCAGTAAATGAAAACAACTTTTTTTTTAAATCGGAAAATTGATGTTATTTTCAAACGGGTTGTTCACTTCACTTTTGCTCTAACCATTGCAAGCATGCAGATGTCAGATGCCTTTGCAGATCACAAAGGCACAGTCAGCATAGGGGGCAGAGCAATCTCCAACCTCCGTTTTGCTGATGACACGACCCCCGTTGGGGTGCCGGGGGTTTCAGTATAAATAGTATCCCCACTTTCTGGAAATTTAGTGCTTTAAATTTCCACTGTCGCTGTCTTTCTCATTTGCTCTTTCTCATTCCTGCTCTTTTCTATCCATCTGCTATACTATCGTCTTCTTCGCTAGACCAGTCTCCTACCTTTTTTCTTGAAAACTCTTCCCGGACAAGACTCCTTGTTTGTGTATGAGGTCTGTTGGATCAGCTTGGGAATATTGGACGCTTTCTGCCAGGTGGTCACTAGGGCTTCCTATGATGTTATTATTTAGCAATGTAGGCATTTTATATGAATGTGTTTTGTTGATAATTTATAATGATGTTTGTATTCTATTTTGTTTTTGTAAACGGGGGTTCGATAAGTTGGGGTGAAGCCTCAGCCGTCCCCTGCGTGGGATGTCTTTATTGTAAAGTGACTGGCGGGTGGAGAGCTTTCGGTTTTACCACTAGGGTTGTTTCAGCAGATCTTTTATGCGGATCGGGGGTTGTCCGGTCCTGATTTGGCTCGGAAGAGTCCGCTGGACCTAAAGCAATAATAATGTAATGTAATGTAATTGCGGATGACATTGATGGATTGGCTGGAGAGGAACAAGAACTTGAACAGCTGGTGCAGAGGTTTGACACCCCCTCCAGAGCCTATGGAATGGAAATAAGTGCAGAGAAGAGCAAAATGATGACCAACAACATCAATGGCATCAACACGGACATCAAAGTCCAAGGCCAATCCCTCAACACAGTGCTTAGCTTTAAATATTTAGGAGCCATTGTATGAGACAACGGGTCCCAACAAGAAGTCCTCTCCAGGATTGCACAAACAACTGCTGCCCTGACAAGGTTGAAGCCCATTTGGAAAGACAGGACCATCAGCCTACATTCCAAACAAACACACACACATATATATATATATATATATATATATATATATATATATATATATATATATATATATATATATATATATATATATATATATATATATATATATATATATATATATGTACACAAACAACACACACACAACACACACACAACTCGCACACAACACACACGCACAAACACAAAACATATACAAACATAACACACATACATACACCCAGGGCCGGATCCAGGGGGGGGGGGTTACCTGGGTTCCGGAACCCCCCTCCAAACTATTAAAAAAATTGATTTTTTTAAAATGCATAGAGTTTCATTTTTAAAAAAGTAACCCAACCCCTTAGCCTAAATTAGTAAATGCAGCCATATTTTCTTGTTCTGGCCGCAAGCCTCTTCCAGCACCTTCACCTTGATACTGCCCTAATCCCCCAAAAAAGACTTTTTAGAAATATTAATTAAGATGCTAAGTTGATAATTATGAACACAGCGTTCGTTGCCTGGTGTGGTGAAGTCAGCAAAATGACAACTGATGTTATTGTTCCTCGTCAAACATCCCGACAGACTCTCCGTGACAACCAACCTGCGGCCACTCCAGAAGAATATTTCAAGATTAGCATTGCCATTGCTTTCTTGGAACACCTGTCAACCGAATTGGACTCGAGGTTCAAAAATGCTGACCTAGCAGTTGATGGTCTCTGTCTGGTGCCAAGCACTTTAATAGACAACCAGGATGGTTTCACGCAAGTTCCAGCAGGGGTGAAGACACTGGCAATGTTGTGGGAGTCTGACCTACAAGACAACGCTACCCTTGATGCAGAATACCAAAGGTGGGTTTGCAAATGGCGAAGTGCTGCTAAGAATGCGACAGCTATCATCCCATCCACGGCATCAGAAGCACTGAAACTTTGTGACAGGGATTTTTATCCCAACCTGTTCATCATGCTAAAGAACCTTTGCACCCTGCCTGTCACTACTGCCAAGTGTAAGCGTTCAAACAGTCAGTTGCGCAACCTGAAAAACTACCTGCGCTCTACAATGGGGCAACAGAGACTCAATGGACTTGCTTTACTAAAAGTGCACAGGGATGTTGATATTGACTTCAAATAGGCAGTGAACTTTTTTGCCAGAAGATACAATTCACAAATGGTACTAATGCCGAGGAACCTAGTGCAGCAAGACTGAAAGTGAAAGCAGGGCGGTGATGTCCATAAACTACAAGGTTAAGCTTTATACCGTTAACGATCAACAAAAAGTAGTGAATAAAAATATTATACAAAATATCTCTGCTGATAAATAAATGTTAGTGTGTGTGTGGTTTTTGTTTTGTTTTGTTTTGTTTTGTTTTTAAAGGGAGGGGCAGATAATAATTTTTGTACCCCAGAGTTTGTCAGTTCAACTGTTCAAAAAGCTCAAAGTCCCAGACCATCACAAATGGCTTTTTCAAGGTTCAGATTGCACCAGATTGCACCATTTAGCATCCTTGAAAAAAAAAATTTCCGGGGGGGCATGCCCCCGGACCTTCCTAGAAGGCTCGGCGCTTCGCGCCTTCGTTGAATCTGTAACACCCCCCCCCCCCCCCTCGACTTTTCCCAGGTCCGGCCCTGCACACACACATACACCCGCACAAACACAAAACATACACAAACATAACACATAATTATACATACACACACATACACACGCACACGCACAAACACAACACATACACACGCACACATACAACACATAAACACACACTAACACGCATCATCGTTTCACACACACATAGACACACACACATACACCTATATTAGTACAATTGAAAGTTGTAGGGAGGAAGCAATTAGCATGACCTAAGCCCTGTAGATCAACTGATAAGGCCACATTTAAATTCCTACACCTTGCAGTCCAAAATCCAAGGCCACGTGACCTTGACCTGATGGTTACATTATTTTGTTAGTGTTTGGGGCACATTTTTAGGTATGAATGGTTAGTGTAATGCCCCCTCTCTCTCCCTCTCTCTGTCACTGTGTCTGTCTGGCCCCCTGTGGGTGTCTCGCTCTCCCTCTGTCTGTCTCTTTCTCTCTGTGGCTGTGTAAGGGACAGTCAGACACACGGAAACAGAGAGAGAGAGAGAGAGAGAGAGAGAGAGAGAGAGAGAGAGAGAGAGAGAGAGAGAGCGTATGTTTGCATTTGTGTGTGTCTGTCTCTATCAGTCTGCCTGTCTGCCTCTGTCTCGATCAGTCTGTGTCTCTGTCGCTAACAGTCTACCAGTCTGTCTCTATCAGTCTGCCTGTCTGTCTCTATCAGCCTGCCTGTCTGCCTCTCTGTCTCTATCAGTCTGCCTCTCTGCCTCCGTATTCTCTCTCTCTCTCTCTCTCTCTCTCTCTCTCTCTCTCTCTCTCTCTCTCTCTCTCTCTCTCTCTCTCTCTCTCTCTCTCTCTCTCTCTGTGGCGTGAGTGTTCATGCATGAGCACGTGTGACTTGCCCCATTGTTTAAAATGAGACCCATAACTTTACCCAACATTATTTGCAGGCGATCGGTACTTTACGTCATTATTACGTTGTGACATAAAATAACAGAGGACTCAGCCCTAGTTCAGGTGCGTCCTTAGCGCCAAATTAGCTACTATCACTCTCTGCCGTCCTGGCGTTTAATAAAGTAAAGGGGTTTATCTTGCAAGCCACTTCAAGTCCATTGAAGAGAACTTTCCCCTTCAAAAGACTCTCAAAATAGTCTTATAACCTATCGCCAAAGACGCGAGTTAGATTGAAGAAGATAAGAAACAACTATCTCAACTTTCAATTCACTATAAGGTTCTCAGAAACAACTTGTTATCAAGCAAGAAACTATCCTGCGACGCTAATTTTGTTTAAGCGCGTCGTGGTGCCTTAAATGTAGGAATATAGTTTCTTAACTGTAGGGAGATAACAATTTCAATGGGAATGTAACGGAAGGTGTGGCTAAGGCGTGCCATTAGGCAGTCAGCGGGCGACATAGGAATAAGTTTACATCAAAATTGGATCGGTGAAACCGGGGTCCTTTGTCTACCTGGAGTTCAATGTTTGAGATTTTGTCAATACGGTTCTAGTACAATGTTCTTGATAACTCAAAATGTCACTGCAAACTTTATGGTAGTGGTGTCTATAATTCGTATCATTGGGCTAAATCTCTCCTTGCCTTTATTCCGGGTGGCGCAGTGGCGTCGTAAACTCCGATGGTATGGCCACGTCACAGGTCTTGCAAAGACCATCCTGCAAGGCACAGTGCAAGGAGGTAGAAGAAGAGGGAGACCGAAAAAGAGGTGGGAGGACAACATTCGAGAATGGACTGGTTTGACACTGAGCGAAACCATCAGGGTTGCTGAGGACAGGGAAAGATGGAGTACGCTGGTTAAACGATCATCTATGGTGCCCCTACGACCTCCGTGTTATGGGATAGGATAGGATAGAATAGGCAGTGGCGTCGTGGTTTTGGCACGCGCTAGGCAATGTTTGGTGAAGCGACGTCGAGCGGGGTTAGAACTGGGATGGGTGCCCATGCTAGAAAGACAACCACCCAACGACACAAAGATATCAAATAGCGCACGAAACACCCCGGTCCGCTCAGCTGTGAACGGGTACCTGGCTCTGCTTACAACCGGGGAAAGTAAAGCAGCGATGGAGAGGAAATAGGCACGGCCCTCATTAAGCTGGCTCAGAGAAAAGACAGGTCTCAAACGCTTCTTTACCCAACACCCAACAATGACGGGAACACCTTTACCGCTGTACTCTTCTCTAAACCTTTCCTGTTACAGCCAGAAATCCCCAAGTTACGACAGAGTTTATTGGCTTTAGAAAGAATGTTGTTTATTACGGAGCCACTTGGTCTGCTGACAAATCTGGAACTGCTGGCACAAAGGCCAACTCATTATGACTGTGAATAGATGTCAAGAGAGGTGAAGTGAGTCGTTGGCCTCAATGTCGTCTTCTGTCAGTCCCACTCAAACACACTTTCTAACGAGACACAGTCATGTTGGGAGTATTGACGTCACTGCCACGATATTATGTGACTTAAATATCGGGTCAAGTACAACGGCTGGAATCAGCTTTGCCCACCCCCACTCTCACGCTTGGACTTAAGGGTTAGGGATAGGGTCATTAGACATCAAAGTACAACCGAGGTCTAGTCTGTTCACGCATTCATCCCATCCCACGGACTTTAAAGATCCTGACGCTCATGTCTTAAAAGAGTGAGTGCCGCTATACTAATACGCCAAGCAAGCACTAGGTCCCTCTCCCTCATCCCCGATCGCCCGGGATTGTGCTAAGTGGTCTGGGCGTCAGGCTATGCGCCCAATGGCTGCAAGTGGGCGCTTTGGGCGGCTTGAGTTAAATATTGTATTGGCCAGCGCCTTGAGCAGCTCTTGAGCTGGAAAAACGCTATATAAAAAAAATTAAATAAATAATTAAATAATTAAATAAATAAACAAATAAATAAATATATAAATAAATTAAAATAAATAAATAAATAAATAAATAAATAAATAAATAAATAAATAAATTAATTAATTAATTAATTAACTTAAGAACAAAGCTTCTCTAACAACTCTCTGTTCAACATCAAACTCATTCTGTCTTTCGCTTTCTTCGAGGAGTGACGATGATCAGTCTCTTTCACAAGTACACGAGGGTTACTCTTTTCTGCTTAACAGTTAAAAAAAAGTACGGCTTTCTTTCCCAGCGTTGAGGAAGTCGGTCGCCGAGGCTCGGTCTATTTGATCCCACCGAATGGCAATTAATGGCAATTAATGGCAGTTAATGCCAGTCATTACAGTGAACACGGAATATCGTGACATTCACTCTGAGGTCATTTTGTGAAACCGTTAAACTACATAGAACAATGTGGGCTTTATTAATCTTGGCCTCATTGTCTTTTGTAATGAAATGTTGGTCGTTAGTTGTTGTTGTTGTTGTTGTTGTTGTTGTTGTTGTTAGTAATTTTGTGGTCACATCCGGATACCCGGGTGAAATAGGGATGACCGCCCGCGTGTTATTGTTGTTACTATCCACATTGAACACAAGCTTTGGAATAAACAGAAAGTTTCCTTTCGACCTTCGACGTTACAAAG
This sequence comes from Oncomelania hupensis, assembly GCA_036898135.1. Taxonomy (NCBI): domain Eukaryota; kingdom Metazoa; phylum Mollusca; class Gastropoda; order Littorinimorpha; family Pomatiopsidae; genus Oncomelania; species Oncomelania hupensis. The sequence continues at coordinate 31,615,711 of CM072524.1, forward strand.
AAATATACGGTTCCTAATCCTTCATTTCATCATCTTACACAGTGGTCCTATTAATACCAAGCCAGAATCCATTCGCGCATTTGACCTTTACTTTCTCTTTATTTTGCCTTGAATGTGTCTGTCAGTCTTTCTGTCGGTCTGCCTGTCAATCTCTGTCAGTCTTTCTGTCAATCTGTCTGTCAGTCTGTCAATATGTCTGTCAATCTGTCTGTCAATCTGTCTGTTTAAGAGCCCTTAAGCGAACATGTTTTGTGATTTTCTTCAATTTTGTTGTTGTTGTTTACTACAGGGTGGTTGGAAAGTAACTCTCTGTTCTAAATGGCTGATACATGTTGTAAACAGGGTTGCTTGTGCCTGAAACAACATCGTGATCTTACAATGGTAGATTGTAATGGCTGATCCATGATGTCCTCTTACATTGACCAAAGTAGCTCACAA
>CM072524.1:31621148-31633648 GCA_036898135.1 Oncomelania hupensis
AAAGCTTATTTACACACGACAGAGGCCCGACCCGCCACCCCACCTTTTGGAAGGAGAGTGAGTGGTATCAGTGATACACCCTCAGTAGGGGCGAACTGCCAAATAGGATACGCCGTCATTGTGTCGCTGGAACATAATATGTTATTGCGGACAGACGCAAAATATTTCAATGATCTCGTTTACAGGCGGCTTGAGTTAGATCCTGTATTGGCCAGTGCCTTGAGCAGCTCTTCATCTGGAAAAGCGCTTTATAAGAACCATTAAATAAATAAAAGTAATTAATTAATTAATTAATTACTACTACTACTACTTTATTTTATATAGCGCAACACCAGACAAAATATATGCTCAAGGTGCTTCACAAACATTCACTGGGACCAACAGCTAGAACAAAAGTCTATATAAAAAGCAAATTTTTTTTCTCTCTCTCTCAAACACACACATCACACACACACACATACATACATACATCCCATAAACACACATATGCAAATAAATAAAATAATTGCCTAAATTAATCAATAAACAAATAAATAAATACATAATTATGATACAGTAGAGATAAACAAAAAAATGCATAATTGTAATACAGTAGAGATAAACAAATAAATAAATAATTATAATACAGAAGAGATAAACAAAAAATACATAATTGTAATACAGAAGAGATAAATAAATAAATACATAACTATAATACAGAAGAGATAAACAAATAAATACATAATTATAATACAGAAGAGATAAACAAATAAATGCCTAATTATAATACAGAAGAGAAAAAACAAATAAATACATAATTATAATACAGAAGAGATAAACAAATAAATACATAATTATAATACAGAAGAGATAAACAAGCAAATAAATGCATAATTATAATTCAGAAAAATAGACAGATAAATACCTAATTATACTACAGAAGAGATAAAAACAAAAAAAACAAACATAATTATATTACAGAAGAAAAGGGGAATTCTTCATAGCAGTCAAACAAGGTTGTTTAAACGTTTAAACTGATCTTGTGCCACAGCGCAGTTTTCCACTGAGGGAAAGCTGTCGTTGCTTAATTATACTGGCGTGTATTTGTGTGTGCCCACACTAGCGCGAAGGCCCACTGTTAGCATCAACAAACAATACCTCTACTCACGACCTGTGCTCCGACACTTGACACACTGGTTGATGGAGAGGAGATGGAAACCTCCCTCTTTAAGCCTGCCCAGAGAAAAAGGCGATCATAAACGCAAATCACCCCAACGACCCAAAGGTTACTGGAACACCCGAATCTTTTACACTGTTTGCGCGAAGGTAGTGGAGACTGTTGGTCTATCGAATTTCGTCCATGTTAGTGGTCCTATCACTGATAGAGCGTTGTGATTTGGGTTATGCGATGAAAGGGTCTGGAAGCTCCGAAACAGAAGTGAATGAGAGTTTTGTCAATAGTAAGTCATTGCTGCTTCTTTTTATGTCACAATCTGTGTAGTTCTTTCTGACTTCCAACACACCATTTCTATAGGGCTTTCTGCGTTGTGTCCAAATACTGCTTTGTGATGATACTGGCGGACTGCTATGAAAGGTATCCGACTTAAAATAGGCCTACACTATTTCTACCTATAAGATCTTTTGCCTATGTCCATATTTTTACTGGCGAATCTTGGCGCCTTCTGACGCTTTTTGCCCGTCTCATTATTCTTCTAGTTTTCTGTCCACCTCCTCTCTCTCTCTCTCTCTCTCTCTCTCTCTCTCTCTCTCTCTCTCGTACTCTATATAGCCCCTCAAGACTCTTTTCTTCTACACGGGTAAGTTCCATACAAATAAATTTAATACTTTTTTTTCTTTTTTTTTAAAAGCCAGCGATCATTACGTTAACTTTTCTCTCGACCGTTCAGGATTGTTCAGCTGTCCGGGACGCCAGACAGTGCACATCAAGCAGCAAGTTTGCGCCTGTGGCGGTTTCAGTTAGATCCTGTATCAGTCAGCGCTTTGAGTCATACATGTATATCAACATTCCCAATTCATCCTGTTAACATGCACTGTGAGTGTTGCATCAATGAAAAATAAGTTTACAACAAAACAAAGAAGCTGTTTCCAAAGTACAGTTGTTGTTTTTTTAATGCATAAATTAATAGTTTTTTGTGCTAATTATTAGCAACAGCCTTTGGCTAACCAGCAATTTTATCTTAGAATGTTGGTTAACCAGCACTTTTATCTTACAATGTTGGCTAACCAGCACTTTTATCTTACAATGTTGGCTAACCACCACTTTTATCTTACAATGTTGGTTAACCACCACTTTTATCTTACAGTGTTGGCTAACCACCACTTTTATCTTACAATGTTGGTTAACCACCACTTTTATCTTACAATGTTGGTTAACCACCACTTTTATCTTACAATGTTGGTTAACCACCACTTTTATCTTACAGTGTTGGCTAACCACCACTTTTATCTTACAATGTTGGTTAACCACCACTTTTATCTTACAATGTTGGCTAACCAGCACTTTTATCTTACAGTGTTGGCTAACCACCACTTTTATCTTACAATGTTGGCTAACCACCACTTTTATCTTACAGTGTTGGCTAACCACCACTTTTATCTTACAATGTTGGTTAACCACCACTTTTATCTTACAATGTTGGTTAACCACCACTTTTATCTTACAATGTTGGCTAACCAGCACTTTTATCTTACAATGTTGGCTAACCACCACTTTTATCTTACAATGTTGGCTAACCACCACTTTTATCTTACAATGTTGGCTAACCACCACTTTTATCTTACAATGTTGGCTAACCAGCATTTTTATCTTACAATGTTGGTTAACCAGCATTTGTATCTTACAATGTTGGTTAACCAGCACTTTTATCTTACAATGTTGGTTAACCACCACTTTTATCTTACAATGTTGGCTAACCAGCACTTTTATCTTACAATGTTGGCTAACCACCACTTTTATCTTACAATGTTGGCTAACCAGCATTTTTATCTTACAATGTTGGTTAACCAGCATTTGTATCTTACAATGTTGGTTAACCAGCACTTTTATCTTACAATGTTGGCTAACCACCACTTTTATCTTACAATGTTGGCTAACCAGCATTTTTATCTTACAATGTTGGCTAACCAGCATTTTTATCTTACAATGTTGGCTAACCAGCATTTTTATCTTACAATGTTGGCTAACCAGCATTTTTATCTTACAATGTTGGTTAACCAGCATTTTTATCTTACAATGTTGGTTAACCAGCATTTTTATCTTACAATGTTGGTTAACCAACACTTTTATTTTACAATGTTGGTTAACCAACACTTTTATTTTACAATGTTGGTTAACCAGCACTTGTATCTTACAATGTTGGTTAACCACCACTTTTATCTTACAATGTTGGTTAACCACCACTTTTATCTTACAATGTTGGTTAACCACCACTTTTATCTTACAATGTTTGTTAACCACCACTTTTATCTTACAATGTTGGTTAACCACCACTTTTATCTTACAATGTTGGTTAACCAACACTTTTATCTTACAATGTTGGTTAACCAACACTTGTATCTTACAATGTTGGTTAACCAGCATTTTTATCTTACAATGCTGGCTAACCACCACTTTTATCTTACAATGTTGACTAACCAGCATTTATATCTTACATTGCTGGCTGGTTGGTCAACGGCTGTTGCTATAAGAGAAAGAACCCGTAAAAACAATTGCTCGTAAGTTTTTATCGGTTTAGGTTGATAAAATAGACCCTAGCCTAGCCTAGCCTACTCCACACCCCAGACCCCACACACCAGATCCCAGACCCCAGACCCCAGACCCCAGAGAGGCACACTTTAAGCCGCGTGGTTCACTCACAAATAGGGTCAAAGGTCACACGGGTGTGCGTACCGTTAAAAAAAGGGGAAATAACTCCTTGTCACAACCAAAATGGACAAGTGCAAACTTTATCGCTTGGTGTGAGCCACGACAGAGCCCAGTCTCCAGCAGACTCATTACCATCCGTCTGAGAGCAGCCCCTTTCAACATCACCGTCATCCAGGTCTATGCTCCAACATCAGACTATGACGACAGCGAAGTCGAGGATTCCTATGAACATCTGCAGTGACACCCGGAAGAGTTTTCAAGAAAAAAAAAGGTAGGAGACTGGTCTAGCGAAGAAGGTGATAGTATAGCAGAGTGATAGAATAGAGTATGAATGAGAAAAAACAAATGAGAAAGACAGCGACATTTGGGATCTAAAGCACTAAATTTTCAGACAGTGGGGATACTATTTATAAAGAAATTCCCGGCACCCCCACGTGAGAGCGAAGACTAAATACGTGTGTAAAGAAGAACAATGGGTGTGTTGAAGTGAGCGATGTTATATTGTCGACACCGGTTGCTCGGTAATCTGACACCATAGACCTTGATTTCTCTGCTGGACTGCACACAGTCATAGAAGACAATAGATCACAGGTTGGCGGAAAAGTAAGTCCCTACTGAACATTGTTTGTTTGTTTATTTATTTATTTATTTATTTATTTATTTATTTAGATATTTATTTATTCGTTTGTTTGTTTATTAGGGGTCCAAAGCCTGCTGGTTGTGAGGTGATTGTAAAAGTGAAATTGTTGGAGTGAATGAAGCTTGAAGTATAACGCCCACATCCGCCATTTGCGATACGGCGGACGGGAAGGGGACAACCATCCATGCAAAGAAGGGGTAGAGGACCTAAATCAACTCTGAACCACCAGAGCAATCTTGCTTCTAAGATGGACAGTGACAAATGGTCACTTGTACGTTGCCCACCATGGACAGTGACAAATGGTCACTTGTATGTTGCCCACCATGGAAAGTGACAAATGGTCACTTGTACGTTGCCCACCATGGACAGTGACTAATGGCCACTTGTACGTTGCCCACCATGGACAGTGACAAATGGTCACTTGTACGTTGCCCACCATGGACAGTGACTAATGGTCACTTGTATGTTGCCCACCATGGACAGTGACAAAGGGTCACTTGTATGTTGCCCACCATGGACAGTGACAAATGGTCACTTGTATGTTGCCCACCATGGACAGTGACAAATGGTCACTTGTATGTTGCCCACCATGGACAGTGACAAATGGTCACTTGTATGTTGCCCACCATGGACAGTGACTAATGGTCACTTGTATGTTGCGCACCATGGACAGTGACTAATGGTCAATTGTATGTTGCCCACCATGGACAGTGACAAATGGTCACTTGTATGTTGCCCACCATGGACAGTGACTAATGGTCACTTGTATGTTGCCCACCATGGACAGTGACTAATGGTCACTTGTATGTTGCCCACCATGGACAGTGACAAATGGTCACTTGTAAGTTGCCCACCATGGACAGTGACAAAGGGTCACTTGTAAGTTGCCCACCATGGACAGTGACAAAGGGTCACTTGTCTGTTGCCCACCATGGACAGTGACAAATGGTCACTTGTATGTTGCCCACCATGGACAGTGACAAAGGGTCACTTGTATGTTGCCCACCATGGACAGTGACAAAGGGTCACTTGTATGTTGCCCACCATGGACAGTGACAAAGGGTCACTTGTATGTTGCCCACCATGGACAGTGACAAAGGGTCACTTGTATGTTGCCCACCATGGACAGTGACAAAGGGTCACTTGTATGTTGCCCACCATGGGATTGCAATCTGGATCATTAGTGTGCCAAGACCAACGCTGTACCACTGAGCTACCGCGGATGGAAGCTTTGCTTGCTGGGTGAACCAGTACAAACCACAATGTGCAATATTATTGATTGATTGATTGATGTTTTAATGGTTTTTATAGAGCGCTTTTCCATCTCAACAGTTGCTCAAGGCGCTGACGGTTACATGATCTAACACAAGCAGCCTGAGGCGCGCCTTCCTGCTTTAGGCGTATTGTGATGTCTGACACTGGCGGCAGGGATGCTCAGTGGTCAGAGCGCACGACTTGTTTGAGTGCGTCTTGGGCGACGTGGGTTGGAATCCTGACTTCAGCAAACTATTGTGTGATTGCTGGATATTACGGGCCAGCGCCTTGCGAAGCTCTCTGAGCTTGTAAGTGCGCTATATAAGAGAAATCTCCTTTTTTCTTTCTTTCCGATAACTGAACACAATCCTGGGCTACCGGTGTGACATCGTCAAAGTTCCTAGTATCTTATTTGGACTGGAAGCATTCTGATTGGTCGACGCATTAAAAAATTCGACGCATGCGCACAGTGCTATCGTAGTCTTAGTAAGGATTAGGGTTAGGGTTAGGGTTAGGCTTAGGATTTACGACGCCTAAGAACATAGTGAAAAGGTCGGTCCGACTTGACCTGGCGCATGCGCAAAGGCGCCCGGCCAAAAAATAAATTAACCGAAACTTTGACGATGTTTCACCGGGGACATGGTGGAGTGGGTCTTGTGTTGACTCTGCCTCTTTCTCTGTTGTCTGTCTGTCAGTATCTCCTGTCTGTCTCTCTCTGTCTGTCCCTGTCTGTCTCTGTCAGAGTCTCTCTTTTTCTCTGTCAGTCTCTCTCTCGGTGTCGGATAGCGCAGTGGGTGGAGCACTCGCTACTGTGTCGCAAGTTAAGCACCGTCCAGTGCGGTTAGCACTTGGATGGGTGACCGCAAAACGTGAAGCGAAAAATAACAACGCCCCCAGTTGACTCAACTATGACTGAGTACCCACTCTCTTAAGGGTGGGGAAGATAAAGCAGCGAGGGAGAGAGATGGGCATCACCCTCATTACGCTGGCCCAAAATAAGTGTGATCTCCAACATCACGCTCCCTACGGCCACAAGGCTATTTGACTACCTTTACCTTTAACCTCTCTGTCCCTCTCTCTCTCTCTATTTCTCTCTGTCTCTGTCAGCCTTTCTTTGTCTGTCTGTCTGTCTGTCTGTCTGTCTCTCTAGTATCAGGTGTCACCTTCAACTTAGTCTTCTCTCACAGAACAGCTTCCCGAAAAATGACACTTATGGAAATTGTGGGTTTCAACAGTGACGTGTGCTTCTGGAAAAACATTTAAATGGCGTGCATCTTGTGGACAGTTATATTGCTAAGGACTGGAGAGATACTGTTAAAGAATGTGTCAGCTACCAGTTATTGGCGAAGAAGAATCATACCATAGCTTTCCTTTTGTAGCCATTAATGTTATTACCCTTTGACTGCTAGGCCTAAAGCCCAACTGTCCCTTTTGGCTCCAACCCTATGTGGAGGTTGTATTACAGTCCTAGAACCAAATATCTTACTGTTAAATACAGGATCTAACTCAAGCCGCGTGAGCATAGTCTGACGCCCAGACAACTGAGCACAATCGTTGGTGGCGGAGATTGGGGGAGGAAGGAAAGAGGTTGCTGGGCGTATTTATATCGCCGGCACACACCCGTCTAGAACATGAGCGTCAGGATTTTTAGTCAATGCGATAGAATGCGCGCGCTCACAGACTAGGCCTCTGTTTATACTCTCATCCGAATATTACAAATTATGTCAATACATGCATTCTGCTAAAGCAAATGCTTGTTCAGGAGTTACAAGCCAACTGATGTACAGAATCCAACATCACATGTAAGACCAACCGATTGAATCCTACAATTTGTTCCATGCGATGCAATCTCAGGACTGATCGCACGAAGCAACCGGTCGCACGCTAAAATTAATACCATACAACAGAGGTGAAAGTTGCTTCGTTGCTTCTCGTTCATATGGAGCTTTCTTTCTTTGCTTCTGTAGTGCTCTCCCTTGTGAGCTGACTGGAGAGCGACAGGCCGAATTTCTTCCTCACGTTGGTCTGTATGGGCATCAGAGAAGCTTCTTTCCAGGCCCTGTTCCTGTACATCTTCCAGTTGATATCCCACAGTGCTTAGTGGTCATAATACAACTCGATAAGAAAACCTGATTTGTTCAGTTCATCTGTTTTATGACTTTATTTTCTTATCCTTTTATTGTGATTTGCTGTCATGCTTGTTCACGTGTTCACGATGTTTTATATGTGCTTTTGTGTGTGGTGCTGCAGCATTGACCAAATGCATTCCTTGTGTATTATTCACTTGGCAATAAATTATCTTGAATCTTCTTTGTGACGAGGGCTCTACTGTATGCTTTTCACAGTACGCTAGTAAGTGCCAGAATGTTACACTAATGTTTTTGTTCTTTTTTTGTGTGTGTATTTTTTCTTTTCATTTTTTGTGAATGTTGTTTTTGTTTGCTAGACATATCATTGTTATAATTTGTGCAAAGGATAGCACATACCTAAGCTTTGCTTTTGTACGTCCTTTATGTCCTCCATCTTAGGTTTGCTCGTCTCGTCAATAAAGTTGTTTAAACAACAAACAAACAAATAATTAACTCACCGCAAGTGAAACACCAAGAAGTCTTTATAATAGCGATTTCTTCAGATCGCAGAGTTTTGAGTTCGATTGAAGAAAAAGTGCCTAACAGCATCCTGCATCACCACGCCGTCACATTCCCAGCCTCCTCACTCCTTAGGTGCTCTCCTCCTCCCCCTCCCTCCCTCGTCTTTTATACTTTACTTGTAAATAGTCTTTTTCATGTTTGTGTTATGTCATTGATTAATTTATTAGTGTATCGTTTTTGTTCCACTTTTTTCGTATGTATTTCGATGTTAACGTTAAGTTTAAATGCTTGAAAACTGCGCTTTGCACTAATGTCATTAGGAAAAAAAACTGTTTATACGTGTAAATACCCCTTATTATTATTTATTATGTATTAGTATTATTGTTGTTATTGTTGCTGTTGCTATGTACTGCCGGCTTACTGCACTTAGCCAGAGATACAGTGCTGGATTAACGTATTGCTACAACTTTTCTCTCGTTCAGGTTTGTCCGTTGCTCTTCCGGTGAAACATTGTTTAAAATATGAAATTGGAAGCAGCTTATCAAAATATTTTAAAAAAATAAAATGTCTATTTCATTTCCGTCTGTTAATAGATATCCCCCTGTCTTTTCATCACTTCATGTGAGTGATACACATTAATTGTGCGTTTGTTGTGTATGTGACAGTATGTCAAACATGTTAACCTTAAGAGAGAGACGGAGAGAGAGAGAGAGAGAGAGAGAGAGAGAGAGAGAGAGAGAGAGAGAGAGAGAGAGAGAGAGAATCACACCCACACCATCACACACAGAGAGTGCGTATGTGTGTGTGATTCTCTCTCTCTTTCTCTCTCACACAAACACACTCACACGAAAGACGAATAAAATCGTGTCTTGATGTGATCTAATGTAGACCTACCCGTTTAATCTCCGCTGATCTGGATTTTGGAAACATGCAATGTTCCTGCACCCGTCTGATGGAAGTGGGAAAATGGCATGTGTGCTCAAATAATAGGCGACGACACACCCAGACGACAAGTTAAATAGGATTTATCCCTGCTGTGAAAGGCAGGTTGCTGAGACCAGAGAAAGATGGAGTACGCTGGTTAAACGATCATCTGTGGTGCCTCAACGACCTTTGAGCTACGGGATGGGATAGGATAAGATAGGAAAGGCATGAACTCAATGTTGAACAGAATTCAAATACGAATTAAACCACATTGGAAATGCCGATTTGAATCTAACAGCTAACAGTGGATGACAACAACTAAAGATGGAGAATGGACGAAAGTGTGAAGTGGCGAGAAGCGAGAGCGGTGACGCTGTTAACACAAAAAGGAACAACGAAAGCAAATGTACAATCATGCCAAGCTCAAGCAGATTCAGCTAAAAAAAAACTACCAAACGCTGCGAGATACAGCAATAAAGCGATAGGCAATTTACTTGCACTGGCAACGACAACAGAAGCCTTCCAAGTTATATAAGTAGGCTAACTCCGCAAACGTCGCCTTTATTCAAAACGTGAATAACGTCAACGCCCTTGACGCAACCTATTCGTACAAATCAGATTGTGAAAAAAAAATGGAAACAAATTTCCTCCAAAAACACATATCATATCAACACCAGCAGCACTTGCGAAACTACCAAATTAATTTCTAGAACTAAAATCCTAAAAATCAAGAACGTCAGATAATGCGCGTTATTCTCATTTGCACACACGGTGATCAGTAGCACGTTAAGCTTCGCAGCTTCAAAAAAGAACTATTAAAAAAAACAGAGAATAAACTCGTTTTTGGAAAACAAGCACCAAATTTCAAATAAAATTACCCACCAAATCTACGTATATACTAGCTTGTTGTCAGATGAAGACTTAGCACCAGAAATCAATAAACGCAATGCTATCAATTGACTTAGCAACTTTCTCCTCCTCATCTTCACAGTAATAAGCTCAAAAGGAAAGGCGATTATTGGAAACAACTCACTGAAACAAAGCTCTTCAAACAACATTCTTAACCAGATTGTAATGTAGCCTAGCTTTCCACTCATTTCTGAAACAAAATCCAGGATAAAAACAGAATAAATTATCAGAACAATATTGAAATAAGCTTGACAAAAGACAACAAAATCTTTCAGAAAATCATAAGACACAGAATAAAAAGATGACGCAAAAATAAAGTGTTAGGCATAACACATTAAAAAGGCGCCATTCTGGATCAATCTCAAAGGAGGATCAAAATCCACGCAGACTGGTTACAGGGCTGGGTCCACAAACACACACATCCAAGACACCAAGAAACAGTAGTGAATCGACGACATACTTAATGGCTGCCCCCGCAACCAGGTTGTGAACAAACAAGCATCAGCTAGTAAACTTTGTTTTACGCCATGTGAAAGAAACGGCATTCGTGATGGGACATGTACATTAACAAAGTCAAGTGTAATTGATATTTTACTCACCTGCTGAATCTTCTTCGCTTTCCTGACGTATGATCCACGTAGGTTTGGAGTTTATTATGTTTCAATTCAAAAGGTTTGAATCCCGTTAATTTCAATATCAAAGCTAAACTTCAAAATTGCACTAATATCTTTGGTTGGAGAAAAAAATACACACCGAAGATTTGAAAGTAAGCTTACGTGGGTTCCATAATATACAACATTGTCTGGAAGAATATTTCTGTTGTCGTGGCCAAACAGCTGCGCCTTTATCGTAATTAATATTTCGTCCAGACCACGGAATTTCATATCACATACAGTATACGGGCAAATATTTGTAGTACACTAATGCATTCAAAGAAAAATTCAGAGCAACCACATACAAGTATTGCAGTATCGTCCACAAACTGCGACAAAAAAAAAAACAAAGTACAGCGGCCATTTTCAGACCAGTTTTATTCTGAGGGAGCATTATGGACATGATTTTAGTACAAATGAGTATTAAATAATGTAATAACGAATATCCCTATAGTGTTTCTCCAAAACCTTCAAACCATACGGCATACTGTCTTTTAAATATGTAGGGAGGCGCGGTGGCCGAGTGGTTAGTGCGTTGGCTTGCGGATCTGAAGGTCCCGAGTTCGAACCCAGGCCGGGGCATTGTGTTGTGTCCTTGGGAAAGACACTTTCCTCCCGTTTCCTACTCGTTCGGATAAAAGTACAAACCGAGGTCTCGTCTGTGTCGCAGGCATTCCATCATAACGGACTTTTAAGATCCTGTCGCTCATGTCCCGGTAACAAAAACACACCAAGCATGTACCTTGGGTAAAGCGCTTAACTTGGGGCTGCTGTACGTTCAAAAATGAAAGTGCCCGAATTTCACCTTAGTGATAATAAAGTTAACATCATTAACACATTTAAATGTAGCTAGTGATTTATCAATAAATGACCAAACCATCCAATCAAAAGATTTGTTGAAGTCAATAAACCACAAACTTTTTTTTTTCAATTCAGAGAACAGTATTGCGTCAGACAGAAAAGTGATATTATCTCCAATGTACCGTCTGTTAAGAAATCTTTCCGATCATTGTGAATACAAAATGATTTACGGAAACAAAGACATTTGACGTAAGTTTAGGCAAGAATAATTTGATTCATCCAGCAAAGCAAGAAGAAGCAATTTTATATCCAGTATTTAACAGTGTAATGGGTCTTGAATTGGTAATAAATCTCTTATCTTTAAACCTTCTCTGGGAATATATGTTATAATACCTTGTTTCTGGGTTATGCAGACATTTCACATTGATGGAAACCAGCATTTATAGAGCGTAGCAAGAATACACCAAAATCTTTATAGAAGACCTTTAAAAACATTCAGCTGTAATCCATCACAACCCGGATTTTGTATCATTTTTAAAATAGAATTTTTTGCATTTAACAGTTGACAAACTGTTTCAAACTAAAGCTTTGTTGGAACGTAAGCAATGAAACTTGCTGGACTGAAGCACGCTTACCAGCCTCAAAACAACAGCTACAAAGATCGCTGGCTGGCCTTTCCTTGGTGTTTTGTAAACAGGTACGGTGTTCATATATGACAGCACAGAAATCCAAAATTCATACCTTAGCAATGGGTTTTCATTGCTATTTTTGTTTCATAAAAATAAAAAAAATAATAATAATGATGATGATAATGATAATAATAATAATAATAATAATAATAATAATAATAATAATAATAATAA
>CM072524.1:31636148-31876751 GCA_036898135.1 Oncomelania hupensis
TCACTACCACTGTTACAACAACTGTTAAAACAACAATCACTACCACTGTTACAACAACTATTAAAACAACAATCACTACCACTGTTACAACAACTGTTAAAACAACAATCACTACCACTGTTACAACAACTATTAAAACAACAATCGCTACCACTGTTACAACAACTATTTAAACAACAATCACTACCACTGTTACAACAACTGTTAAAACAACAATCACTACTACTGTTACAACAACTATTTAAACAACAATCACTACCACTGTTACAACAACTATTAAAACAACAATCACTACCACTGTTACAACAACTATTAAAACAACAATCACTATCACTGTTACAACAACTATTAAAACAACAATCACTACCACTGTTACAACAACTGTTAAAACAACAATCACTACCACTGTTACAACAACTATTAAAACAACAATCACTACCACTGTTACAACAACTATTAAAACAACAATCACTAAAACAACAATCACCGACACCATCTCCAATACTACGACCCAGAACAACAACCGCACTATTTTAGGATTTGGTCATTAATGGTCAGCCGGGCAGATGACATTCCTGTTGCCTTTTTCAGGGAAAGCCAGGCAGATGACATTCCTGTTGCCTTTTCAGGGAAAGCCAGGCAGGCGACATTCCTGTTGCCTTTTCAGGGAAAGCCAGGCAGGCGACATTCCTGTTGCCTTTTCAGGGAAAGCCAAGCAGCTGCAGAGCAGCACCACCCAGGCCGAGGGGGACTGGACGTCATACTTGGCTTGTGGTGTGTGGTGTGTGTGTGGTAAGTGTGCGTGTGTGTGTGGATGTGAGGGCGGGTGTGGGTGTGGTGTGTTTATGTGCTTGTGTGTGGTGTGTGTGTGGTGTGGGTGTGTGTGTATGTGTGTGTGTGTGTGTGTGTGTGTGTGGTGTGTGTGTGCGTGGTGTGTGATTGTTGTTATCTAACGATCATTCTATATATTAAATCAAATATAGCGCTTTTACAGTTCAAGATCTGCTCAAGGCGCAGGCCGATCCAGGATGTAACTCAAGCTGCCCGAGACGCCCACATGCTGCCATGGGCGCACAGTGACTGCACTGTCTGATGCACTGACCACTGAGCACTGTCTGATACACTGACCACTGAGCACTGTCTGATACACTGACCACTGAGCACTGTCTGATATACTGACCACTGAGCACTGTCTGATACACTGACAACTGAGCACTGTCTGATACACTGACCACTGAGCACTGTCTGATACACTGACCACTGAGCACTGTCTGATACACTGACCACTGAGCACTGTCTGATACACTGACCACTGAGCACTGTCTGATACACTGACCACTGAGCACTGTCTGATACACTGACCACTGAGCACTGTCTGATACACTGACCACTGAGCACTGTCTGATACACTGACCACTGAGCACTGTCTGATACACTAGCTAGCTGACAACTGAGCACTGTCTGATACACTGACAACTGAGCACTGTCTGATACACTGACAACTGAGCACAATCCTCAGCGATCGGATATAGGACAGAAGAAAGCTAGTGCTGGGTGTCATTGTGTAGCCGGTCACATGAGCGTCAGGATTTTTGAGTCGTGCGATGAGAAGCACGCAAGGGCAGTTTCATGACTAGACCTCTGTTTATACTCTCATACGAGAGACTAACGATACCTACTTATGGCCACAGGGAATGAAGACAGACTAACGATACCTACTTATGGCCACAGGGAACGAAGACAGACTAACGATACCTACTTATGACCACAGGGAATGAAGATAGACTAACGATACCTACTTATGGCCACAGGGAACGAAGACAGACTAACGATACCTACTTATGACCACAGGGAACGAAGAGTGACTAACGATACCTACTTATGACCACAGGGAACGAAGACAGACTAACGATACCTACTTATGGCCACAAAGAACGAAGAGTGACTAACGATACCTACTTATTACCACAGGGAACGAAGACAGACTAACCATACCTACTTATGACCCACAGGGAACGAAGAGAGACTAACGATACCTACTTATGGCCACAGGGAACGAAGAGAGACTAACGATACCTACTTATGACCACAGGGAATGAAGAGAGACTAACGATACCTACTTATGGCCACAGGGAACGAAGACAGACTAACGATACCTACTTATGGCCACAGGGAACGAAGAGTGACTAACGATACCTACTTATGACCACAGGGAACGAAGAGAGACTAACGATACCTACTTATGACCACAGGGAACGAAGACAGACTAACGATACCTACTTATGGCCACAGGGAACGAAGAGTGACTAACGATACCTACTTATTACCACAGCGAACGAAGACAGACTAACCATACCTACTTATGACCACAGGGAACGAAGACAGACTAACGATACCTACTTATGACCACAGGGAATGCAGACAGACTAACGATACCTACATATGGCTACAGGGAACGAAGAGAGACTAACGATACCTACTTATGACCACAGGGAACGAAGAGAGACTAACGATACCTACTTATGACCACAGGGAATGAAGAGAGACTAACGATACCTACTTATTACCACAGGGAACGAAGACAGACTAACCATACCTACTTATGACCACAGGGAACGAAGAGAGACTAACGATACCTACTTATTGCCACAGAGAACGAAGAGAGACTAACGATACCTACTTATGACCACAGGGAACGAAGACAGACTAACGATACCTACTTATGGCCACAGGGAACGAAGAGTGACTAACGATACCTACTTATTACCACAGCGAACGAAGACAGACTAACCATACCTACTTATGACCACAGGGAATGAAGACAGACTAACGATACCTACTTATGACCACAGGGAATGAAGACAGACTAACGAGACCTACATATGGCTGCAGGGAACGAAGAGTGACTAACGATACCTACTTATTACCACAGCGAACGAAGACAGACTAACCATACCTACTTATGACCACAGGGAATGAAGACAGACTAACGATTCCTATTTATGGCCACAGGGAACGAAGAGAGACTAACGATACCTACTTATGGCCACAGGGAATGAAGACAGACTAACGATACCTACTTATGGCCACAGGGAACGAAGACAGACTAACGATTCCTACTTATGACCACAGGGAACGAAGACAGACTAACGATACCTACTTATGACCACAGGGAATGAAGACAGACTAACGATACCTACATATGACCACAGGGAATGAAGACAGACTAACGATACCTACTTATGGCCACAGGGAATGAAGACAGACTAACGATACCTACTTATGGCCACAGGGAACGAAGAGGACGGACGATCGTCGTTTGAGGCATTTTCTGCACAGGCCTGAAGCACTCCTGGACATCTCGCGAACCGCCGCCGGCTTATGAGATTTGGTAAGCAAAGGGCTGAAAAATAACCTCAATTTAATCATCATCAATAATAAATAGTTAAACAGAAATATTTTTTTTAAATGGGACAAAATTATAGTATGAATGAATTGGAATGAAGAAGAAGACGACGAAGAAGGTGATAGTATGACCCACGTACCCCTCCTTCACGGCTCTCCTCATGTGATAATATATATGTACACACATTTCCATATTTATCCAATAATTCTGCCATGGACCACATAAATCGTTTCAATAGAAGGTCTTCTCTCCTATATTTAGTCAAGAAGAAGAAGATAAAAAAATACGCGACTAGCAATGACAAGAAAATCAAAGAAACAAACTAAAATGTAAAAAAAATAAAAATAATAAATAAATAAATAAATGTAAAAAAAAAAAAAAATAATAATAATAATAATAATAACATCATCATCATCATCATCATCATCATCATCATCATCATCATCATCATCATCATCATCATCATCAATCATCATCATCATCATCATCATCATCATCACGATAATAACCATCATAATCAAATTCCATTATGCAGGCTGCTTCTCAGGAATGTTTTGTTCCCGTTTTTTTTTTAATGGAATTTAAATCGCGGCGACCTGAAGAAATAGCCATTAAATGTAGCCGGGCGGCTACAAAGAATTTCTGACCGTTACGATATGTAGGCCTTACTCTGTTCTCTGTTATGTTTAAACTAGCTGTATGCAATAATTTGATATATATTTGTCAGATCCCTTAAAGCAGATAATCGTTAGACGCAGCATTCAATTCTCTATTAGAATATATAAACTTTATTTGTGATTTATGTGGCAATTTTAAAGGAGAGCGTGATGTTTAGAATAGCGCGATGCCTATCAGGGTGATAAAGAAACCGCGCTGTTGCGGACAGTAGCTGACAGGCTTACTGCTGGCCCGTCGAAACGCCTCTTTCCCGTCTTGTGTAATCGTAGATTAACATATGATAAGAACATAATGGTCGATGATGGCGATAGCAAAGATTTTCCACTGTAACACCTTAAGTGTGAGATTTTCCGATGCCTTAGATAGTTCATTCTCTATACTAGTTTTATAAGGACCGACATCGGAAGAGAAACAGAGGAAAAGTTGTAAGAAGAGGCAAAATTTAAATATTATTGTTGTGTTAGTTGAATTCTAATTTAGTCCGTCATAGTCGGAACCCATAATAGTAACCATGTCATATTATATATCGTTGGAAAGGGGAGACGTTGTTCTTTCTTTGTCATTATTACTATGATTTATAATTGTATTAAATTAAAGAGTTTTTACGAGTTTAGACTCGTGACATTCTTAAGATCAGCAGCCAACTCCCTCTTAAATTGCGTATTATTTTTATTTCGTTGCAGATAGGTCCGAGATTATTATATCAGTAGAAAGGTCATATTTCCGCGTTTCCGCCCATATATAATTTGTATAGTGTTCGTTGGCGTTTCAAGCCTTATATGTAAAATAAAGATTAACAACTAAAACAAATTACCGCGAGAGCCGAACATTTTGGGACGCGCAGCACGCGTTAATCATCGGGTTCAGTACGGCTTGCGAGCACACATAAAAGCCCGGACGTGCAAATATTTCGACACGTCGCATTCGCTTGGTGACAGTCGAGTGAAGAGGACGTGATCTTTCTGATTTATCTACTGTGTAGTGGAACATTTTTACTATATTTCTTATTGCTGTGCATGTGTTGCCTTTGCACTTTGGATCCGTGTGGATTTATCCTTGTCGGCAGTCGTTGGATGTGTTATTCTTCTGAGGTGGATTGTTTGGACTATTGTGTGATTCTTCTGATGTGGATTATTTGGACTATTGTGTGAAAAGTTTGGTGTTCGTTGTGTTGGACCTTTTGGCCACATTGGGACATTTGCCTTTTGCGGACGTGTGTGTTGTGAGGAAAGTTTTTGTGCTACACTGCATAACGTCTGTATCGGACTTACTGCCCTGGAGTTTTTGCCGTTTGTGAAAAACATTTTCTATGGATGGCTCCTGAGGCTGCTGACGGACAGCGACGTTGTCTTTTATGTGATATTTATTGACTAATTTGAAATCAAATTTTTAGGTCCTGAATCGGATTTTTAAATTGTGCAGGCCTGTGGCTCGTGGCGTGGCCTCCTTGGGTTTTCTTTTGTTTGTTCTTAACTGTTTATTATTCTTGAATGGCCGGCAGGGCTGGTGTGACTAACTCTGGCTCGCCTCTCAAGCGTCACCGTGTGGCCGTGAGCGTGAGGAAAGACTCACCGGTGGTGAAGTCTAAAATCGATTCCATCGATATGGAAACAGGGTGTAGCGACCCGGAGGGATGTAGAAAGGATGCTCAGATCGGCGGCCTGGCCGCTGATGTTGGGTTGGAACAGGCCTTATCGGGTCGCAAAAGGGTCTATGTGACGCTATCGGAGTCGGACGAGGCAATCGAAGTCGGGGCCGAGGTGGTTGATCCGCTACCGGTACCCGGTCCTGGTGCCGAGGGTATCGGATCGGGGCCACTAGATTCGGATGTCGATGCTACGACTGACCAGGTGGCACCGCCGGAGGGAGAAGACGGTTGGCGGTAGACCTAAAAGCAAGTTTAGAGGGCCACCAAGGCCACCTCTCGTGTTGAACCACGGGCTATGCCAGTTTCCAATCGTCATAAAACAAATCGGGGACATAACTACTTTGTCCCTGAAAGCCGTGCATTGGAGGCTGGCCGATCTGCTGAAGCCTATTGTTGGCTCGGTAGATCGTGTGAAGCCTCTTGGGGTGGGCTTCATGATAGCCTGTGTTTCGAAGGCACAACAGCAGAAACTGAAGACGGTTACCCAGATAGGACAGATCTCTGTTTCATGCTCTGTACCCGTCCCTACGGTGGACGGTGTTGTCCTTGGCATCCCTGCCACCGTTTCGGACGAGGAAATTTCAGCGAAATTCGAGGGCGTCGCTGGCGCCGATGGCTCGGTCAGACCATGCAGCGTACGTCTTTTTCGTCGCTTGTTTAGGTCAGATGGGCAGCCCTCCACTTCTGTCCGGGTCACAATCGAAGCCGCGACGCTGCCGCATAATCTTCTTTTTAACCGCCGGGAGTTCGCGGTAGTTCCGTTCGTAGCCCCGGCGGTGCGGTGTCACAATTGCCAAAAGTTTGGCCATGTGAAAAAATATTGTAAATTTCAGCGGGTCTGCTCTTCTTGCGGTTCTGCCAACCATACGGGAGCGCACTGTAATGCGGTTAAGCGCCGATGCCCGAACTGTTTGGGCAATCATTCCGCCGCGAATCTGGGATGCCCGGCCCACAGGGACGCCTTTTGGCGAACCAGGTCAGGGCATCAAACTACATGCCGCGGGCGCAGGCCTTGAATTTGGCCAAGGAGCGACTTGCCTCCGAGGCGGGTGGCGAGTCTGTTTTAACAGTGCATGCTCCTGTTGTTCCCGCCTGTACTGCGGGACCGTCTATACCCCGAGTGCCCTCAGTTGCTACCTGGGCGGCGCGGGTTAAGCCCGCCGGGCCTCCGCCGATTGTGACCAGTGCACAGACCGCCGGTGTTCCCGTGCGCGATCCCTGGCAGGCCATAGAGAGGCTCGAGAACCTGGTTCAGAGCCTCACTCGGTCGGTGTCAGACTTGGTTGAAGTGGTCCGTGGGCTGTCCGGGCGCAGTCCGCCTTGTCCCGTGTGGGAAGGTTCAACTCCAGTTGGAGGGCGCCAAGGTCCAGAGACTCGGTCCGTTGGCACGGATAGCCCTGTCCGGGACGAGTTGCTTGGTGAAACGGTGAGCCGGTCTATTCAAGCATCATTCGATACCGCTCCCTTGAATTGTGCGAGTGCGGACTACGTTCAGTCGTTTTTGGGAGGTTTGAATCGCATGCGAAAGGTCTTGCCTCTGGAAGATGTGGATAAATTTGAAAGCTCTGTCAACTTCGTGGTCGAGAAGATCAGAGTTATGGAGGCCGACGAAATTGCGAGAAGAAATTCGCGCGCTGCACGTCACCCTAAACGGTAGGGGTTCTTGCAAACCTCCTGTGGTGTGAATAGTCTGACGCTAGTCCGCAGATTATTTTTATAGTTTTAGATTGGTTTTAATGTATGTTGGGCTTTTGCCCCTGGCGGTAATAATTTTAAACATTGTACATGGTTTTTAATTTTAGGGAGGTTTTTGCCACGTGCCACATGCCTTGTTTTCCTTTTGCCTGCTCGGCCTTGTCCTGGTTAGCTCCCGTTATGGGCTCAGATGTCTGGGCGGTTTATCTGGATGGCATATTTGCCTAAAATTTCTTCATTGACCTCTTTGTAGGTTCTCGTCCTGACAATGACTCTTCCTCCTGCTCCTGCTTGGCACCCTTAATTCTACATTGTATTTGAACTTTTGCCTTAACGTATAATGACTTCTGGACGTAGCAGCGGCACTCCCTGTGCGCTCCATCTTCATTTACAGTCCTCCTGTCTAAGCGATTTTCTTATACCAACGAACTTCTTAACAACACAGTCCCGCATACGCTGAAGTGTTTAGGGACTTTAATCTACCAAATCAATCAATCAATCTATTTCGACACGTGAAATCGTCCCCTATACGCTTATGTGTCCGGGGACGTTAATCTATTTTAACTAACTAATATTTCGACACAATGCATACTCTCGCGGCGTTCGTCGTCTGAGCAAGGGGTGGCAGTCCTGCTCTGCGCAGGGGCGCTTTCTGCTCTGTCAGAGGACCTTCCCGCAGTTCTTGCCATTCCTGAGGTCGAGACGTTCGGGAGTCCAAATGACAGGACGGCTTTGCTTCCTGCGGGGATACTTCTAGGAGAGGCGTTCAGACCCATTGACATCGCGGAGATGAGGAGGACGCACCGTCCCGTGGGTGGCAGTCCAGAAGTCGAAACCGCCGCGTTTGCCTGCGGGTGATTCCGACACGACCCTCCGCTACATTCTTTATCCCTCATCTTCTTCCTGTTGGGCTCCCCTGGCCTGGCGGCGTGCACTTCGCGCGGAAGGGCCCTCCTCGCTTCGTCTGCGCTTGCCCGGTCTTCGGCTGCCCACCTTCTTTTTCTACGAATGGGCGACGTGGGGCTCCCTGTGGAGATTGGCAACCTCCGGACAACAGGTGATTCACCGCCAGCGGCACCCTGCGTCTGCCTTCTAACCCTCACGCGGCCTACGCTTGGTCACCTTCATCCAGCTCCATGGGCACACCTCTTCACGGACAGACTTGGCGACCTCTCTGGCACCCTTTCATCAGCCTGACTTCTTATTGCTTCTCGACCATCCTATCACAACTCGACTTCTCTCAGCAACCTTCTCATCGTGACTTCCTTCTGTTGTCGCAGCGGCTTTTATGCGCTCCATCATCATGCGACCTTCGTACAGCAACACGATTTCTTACTTCATCCTGCCATCAACTACTACCTCATGACTTCTTATTCCAACGGATATGATCGCTCCTTGTCTCCTATACGCTATGTGTCCGGAGACGTTAATCTAACCCCTGAACTGAACTATTTCGACACACTGGGACACACACTAGAGAGAGCTGGAGCACGCGGAAAGAGAACAAGAGAACGGGAGAACGAGTCAGACACACAGAGAGGGCAGAATGTAGCTGTACGAGCATTTGCCTTTGCTTTGCGCTCTCTTGGTATGATGCACTTCGAGAATTAAAACTTTCAACGGTCATCATCGAACTGGCGTTGGGGAGAGAGAGAGAGAGAATGTGTGAAAATTCTTCATCACCCTAGCCTCCATCACTTTATCATCTTCTCTCCAAAACACCTACATATAGAAGACGGAAAATAATCTTTTTTTTCTTCCCCTCCATGTAAATTAATGTTTTTACGATTTAGATTGTCTGCATCCAAAAGCATACTAAGTCCACACCCAGACCACCAAAAGCATACTAAGTCCACACCCAGACCACCAAAAGCATACAAAGTCCACACCCAGACCACCAAAAGCATACAAAGTCCACACCCAGACCACCAAAAGCATACTAAGTCCACACCCAGACCACCAAAAGCATACTAAGTCCACACCCAGACCACCAAAAGCATACTAAGTCCACACCCAGACCACCAAAAGCATACAAAGTCCACACCCAGACCACAACGAGCCACACAAAGGTTGACTTACTTTTCGGTGACGAAAACTTTAACGGCGGTCCTGATGGCGTCATTGCCGCACACGTCGAAGGCGGTTTTACCGGCGTCATTGCGAGCGTCCGGTGCGGCTCCGGCCTGCAGCAAGAGCTGGGCGATGCGAGTTCGCTCCTCTTCCTTCACTTTCCGTGTCTGCCCCAGCAGCAGCATCTGGGAGTAATCATCCTCATCCTCATCAGCGTCATTGTCCGTCATCATTGTCGTCATCATCATCATCGTCGTCGTCTTCATCATCATCAATCATCATCATCACCGTCGTCTTTACTCATCGTCGACATCCCGCTCATTATAATGATTATCATCATCATCATCATCATCATCATCATCATCATCATCATCATCATCATCATCATCATCATCATCATCGTTTTCAGTCAGTCATCGTCACCCTCCGTACCAGGAGCTCGGCGCCTCTTTCCTTATCGTCGTCATTCACCATCATAACGATGTGCAGCGGTCTGTCTCCGTTGCCGTCCTTGGCATTCACGTCCGCCCCTGTCAAGGTCAAGATCGAGGTCAATGCGCTATAATACATAATTATAATTTTACGTTTAAAAAACACACACACGCACACACACACACGATCATGTAAAAGAAATTTCTGAAGCATTGTCGCTTTGCCTTGATCTTGACTCGATGTCACTGATAAGTAAGCCTGAATGTCTTTTTTTTTTTCACGATCTTCACTCAAGGTCGCTCGAGGTCAAAGATTGTACCGTGCCCTATTTTTACGACCTTGCACAAAAGTCGCCCCTTATTTATCTCTGTATTAGCTTTTACATTATACCTTGGCGCCAAAGCTGTTCAACAGTTTCACTCTTCCTCCGCTGTTAAACGACCTTGACCCAAGGTATCAAGATCACTCTTTATATACCAATCTCACCGTGCTCAATCAGCATCTGCACGGCGTCCATGAAGGCCCGCGCGGCAGCCACGTGCAGCGCAGTGGCCTTGGCCTGGTTGCGCATGTCGACCTTGGCCTCACCTTGCTCCAGAAGGACCTTCATGACGTCAGTGTGGTTATTTATAGCCGCCACGTGCAGCGCGGTAAAACCGTCATCTTTCTGCTCGTTGACCAGCGATTTGTCTTTGTTCACCAGCAGCTCTGTGATGCTGGCCACGTTGTCCATTAATCAAACGGTCAAAACATAATTCAATCAAACAGTCAATCGATGGATAGATCTAAAATGCTGGAATAAATCAGTTAAGATATCATTTTAAAACCACTTGGCAAACTAGTAAGAGAGTGACGCTGTGACCGTGGTGGTTTTTGAATGGTGGTGTTCATGCTGCAGGAAATGTTCAACTGTACCCTGTAGTCGCTTTGCCCATAGCCTTAAAACATGTCTTACCCTTCTCACTGTCGTAAGGGAGATGATCCTTTCTGACTAGTAGGTCAAACCAAAGTTGTTGTTTTAAATTATTATTAGTAGTAGTAGTATTAGTATTATTGATGATGATGATGATGATGATGATGATGATGATGATGATGATGATGATGATGATGATGATAATAATAATAATAATAATAATAATAATAATAATAATAATAATAATAATAATAATAATAATTTAATTTTTTTTAAAAGAGGTCTACCCTTCGGATCTATTCAGATATATCTCTATTCAATCAATCAATCTTTAATTTAATGTCTGTTCACACATTTAGATGATATTAGACATCTATATATATATATATATATACACACAGCCAGAGACAAAAAGAGAAACACAATGTAAAGCACATTAACGTAAATTGCGATCAAACCGTTCTTGTTCTTCAGGTGAAAGGTGATTTGTGGCTAGTACGACGAAGAGGCAGACAAACAATCCAAGACTGCTCAACTAGTAGGCCTACAACTTACGTTGGAGTCCCTTTGAACGCCGTAAACTGCAGGGGAGTGAACCCCTTTTTGTTTTTCAGACGCAGGTTGATCTGTGGCCATGACAGCAGCGCCTCCACCACGGAGTGACGATTCTGGTCAATGGCGTCATGCAGCGCTGTATCCCCATCCCCGTCCTGCAACAATACACTTATAATCATGATGATGATGATGACGACGACGATGACGATGATGACGACGACGATGATGATGACGACGACGACGACGATGATAATGATGACAATGATAACGATGACGACGACTATGCTGGTGATGACGACGACTGTGATAATGAAGGAGGAGGAGGAGGAGGATCATCATCAACATCATCACCATCACCATCATCATCACTGGGCTAAACACTGACTGTAGCATTGAGGTCGGCGCCTTGTTTGATAAGGAGCTTGATGACGTGATGGCTGCCGTGCTGGGCTGCTTTGTGCACCGCTGTCTGCCCGCTATGGTTGCTGACCTTGATGTCCGCGCCCTTCTTTATCAGGTACTCCGCCACCTGCTCGTGCTTCCTGCCAACCAATCATATGATCAGCGCACTGAGAATGCTAAGCACTCACGATCAGGGTTGGAAGATTTAACGATTTAACGATTTAGCGAATGAAATTTTTGGTTAAAGAAAAATTTAACGCTTTAATGTTTTTAAAAAGTTAAAGAAAATTCAACGAATTAAAAAATAAAAGTAACGATTATCTTTCATTAAAAATTTCGTTACGTCAGTTTGATTTTCCGCCACAAACAACAGGTGCCTATGCGCGAAGCCGGTTTGACCCAGTTTCAGCCAGTCTGAGGCGGTTTGGATTATCCTATGTAGACATTGCCTACCCAGCATCAGTTCATATTAAATTTTGAGATCGTGAAAAGAAGATGGCTTCCTGCAGTGATTCGAATGATTAAAGTTTGCCAACATTTGTAATGGGGAAATTTGGGGAATTTCTGTAAATATGTGTATATTATATACATAATGTGTATGTGAGAGATTTTTTTTTTTAATTCTAGCTGCTGTATCTGAATGCTTAGCTTAATTTCTTTGTCTCGTTGGTGTGCGTGGGTTAAAATGCTTCGAAGGGGTGTGAATGAGTGTTGCAAGGACAGATTAGAAAAAAAATTAGTCTAATATCTCTCTATTCTTGTTGTTAATAAAATATCAAATCAAATCACATTATTTGTTCTTGATTTGTTTTTTCAATGTGTTTATAGATTATATGGGTTCTAACACAAATTGTATGTAAATTTTTTTTTAACTGCATACCCCTTTTTTGGGTCTGAGCTGAGCAATAAATAATCATTCATGTATTTCACGCAAATTTATTTCTTTTAAAAAACAAATTAAATAAAATTTATTTCTTTAATTTTCAAAAAAAATTAAAGGAAATTAATTTTTTAACGTTTTACCCAAATTAAAGAAAATGTATTTCTTTAAAGAAAAAAAGTAAAGACTATCAACCCTGCTCACGATTTGGCAGATGATATTTGGAAGGGCAGTTTGAGTGAGTTGGTGGTATCTAGATAGGCAGTTCGAATGAGTTGGTGATATCTAGAATGGAAGTTCGAATGAGTTGGTGATATCTTGAAGGGCAGTTTGATTGAGTAGGTGATATATGAAAGGGCAGTTTGAGTGAGTTGGTGATATTTGGAAGGGCAGTTGGAGTGAGTTGGTGATATATGGAAGGGCAGTTTGAGTGAATTGGTGATATTTGGAAGGGCAGTTGGAGTGAGTTGTGATATTTGGAAGGGCAGTTTGAGTGAGATGGTGATATTTGGAAGGGCAGTTGGAGTGAGTTGGTGATATATGGAAGGGCAGTTGGAGTGAGTTGGTGATATTTGGAAGGGCAGTTGGAGTGAGTTGGTGATATATGGAAGGGCAGTTTGAGTGAGTTGGTGATATTTGGAAGGGCAGTTGGATTGAGTTGGTGATATTTGGAAGGGCAGTTTGAGTGAGTTGGTGATATCTGGAAGGGCAGTTGGAGTGACTGAGTTGGTGATATTTGGAAGGGCAGTTGGAGTGAGTTGGTGATATATGGAAGGGCAGTTGGAGTGAGTTGGTGATATATGGAAGGGCAGTTTGAGTGAGTTGGCGATAACATGCTGACGTCCTTCTAAGTTAAAGTCCACACAACACATTTTGCAGTTAATCTCAACCCTAGCTCAACATGTGAAAGAAATATATAAAATGTCTAATTGACGCTCAGAAACGACTATTTGCACACATGATAACAAGTGAGCAACATCAACATAAGGTCTTTGTCAAGCTAGTGCATATAGTGGTTCCATACAGAACATTAACCATTACAGCATGTCTGTCTGACTTCAAACTAATTGTTCAAACATACAAAAAGTTCACTTTTAACATTTCTTTTGCATCTCTTTAAAAATTCTATTACTAAAAAAACAATTAAGAGCTTCAGATGTACCAAAATGTAAGGAACCTTGTCCTTGTGCAAAGTTTGAAGTAAGCTGATGCAACATTTTAAAAGATATAACACCCTCTCCCGCCCCATCTCTCCCCCTCCCCACACACATAATTAAGTTAACAAAGTTACCCAATAATAAATATTATGGTAATACAACTTGATGTATACTACTTGCGTAATTGTAATCTAGCCGTGGTATCCGAGCGTTGTAAAAGATCGTAAGCTAGAATGAGTAGGCCCCAAATGGCTTAGCTGGTACATACATGCAGATCAGAAGCGGGGTGTCGCCGTCACCATCGGTGTTGTTCAAGTCGGCCCCGTTTTCCACGAGGAGCTGCGTGATCTGCAGGTTACCGCGATTGGCTGACACGTGCAAGGCGCTCACGCCCTGGTGCTGCGCTTTAGCCTGTCGACCAGAACAAGCTTCAACATCACCACTACACGACTGTCCACCAGAACAAGCTTCAACATCACCACCACACTACTGCTGTCCTGTAGCTCAGTGGGGTAGTGAGTTGCTTTCCTAGGCCGAAGGTCGCGGGGTTGGAACCCCGCGTGGGACGAATTTACGTCATCTTATGTCATCAGCACGGTAGCTGTTCTCATCTTATGTCATCAGCACGGTAGCTGTTCTCCTCTTATGTCATCAGCACTGTAGCTGTTCTCCTCTTATGTCATCAGCACTGTAGCTGTTCTCCTCTTATGTCATCAGCACGGTAGCTGTTCTCCTCTTATGTCATCAGCACGGTAGCTGTTCTCCTCTTATGTCATCAGCACGGTAGCTGTTCTCATCTTAGGTCTGGAGGAGGGAAACAGAGAGGACACCCCTTGCCTCTTGGCCAGACACACACCCTTCTCGTCCACCCTAACCTAATCTTCTGTATGGCGGCCTACAAGCGCCAAAACCTGATAATTACAATTATCATGTGATAATTACAAATATCATGGGATAATTACAATTATCAAGAGATAATTACAATTATCATTGAAAAATTACAAATATGTTCGTGTGATCATGTTTAATTTTCAGTTTTGGCTCTATCAATCCGCCTGGAAATGCGTCAAAACTGAAAATTGTAGGCCTAATTATCACATAATAATTACAATTTTCACTTGATAATTATAATTTTCACGTGATCATGCTTAATTCTGGTAAGGCGGCTTACTAGCGCCAAAACCTTCAAAACTTACATGTATCAGTGATAATTGTAATTAACGCGTGTTCTGTGTAATTCACAGAGATACCGGTAATTCACAATGTTAATTACTAATTTTCAGTTTTGGCCACGCTTTACTAGAGCCAAAACCCCGGGCGTGCTGGGAACAGTGCCACTGCCGCGCATGCGCATCGGGCCGCGCATGCTCACCTTGATATTTATAATTTTCAGTGATAATTGTAATTATCGCTTGATAATTTTAATTATCTCTTGATAATTGTATCTCATGATATTATTTGTAATTATCAGGTTTTGGCGTTAGGAAAGCGTGGCACATACTGATAATTATTAATTAACACTACGGATTACCATTATCTCTGTAAATTACACAGAACACGTGATAACTTCAATTATCTCGTGATAATGGTAACTCTTGGTTTTGGCGCTAATAGGCCGTCATACTTCTGTGCTTCAGCGTGTCTATTCACGGTGTCAAATTCAATCGAGACCCCTCCTTACCCCCCTCGCCCTCGCCCACCACCCCCGCCTCCCTTCCATGTAGTCTGTAGAAGCTTCATAACGATGCAGAACTAGAAGAAATTTGTTACTCATTGCTTACAGAGTCCAGCGGACTTAAAAGAGCCGAATAAGGACCACAAAATCAGGACCACAACTTGGTTGAAAGAGGACTCATCCCTGATCCGTATAAAAGATCCGCTGGAACAACCCTAGTGGTAACACTGAAGGCACTCCACCAACAAGTCACTTTACAATAAAGGCATCCCACGCAGGTGACACTGAGGCTATACTCTAATATATCGAACCCCCGTTTACAAAAACAAAATGGAATACAAACGTCATTATAAAAGATCAACAAGACACATACATATAAAATGATTACATTGCTAAAATAATAATATCATAGGAAGCCATAGAAACCATTTGGCAGAAAACGTCCAATATTCCCAAGCTGACCCAACAGAACTCATGCAGAAATGAGGAGTTTTGGAAGAGTTTTCAAGAAAAAAGGTAGGTCTAGCGAAGAAAATGGTATAGTAGATTGATAGACCAGAGTATAAATGAGAAAGAACAAAGGAGAAAGACAGCGACAGTTGAAATTTAAAGGACAAAAATTTCCAGAAAGTGGGGATATTATTTATACATAAATCCCCGATACCCCCACGAAAGGAGAAGAAGAAGAAGAAGAAGAAGAAGAAGAAGAAGAAGAAGAAGAAGAAGAAGAAGAAGAAGTGGTCGTAAAAAAAATAAATAGAAAAGAAAAGAAGTAAAGAAAAAGAAGGGAAAAAAACACAGACAGAAAGATTCAAAAGAAGACACACCAGGTCTTTATTGTGACCAATAAGCTGCCGGACAGTGGCGGCGTCGTCTTCCAGTACAGCCTTTATGAGGATTTGACCCTCCACACCTCCAATGGCCGTCAGGAACAATGCACCCAGCAGCAAGTTCAGCGACCCCATTGTTGAGTCACCTACAGTATGATACAATAAGTACAATACAATACAATACAAGTCTGTGAACAACGCATCTAGCAGTGCCTTCAACATCCAATCCTTAGGTGGCGTGTAGTGATCAGGGAAGCTATGGGGCGCCATGTGTCCATTTATTCTATGTGACTATTCTATACATAGAATAAATTATATGCACATAGAAAGCATTCTATGCACACAAAAAGCATTCATTAGTTGAAATTCCATTTATAAAAAAGAAACCAATATTGTAAGTCATAGAATAAAATTCTTTGTATAGAATAACATTCTATAATATAGTGTAAAATTCTATGTCCATAATAAAATTCTATGTATAGAATAACATTTTATAATAGAGAATAAGATTCTATGTATGTAATACAATTCTATATTATAGAATGCACTTGTATGCATAGAATTATATTCTATAACATAGAATGAATTCTATTACAAAGAATGAATTCTATTACAAAGAATGAATTCTATAACATAGAATGTATTCTATGTGCATACAATTCATTCTATAACATAGAATGAATTCTTTAAAATAAAATAAATTATATGACATAAAATGAATTCTATGTGCATATAATAAATTGTATAACATAGAATTAATTCTATAATAAAGAATGAATTCTATATGCATAGAATGAATTTTATAGCATCGAATGAATTCTATGACATAGAATTCATTCTATGACATAGAATTCATTTTATGACATAGAATGAATTCTATAGGCATAGAATGAATAGTATAACATAGAATGAATAAGATGACATAGAATGAATTCTATGACATAGAATGAATTCTATAACATAGAATGAATTCTATAGCATAGAATGAATTCTATGTTACAGAATGAATTCTATGTCGTAGAATTCATTCTATGCTATAGAATTCATTCTATGCTATAGAATAAATTCTATGTCATATAATTCATTCTTTGCTATAGAATTCATTCTATGTTATAGAATTCATTCTATGTCATAGAATTTATAGCATAGAATGAATTCTATGACATAGAATTCATTCTATGACATAGAATGAATTCTATAGGCATAGAATGAATAGTATAACATAGAATGAATAAGATGACATAGAATGAATTCTATGACATAGAATGAATTCTATAACATAGAATGAATTCTATAGCATAGAATGAATTCTATGTTACAGAATGAATTCTATGTCGTAGAATTCATTCTATGCTATAGAATTCATTCTATGCTATAGAATAAATTCTATGTCATATAATTCATTCTTTGCTATAGAATTCATTCTATGTTATAGAATTCATTCTATGTCATAGAATTCATTCTATGTCATCTTATTCATTCTATGTTATACTATTCATTCTTTGCCTATAGAATTCATTCTATGTCATAGAATGAATTCTATGTCATAGAATTCATTCTATGCTATAAAATTCATTCTATGCATATAGAATTCATTATTCATTATAGAATTCATTCTATATTATACAATTTATTCTATGCACATAGAATTAATTCTATGTCATGCAATTTATTTTATGTTAAAGAATTCATTCTATGTTATAGAATTCATTCTTTGTAATAGAATTCTTTCTATGTTATAGAATATAGTTCTATGCATACAAGTGCATTCTATAATATAGAATTGTATTACATACATAGAATCTTATTCTCTATTATAAAATGTTATTCTATACATAGAATTTTATTATGGACATAGAATTTTACACTATATTATAGAATGTTATTCTATACAAAGAATTTTATTCTATGACTTACAATATTGGTTTCTTTTTTTATAAATGGAATTTCAACTAATGAATGCTTTTTGTGTGCATAGAATGCTTTTTATGTGCATAGAATTTATTCTATGTATAGAATGGTCACATAGAATTAATGGACACATGGCGCCCCATAGAAGCAAGTTATTTCCCTTGTTTTATTTGTGTTTTGTTTTGCCCCCCTCTCTACCTCTCCTCCCTATTAGCTCCCTTTATTGGTTGTTGTTAAAGTGTGTCTGCGGTCAAATGTCCACACTTTAAAATTCATAATGATGATACAGGATTGCTATTATGAGCTTTTTATTTTATTTTTTTTTTTTTTGCAATAGAACTCAAAACGCGGCAATCGAATTACACATGGAGGAAGAGAAATTTTACAAAATATATTTTTTAATATTTAGATTGCATCCAATGTCTATATTGAGCGAGGAAACCAGAAGGGTTTAATAATGCAAATAATTGCGGTGAAGGCTTTCTCATAATCGCCAAACAATAATAATGATGCACCTTTCTGATCAAACCCGAAGGTTAACGGAAATCGCTCCGGAAACAGCTGACGCAATCACGACAGTTCGACCTCGCACACACTTTAAAGGCGCCGCCACAAATAACCTATTAATTTAAGTCTCCTCTCTGAAAATCCTTATCGGGAAGAGAGGGGACTATAAACTCATACACATACATACATACATACCTACCGGTTTTGAGGCCGATTCTAGAACAGTTTTTTCGGAGTGTGATCGGGCCGGCCTGCAAAACCGTCAGCACTGCCACACGATCCCGATCAAAGCGATCCGTTTGAACCGGAATGGTACGGTCGCTCACATCTTCCTGTTATTGAAAATGCTGCCAGTTTTGACAGTGACGACGATGTGCTTGCATTGGCAGCCGTTTTGCGTCGTATTCGGAAGAGACTGGCAATTAACGTGGTTGTGTCAGCCGCCATGTTGACGCTCAAATCACGTACTGGCGAGAAGGCATTCTGATTGGCTGAAGCTTAGAATCGGGGGTTATTCTCGCAGTAGTATAGAGCAGGCCCTAATCACAAGAATCCCACAAGATAGTCCCCTATATACTCAGTGTGTCTGGGGACTTTAATCTACCACCATACCAACAATCCCATTTTTTTTAAAATTATTTATTTATAAGATTCCGAGCCGATCGGGATCGGACGGATGCGAACGACGTCATCTGATGGCAATCGGGTTGGACTCGGCAACACGTTCGGTGCACGATCAGCGTGTGTGGTGTCACCTTAACAGCGGCAGTAGACTCCATCGGACAGATAGAAAGACTGGAATCAGACTGTGGAGAAACGAGCTCTCCGCTCAAAGGGGGGTGACTCAAACAGCAGTAAGAACGATCGAACACGTCATCTTCCCTTAAATCCAAACAAGAGATGCCTATGATAGGTGAAATTTCCGCCAATAAAAAAGCAGGCTTATACACGTTTTCCGCGCCACAGGACTGTATTTTTCGATAAAAGTGAAGATATTATAGTTTTGTTCTTGCACGGTTTGGGAATAAACCCTTTGATCGGCAGATTGGTTTGTCCACAGACACTGTGTGATCCCATCCTTTCTATCTATGATACATAATAATAATAATAATAATAATAATAATAATAATAATAATAATAATAATAATAATAATAACTATTATTATTATTATTATTATTATTATTATTATTATTATTATTATTATTATTATTATTATTATGCGCTTTACCTGACAGGAGCTGCGGCACAGCAACACGGTTGCGGAGTTCAATGTGGTGGACGGGTTCGTCAGGAGCGGGCGTCAGGCAGGCAGGGCTATACAACCATTTCTGTTCCCCAAACTGAATCATCACATCCCCATCACCGTCAACATCAACCACCTCTCCCACCTTCCCCAGCGACTGCAACACAAACATCATCATTATCGTCGTCGCTGTCGTTATCGTCATCAACGTCATCCTATCATCACCTTCACCGTATCATTTATCCCTTGTTCTCCGTTTTGTCTTTCTTTCTTACTTTCACCGTCTAAACTCCTCTCCTCCTCCAGTACTCTTCTTCTTCTTCTTCTTCTTCTTCTTCATCATCATCATCATCATCATCATCATCATCATCATCATCATCATCATCATCTTCATCATCACCATCATCATCATCATCACAGCCATCACCACCCCTACCATCACCGTTCCTTGACCCCCCATCATGTCACTCACAGACTTCATGTCATCGTTGTAACCTCCGTGGTGTTCCTGCATGACCTTGACCTCCTGCTCGCTGCTGTTGACTCGGACCCGGTCTCCGATGTTGAAGTGTGCCACTTTTCTCAGGGCACGCGGCGCCAGGCGATACTTCTTGATGCCGAACGACACCACCACGTCTCCATTTGGGGCGATCCCTTTAATCTGTCCCACCTTGCCAATGCACTGGAACCAAAAAATAAAATCATTAAAATAAATAAATAAATCAGGATTATATCCAATGTACTTTCATCAACTTCTATTCCTTTGGTGAGATTTATCTAATCCTTTGTGTTGTGCAGACTTGTAGTCTCCCTTGTTCAAGTTCGGCAGCAGCCACTTCCGTCACTAAAACCCTGGCTAAAGCTACCAAGACAAGACTGCAGCTGCGACCTTACATTTTAAAAATAATTTCGACCAATAATCCTCGTTCAAATAGTTAGGTTGCTTCCCGATTCCGATGCCATCGAACCAACTTGTGGAAACTTTTGTTGCATGAAGATAATTTTTTTTTTCCAGGGAGTTCAGTCGGGTAATTATTATAGAAGTACAAAGACAGGCAAATACGATTACGCAATCGGACTTTAAGCTTCGTTTTCCATAACTAATTAATCTTATCCTACAAAAAAACGCTTCCGATTAAAAAAAAAATTCAACTGTACACTTTTCAGTTACTTAAAAATGTGGCCGCACATGGCTTACGCATTGGGTTATAATATTTTTCACTGACCGGTATTTTGAGTTTAGTGGCCACATTGGCTTACGTTTTACGGCTTATGCACCGGGTTGAAGGTGGTGTGGGAGCCCAGAGAAGGGTTGGGGGATGGAGGATTGTTGATATGGAGGGTTTGGGAGTAACAAATCATCTTGTTTATGACGTAATGTATGTGCGTCAAAGTCAGACGTAGGGATATGACGAAATGAGTAGAGATGCGGGAGACAGATGGAGGTTAGACAGAAAGATCGATGTGGATTGAGAGTGTTTGGAAAAGAGGACGTTGAGGAAGGGATAAAAAGGTGGCCACAGGCTCTCGTATCTGCATACGCGAGCGTCTGCAACGGGTAACACTTCTATGTCCAGATAGAAGCGTCTGAGGGTGTCTGTTAAATGGGTCTCACTTCTATGACCAGATACGAGTGCCGGTGGGTTGACATATCAGAGAGACATACTTACTTACAATAGGCCCGTCGCCCCTGTCAGGATATGGGCCGCCAACAACAGCTCTCCAGAGTCCTCTGTCAATCTTTCTAACTGACTCCAGGTGTAGACCATCTTGGTGGTGTCGGCCTTGAGGTCGCGTCGCCAGGTGTTCCTTCGTTTTCCCTGGGGGTTCCACTTCAGCGCCTGCCGGGTGGCATTCGTTGCCGGTTTGCGTAGGGTATGCCCTATTCAGCCCCATCTCCTTTTCCTGATTTTATCTTCAGCAGGGAGTTGGCGGGTCCTTTCCCAAAGGTTAGCGTTGCTGAAGGTGTCGGGCCAGCGGATCTGGAGAATCTTCTCAGGCAGCAGTTGATGAAGGTCTGGACTTTCCTGATGGTGGTCTTGGTTGTCCCCCATGTCTCTGCTCCATATAGTAAGACTGACTTCACATTGGAGTTGAACACTCGGATCTTGTGGCCAAAGACAGCTCTTTGGATGTCCAGATGTTCTTGAGCTGGATTAAGATAGTTCTTGCTTTGCCGATCCTAGCCTTGACGTCCGCATCTGTGCCGCCCTGCTGATCAATGATGCTACCCAGGTAGGTGAAGGACTGCACCTCTTCCAGGGGACTTTCATTCAAGATGACTGGTTCGGTACTGATGGAGTTGATCTTCAGGATCTTGCTCTTGTCCTTATGGATGTTGAGGCCGACCTCCGACGATGTGGCCGCCACCGCGTTTGTCTTCTCTTGCATCTGCTGTCGGCTATGGGAAAGGTCGTCAGCGAAATCCAGGTCATCGAGCTGGCTTCACAGAGTCCACTGGATTCCGTTCCTACGTTCACTGGTGGACATCTTCATAATCCAGTCATGGCGAAGAGGAAGAGGAAAGGTGACAACAAGCTCCCTTGTCGGAGTCCGGTTTTCACCAGGAAGTTGTCTGTGAGCGATCCTCCATGGATAACTCTGCAGGACATGCCGTCATACGGGTTCCTGATCAGATTGATCTTCTTGGCTGGGATGCCATAGTGAAGGAGCTTCCATAGGGTGTCTCCATCCACGCTGTCAAACGCCTTCTCATAGTCGACGAAGTTGATTTACAAATATGAGAGAGAACAGACCGCTAAATGAATAATTACAATAATCGTAACCCTTTCCCTGCCAGTGCACCATCTGTACTTGCCTGTGCGTGGCTGGCGACAAAATGCCCTGAGCTGTTCTTTGAGGTTAGTAAGTGCGGTATACAAGACCAATGTTATGTGTACATGTTGTGGTACCTGCGCCATTCCTGCAGCCCAGCCACTGCGGTCTTTCTGCAGTTCATGTAACTCTTCCATCCCGACCTGTATGACCACGCGATCCCCCTCCATCATGCAGCTGTCCGTCTCGTCTTCTGACTCTTCTGTGACGTACGTCTGTAGGTCTGTAACGACACAACATTAGAGCTGTAAAGACACAACATTAAGGCTCAAACGATACTACACTCTATCTATCCATTTGTCTAATCCCTCAGCCTGTTGGGTCTGTCGCTGTTTTCAGTAGGCGTGACATGTTCACCACCGTCCATGCTTTCACATCATCTGTCCAGTTCTTTCTTTGGCTCCTTTCACTGGTTCTCATCACCCACAACCACAACAACAACATCAGCAGCAGCAGCAGCAGCAGCAACACAACTGGACAGTTCATTGTGCCTACCCAAAGGCTGTAGGCCCGTTACAAGAGAAAACGAATGCTTACATGGAAATGAACATACAATCGTACAATCATGCTTTTCTGAAGGAGTTAGATTTGTAGAAAATGTACACACAAAGCACATAATGGTAAAAAATAAATAAAGATGAAAACAATAATAATTGACCAATGTTAATGCTTAATATAGTGGCTCTATAATCATCATCCTGATCCTCATCATCATCATTATTCTGTAAATTTGGTTTGTTTGTGTGTATGTAACGCTTTATTGTCCCTTTTTATGTGTATGTGTGTGTGTGTGTGTGTGTGTGCGTTGTATGTGTGAGCATGCGCGCGCGCGGATGTTAAAAGTATAGTTAAAAGTATGATGTATAATTGGAGAGCTTTAGGAAGCACAGAAACTTGATTCGTAAGCCTTTTTCGTAGGAAAACCACCAGTTTACGTCATCACTTTTGCATTTCCGGAAGGTCACGATCACGACCTCCTCATTTGCATTACGAAAAAAACTTCGCTGAGTTAAAATGCGTATTTTTCATCATTTTGACGAATCGTGATAGTTTCTTTTTTTTTTTTTTTTTTTTGGTTTTTTTTTGCATATATCGGGTCAACTGCTATAAACGTACGCTTGAATAAATGCTTTGACTGTATTCTCTCACTATTTGTTGTTGATTCATTAAAATTGGTGTGCTTTGCTCCGAGAAAAGGTGCTGTTATTGGGCTGCTTTTGTTTTCAGATGTAAAATGGCGGATGAGATTGTGGTTCCGACTGAGATTTTCAACATAAGTTTTGCATTATGTCTACGTTTTAAGTGTCTCGTATGGGCATGGTAAAGATGTAAAAATAACCTTTCCGGTGTATTCTTATGAATCTGCACGAACAGGCCTTGTTTTAGACCAGCCCTATACTTCTACGTTCGTAGGCCTAAACGGGCTTAATTAGTAAGCTAGCGTAGGCAATCAACACAAGTTGGAGCTATAAGAAGCTATCTAATTTGTGTTGGTGTTATTTTTTTCTTTCTTTCTTTTTTTTAAAGGAGAATAAAAAATTACCAATGCTCTATCGTAAACCAACTAAACTTTTGTTTTGGAAAGAGTTAGTTTTAGCCAGTGATGAACCAAAGACTTTAACAACCTCCGCAAATTAGAGTTACGATGGCATTTACTTCCCCTGGATAAGGACGAACAAATTTTCGTCTGCAACTAAAGGTGCTTCAGAACCGCAGTCACGAAGAAAAGTTGATAATGATTTCCCGATTGCATAACCGGAAACGAAAGGGATCACTACGAACCAATTTTCGCTGGTCGATCTAAAGTCCTCTACACACTGCGCTCAACATATATAGTACTACACATGCATTGTAGCTGGTGCGTTTTAGAGGCAATTGCGATACGTTATAATCATCATCCTCATCATCTTGTCATAAACAGCACCAACATACCATCCCTACTCCCCCTCCTCATCATCAAGAACCACCATCCTCCTCCTCCTCCTCAAGACTCACTCAGTACAGGAAGATGCTGAGGATAGCACTCCCCGCCTGGCGCTTCCTCGGTGTACTTCACATCGACCTTGCCCTTGAAGCCCAACCTGTACACGTTCGTGAATCTATTTTCGCTCCACTCGACCTTGACCGATGACCTTGATGAGTATGCCGCAGGGGTCACAATGTCAAGGACACGACCAGTGGAGCCTTTACCACCTAAAGACAACAATATTTTGGTTAAAATAAGAAAATACACACAAAGAAAGAAATAAAGAAAGAAAGGAAGAAAGTTTTTTTTTTTAATCAATGCGCTATTCATTGGAATAATCTCTTTACGAGCACTAAGCACAGATTCATTGAAGAACATGCTCCCAAATTTTTAAAATGTATTATATTGCTATGATGAATGATGTGTTACGCATCTAGGCAAAATGACATGCCCCACAGACCCCAATCAGTCAGTTGTTGAGTCCACGAAGGGGCATTTAGAAAGGTTTCACAGCCTGTAGTGCCCCTACACTACTACTACTACTACTACTACTACTACTACTACTACTACTACTACTACTACTACTACTACTACTACTACTACTACTACTACTACTAGAAAGAAAGAAAAAAAGTAAATTAAGAAATGATTAAAAAATAAATACCGTCTTGGTCGGCCCACTCCCAGTGTCGCCCTCTGGTGACTGTGGCGTCAGGGAAAACGCCCATAACTCTGATTTTCTTGCTCCTGCTTCTCTTCTCCATTGCCACACCCCTGTGTGACATATTGAGAAGACGTCACGTGCCTATGAACAATAGCTACGTAACCATTACGTCAACATAAACATGTGAATGGCTTGCATTGGTATCTCGCCATCACTGAAAATTTGCCGACGTAAAGTTAGCCATACATTCACAGGTGTACAGTGTTGTGATGTCTTCCTCCTTGTATCTTGACTCAGACACGAAATAACTTACTAAAGAAGTCAAATTTCAAACTAATAAGACAGGAATCCACAAACGGAGCCCGTCTTTAGCTACAGTGTTGTTAGTCAGTGCCCATCCCCTACAAGCGATCGAGCATTGTGGCCGAGTGGTCTAAGGCGGGATTAGCTTGCCTTGTCCACAGTCTAGAAACCAATGGTGCCTGACAGGACGGTGTGGGATCGATCCAGCATCTGGGCATTATGTTTCTCCGAATATTATTTACCTTCGACTCGGGCAACGTCTCGGAGGTTTCTCCGGGTAGTACTACTCCGGTTTGCTCCCCCAGCAAAATGTCAAAAAAACCACAAATATTAGGTAGGTTGGGTTTGGGCGCGCCACATGCTGCGACTACATCTTCCCCATGGGAGGCGGTCCAGAATTTTAAGATGAAATCGGACAATAAAGTGTCAACAACAACAAAAATCAAATAACACAACGCTCCATTCACACGCACAAAGCCCTGAAGGGGTGAAATCTGCCGGTGAAAATAAGTCTATCCTAGGCCTAGGGTTACAGTTAACCCTAACACTAGCCCTAACCCTAATCCAAATTCTAACTAACTGTAATCCTAACGCTAAATAGGAACATTTGCCGTTAATATTTTATTCCGTATCTTTGCGTAATAATACAATTATGAATGCGCAAAACAATGCGCGAATCGGCGTACATGCTCCTAATATGACCCCCAGAATAGAATTTGGGCTTTTCATTGATGCTGATGCTGGTACGACTCTTTCATAGCGCGCTTATCGGCTTTAGGAGCGGTTTAAGGCGCTGGTCACCCATATCTCACGCAACAACACAATATAACAGATTGCTGAGGTCATGATAGCCCAAGCACAGCAATAGTTCGTCTTCGTTCAAAATGCGGCAAGAATAAACTTTTCAGCAATGCGTTCTGAATCAGTATACTCCCTGTAAATCGGCGGTGTAATTTAAAAATATAAAAAAATCTGATGGCGACCCCAAATTCTTGGATCATTTTCTTTTCCCTTGAATGCCCATCGAGTATGTTTACTGACGTGGAGACGGCACAATACAAGACCACATCATCATCATCATCATCATCATCATCATCATCATCATCATCATCATCATCATCATCATCATCATCATCATCATCATCAAGATGATTCATCTGCATTATGATCCATTATGATCCGTTGTTATTATTATCGTTATTGAATCGTTGTTCTAACGACCCAGGTGGTTGTTGGCGGGTGGGGGAGAGGGTGAAGGACCTAATGCTTGCTGGTGGTATTTATGCAGGCCTATCCTCTCTCTGAGTTGCTTAGCCGATGATGATGATCAATATGATGACGACGACGATTATCAAAGAAAGAGCACTGACAGAGTGGAATTGTTGGTGTCAAATCTGTCAAAGCGATGTTGGTCGTGGACGTCAGAGAAGTAGCAGAGGGAACAGAGATCAAAGTCCTTGCATTCCTTGCAGTGCCACCTCATGCCCACAATGCTCCGATCACTGCACCCATCACACGTGTGACGCGCGTGGCGAACGCCTGAAATCACCACACA
Organism: Oncomelania hupensis; assembly: GCA_036898135.1. Classification (NCBI taxonomy): domain Eukaryota; kingdom Metazoa; phylum Mollusca; class Gastropoda; order Littorinimorpha; family Pomatiopsidae; genus Oncomelania; species Oncomelania hupensis. The sequence continues at coordinate 31,663,475 of CM072524.1, forward strand.
GTCATATTTAAAGGACCCCGATATGACGGCCTACAAGCGTCAAAACCTGTTAATAACAAATATCATGAGATAATTACAAATATCATGGAATAATTACAATTAACAAGGGATAATTACAATGGTTGGTAAAGGTGGTCCCATAGCCTTGTGGCCGTAGGGGAGCGTGATGTTGGAGATCACACTTATCTTGGGCCAGCGTAATGAGGGTGATGCCCATCTCTCTCCCTCGCTGCTCTACCTTCCCCACCCTTAAGAGAGTAGGTACTCAGTCACAGTTGAGTCAACTGGGGGCGTTGTTATTTGTCGCTTCACGTTTTGCGGTCACCCATCCAAGTGCTAACCGCACTGGACGGTGCTTAACTTGCGACACAGTAGCGAGTGCTCCAATCACTGCGCTATCCGACACTCCAATAACAATGACAATGATCATTGAAAAATTATAAAAATCTTCGCGTGATCAGGTTTAATTTTCAGTTTGGGCTCTAGCAATCCGCCTGGAAATGCGTCAAAACCGAAAATTGTAATTATCACATATTAATTACAATTTTCACTTCACAATTACAATTTTTATGTGATCATACTTAATTCTGACTATGGCGGCTTACTAGCGCCAAACCGTGCATTTACAGGTATCAGTGATATTAGTAATTACATGTAACAGTTGTTCTGTGTAATTCACACTATGACGGCCTACTAGCGCAAAACCTGATAATTACAAATATCAACGACATAGTTACAATTAACACGGAAAAATTGTAATTATCGAATTAAAATTGCAATTTTCGGTTTTGGCCCATTTCCAGCCAAAACTGAAAATTAAATATAATCACGCGAAGATTTTTGTAATTTTTCAATGCTCTTCCATCCCGACCTGTATGACCACGTGATCCCCCTCCATCATGAAGCTGTCCGTCTCGTCTTCTGATAATCATCATCATCATCATCATCATCATCATCATCATCATCATCATCATCATCATCATCATCATCATCATCATCATCATCATCATCATCATAAAAACGGGTATTTCTAAAGCACGGTACGATACTTTAAGTGCGCTCACCGCGCTTGACATCTTTAAAGAAATGTGTACTTAAAAACATAATGAATAAATGAAATGACATGATCAGCGTTCACTATTTACAAGCACACTGACACTGACAATAAACCCAGTCACACTTGCAGAGGCCAATAAGGCAACAGGACAACAACAACGCTATCAGTCAACAAAAACATTATAGAATTATAGCAATATAATTATAAAACATTTAAAGATGACATTACCAAAACCATAGCACAATTACAAAACAGATATAAATTCTCAAAACAATAATATAGCATGATTAATATAGCATGATTAAAATAGCATTAATAATATAGCGTGATTAAAAACGTTGTACAGCTATTTCAAAAAAATCAAACAAAAAGGATTACATGATAATTTATATATAAAAAATTGATTAAATGAAAGAAATAAGTACTCACCCACAGTGGCGTTGTCCAAGACCAACAGCTCGCTGGCTTTGCCTGTCGTCACGTTACCGTTATCCCACGTGACCTCTACCTTGGCGTCATCCTTGGCGGCCGTCACTGACCCCACGTGACCTTCCCCGCCATCAGCCTCGCCCTGACTCCAGCCCGGTCCCCGGATCACGCGAAGTCCTTCAGCGCTTCCCATGGTGTTGTGGTTGTGGTTGTGGCGGTGGTGGTGGGGGTGTTCCCAAATATTTGTTCGTTCGTTCGTTCGTTGGGTAGATTACCGTCCCCGGACACGGGTGCGTATAGGGGACTTGTTTGTATTTCCTGCCAACGAAATGTCAGAATTTAGTGGTAGTGGTGGTTTGAGTGATGTGTTGTACATATTGTTTAGTTTCTGGGGATTAAATGTGGGAATTTGAGTTTGATCACATTGGATGATCTATTAAATAAAATGTTAGTTATTATTTGATGTTCGATTATTTCAGTTGTTGAATCGATCGAGTTGCCTACTTTTGGAAGAAATCGTTCAGTTCGTTCATATAGATCTGAAAACTGCGATGACCCGAACGATTTTCTCTCCGAGGTTTTTTTTTTTAGTTAACTCCTTGCATTAATATAATGTGGACGGCAATCCACTCAGCTCACATCCCGATGCAGGCGCATGTTCGCTGATTATTTTGTGCGATATAAACTACTACAGTTACTGGCCTGTGCTCTGACAAAAAAAAGTACAAAAAAGAAATAAAGAAACAAAGAAAGAATGAAATTTTGATACAATCAAATACTAGCTGTTTATGTGCACACAGACTGTGAAACAGATAACTTAACCTCTAATTAAGCTAGCGATACACGGTAAGACTAGATCTTATGATACCCGCATATGACTACGAAAATTTCCGGATCGGTAGGAATTGTCGTCAAGTCTTAAGCTAGCGATACACGGTAAGACTAGATCTTATGATACCCGCGTATGCCGCTGCAGATCTGATGTCTTTAGGCGGCGATACACGGTAAGACTAGATCTTATGATACCCGCGTGTGCCGCTGCAGATCTGATGTCTTTGCTGATACACGGTATGTATGAGTCATAAGCCTGTCGCTTGTAGGTCGCGGTTTTTCAGTGACCTTCACCTCGGAGTTCAATCAAATAGCTCCACCTCCACTGTCGTATCGCGCCGTGAAAAAATAGAACATGCTCTATCGATAAGACTTGACGACAATTCCTACCGATCCGGGAATTTCCGTAGTCATATGCGGGTATCATAAGATCTAGTCTTACCGTGTATCGCCGCCTTTATCTACAAGTGTGTTAGCAATTCATAATAATTCCTGTCTGGTTCTTGGCCTAATGAAGCGTGAACGAGTCGAGTGACTTGAATTTGTTATCAAGCAAATAAACATTTCCACACACAAAAGTAATAGTAGGTTTGTTGCTGTTATTTGTAGATAGGCTCAGTACTTGCGTTTCTTATTTATGCATTTAAGAATACATTCTCTCCTCCCCCTACCTATCTCTCTCTCTCCTCCAGTCTCTCTAGTCCTCCTCTACCCCCACCCTCCATCCTCTCTCTCTCTGTCTTCTCTCTGTCTGTTCTCTCTCTTTCTCTCTGTTCGTTCGTTCGTTTGTTAGATTATAGTCCCCGGACACTTACGCATATATGGGACTTAACTAAAATAGCATTATAAAATTTAAACATGATAAAAGCATTAACACACAACATCCAACCTTGCTAAAAATGGTTAAAAACGTTTATAAAACTTAAAAGTAAATTGGCGGGCGGTAATAACCGGGCGCCATGCAAGGTACTAGCCGAAGCAAATATACCGTAAATAATTAAAATAACACACAAGAGGTCCAAAAGGACCAGAACGTTTATACACGTCCACATAGCTGTAGAGATGCTAGGCCCTACACCTTTGAAGGATTCAAGGGCAAACGGCGAGTGAGGAAACCCCGACACGTCCGTCGCCGTGAATCCATAAAAGTATAATCTATTAAAATATAGCAGTACATGTAAATTACATAATAAAATCTTAAAAGACATTACCATAAAATTAGCTAAATTATGAACATAATCAAATGGCAATTTACCGGTACATTCAGAATCCTGGATGCTCACCATTAACACACGCGTTAACCTTGACATCAAGGGGGAGAGTTTCCATCAGGCCGAGGACCCCAGGACGTAGTTTAAATAATTACATACTTTGTAGCTATAAGCAAATTCAAATTCAAAAATTATTCACTGATTTAATGAACAACTATAAATTTTACATTTCGCAAACAGAGAAGCTATAAACCAGTATTTAACACAAAATTAACCATGCAAAGCATAAAAAGCCAAGCATTGGGAGCAGGCAACGAAAAGCGACTAAGGCCATGTGCAGTCCAACTGGACGGCTCCACAGCAAAAAGCGCTATTTGAAGCCACAATCAAAATAAATCTATTGCAACAATAAATAAACATAACTGTGCCCAAGAAGGCGGCAACAAATCAAGCAAATTTCTGAGCAACAGCCAAACTGTAAGCAACAAAGCATGTTATTTATTTGTAAATCATGCAAGTTGTTAAAAGCAATCAAGCTATACCAACAACGAGCAGCAAGCATCACAGGCCATGTGCGAACCTCCGGCATGGCTCCTCAGCAAACAGTGCTATCGAGAACCAGTCCGGCAGGCCGCCAAATACAGAGCAGAAGTAGCAGATAAAAGCCACACCAAAAATATTATAACAGTAGTGAAATTTCAGAGTTAATAATCAGACGACCAACATGCACTAGGAAGCCCATGCCATCTCTTTGGGCAAGAGCCCAGAGACCCTCCAAACTCTGCTGTACCCCTCCGGCACGCAGCAACCCTCGCAGTGATCCGAATGAAGAATCTAAGAGCGAACAATCGAATAAACAATGTGCAAAACTTGGGGGTAAACCGCAGATGCAACGTGAACCTGTATGTCTGTCTCTTCTCTCTGCCTTCTCTATCTAGCTCTCTCTTCTCTGTCTCTCTTTGTCAATCGTCTCTCTCTCCTCTCTGTCACTTCTCTGTCTGTCTGTGTCTCTCTCTCTCTAGAAAGAGCCTTTGCCCACTTGTAAACAACCAAAATAGTAATTAAATTGTACTCTCCACAATTCACAACTAGCCAGTAATCATATTATACAGATAGATCAGTGGTGAAAAAAAGGAAACTCCGATGGTGTGGCCACGTCACCAGATCATCAGGTCTTGCAAAGGCCATCCTGCAAGGCACAGTGCAAGGAGGTAGAAGAGGGAGACCGAAAAAGAGGTGGGAGGACAACATTCGAGAATGGACTGGTTTGACACTGAGCGAAACAATCAGGGTTGCTGAGGACAGGGGAAGATGGAGTACGCTGGTTAAACAAAAATCTGTGGTGCCCCTACGGCCTCCGAGTTACGAGATAGGATAGGATAGGATCAGTGCTCGGTGGACTGAAGCCTTCATTAAAGAATGGCACAGCTGTTTCGCAATAAACCCACAAACAGAACGCGGTAGTATAGGTTATGTGCTCTAACACTATAAGTTCTACATTGGTCAGGGGTACCGATCAAAATATGGTGAAATGCTAGCATAGGCTACTTTTATTATTACACACCGTACGTCTGGTTTGGGCGCTATATAAATAAAATTAGTATGATTATGATTATTATTATGTTCTCATTATCATCATTATTACATTAAAATTAATACTGTTAGTATTAAAACAATACATGTTTATTACCTCAAAAGGAATCATAAATCGTATAATTTACACCTGTCAATAATGGTATTGGATGCAATCAATCTAAATTTCAAAAATGAAAATGGGTTTCTCTTTTGCCTTCTGTAATAGCGATTTTTTTCAGATCGCCGCGCTTTGAGTTCGATTGAAGTAAAGACGCGGGATAGCATCCTGTATTATTATTACATTAATAATATTATTGGTAGCAGTAGTAGTAGTAGCAGTAGTAGTAGTAATACATGTAGTAGTAGTTATATAGTAGCAGTAGTAGTAACCTATGTCCCAAATGCTATCATTAACTCCAAATCCACCTCTACAGGCGATACAACTTCTTTTAGTGCTTTGCAAAAAAAACAAAAAAAAAACAAAAAAACTTGTCTTTTCTTATAAGCTATTCGATTAGGCTACTGGTGTTTATTCTCAAAATCATAACTCACAAAATCGATCAGGGGAAGGAGCTTTTCTGCCTTCAGTCTGGAATAATATTACACATAATACCAGCACACTTGCAGTACGTAAAAATTATAGCATACCTGTTTTAGCAGCGCACCTGAAATGTTTACAAAACACCTGCAGAACACGCCTGAAATTCTAATGAACCAACGCACCTGAAATTCACATTGGTCCACGAACTGATTGTGGCTGTTTAACCCAAGAAGAAGAAGAAGAAGAAGAAGGGTCTACAAAATAATATTACCTGCGTTCTCAACACACACACGGACTCTCTATGACAGTGCTTATAATCTCAAACATGACTAGAATTACGCTTAGTGGGAACGAAACTGGAACCAGGAAGTTCTACAGTCTATGTCATGGTTTGTGGTGATCTGTGCAAGTCTGTATTGTACAACTCTTCCACTGACACTGTATTGAACACTGTTCAATGTCTCTCTACCATAGGTCTAATAATAGTAGGCAAATCTGGAACCTTTTTTTTTAAAGGGAGACCACCTAGTTCATTTTCCGCACACAAACTGTTTCTCTCCCTAGGATGGACGGGGCATGGGGTCTTGATTGATTGTTCTTTGTATTTATTGTATTTTTTTTTAAATTGATTTATTTAATAGTTCAAGAGCCGCTCAAGCACTCGCCCAAGATCTGCCGAAACAACCCTAGTGGTAACACTGAAGGAACTCCACCAGCCGGCCACTTTACAATAAAGATATCCCAGCATTCCAAAGTAAGATTGCTGCGCTCCCTTGTCATCTCCATCTTCCTTGCTTGCGAAGCATGGACCCTCACAGCAGATCTCCAACGAAGAATACAAAGCATGGAGATGAGGTGCTATAGAAGACTTCTGGGCATTTCCTATACCCAACACATCACCAACGAGGAAGTCCGACACAAGCCATTGGACAACACGATGACCTGCTCACAGTGGTGAAGAAACGGAAACTCCGATGGTATGGCCACGTCACCAGATCACCAGGCCTTGCAAAGACCGTTCTGCAAGGCACAGTGCAAGGAGGTAGAAGAAGAGGGAGACCGAAAAGGAGGTGGGAGGACAACATTCGAGAATGGACTGGTTTGATACTGAGGGAAGCCATCAGGGCTGCTGAGAACAGAGAAAGATGGAGTATGCTGGTTAAACGATCATCTGTGGTGCCCCTACGACCTCCGGGTTGCGGGACAGGATAGGATAGGATAGGACGCAGGGTACGCTGAGGCTATACTCTAATTTATCGAACCCCCGTTTACAAAAACAAAATAGAATACAAACATCATTATAAAATATCAACAAAACACATGCATATAAAATGCCTACATTGCCAAATAATAACATCATAGAAACCCCCAGTGACCATTTGGCAGAAAGCGTCCAATATTCCCAAGCTGACACGTCCACAACAGACCTCAAACGAGGAGTTTTGTCCCGGAAGAGTTTTCAAGAAAAAAGGTAGGTGACTAGTCTAGCGAAGAAGAAGATAGTATGGTAGATTGATAGAACAGAGTAGGAATGAGAAAGAACAAAGGAGAAAGACAGCGACAGTGGGAATTTAAAGCACTCAATTTCCAGAAAGTGGGGATACTATTTATACTGAAACCCCTGTCACCCCGACGGGGGGGGGGATGGCGTCGTAGGCTATCAGCCTTTTGCCCTCTAGATAGGCGTGCGTTTATGAGCACACTTGTTATTTGTCACACTGGCAGGCTTTCAGGCATCAGTTGTCTGATGAATTTTGCCTTACCAGAGAGGTGGGATAAAGGAACCTCCACCCAAGTCAGTGGAGTACACTACGTTATGCAAAAATGTATCTAGGCCGTTTTTAAATGCATTTGTGGTACCAACTGTGACAACATCCCTTGACGGTTCCATGTATTGGTAGCTCTGTTAGTGACTAAGTGCTGGTGCAAACTAGTATGAAGTCTTTTTTGTTAATTCAAATTCATTACCTCGGGTTTTAGAGCTTTTGAACCCTGCACAGTAGGGACCTTGTGGTTTTGGGTCATACATGTTGAGTAGGATTTTAAACACCTCAATCATGCGTCTATACTCGAGGCTCGGAAGCCGAAGGCACTTTAACCTAATCCCGTAACTGAGGTCCTTTAGCCCAAAGATGCACCTGATGAAATGTCTTTGTACAGCCTCAATCTTGTCAGGGTGGAGAACAACTGAATCAAGAAATCTCTGAATTCCGGCCGGGGCCCAGGGGCCAAGCCCCGGTATTCGCCCCCTGGAAGAAAATGAATTTATGCAATTTTGAAAGTAATTTAGGGCCTCTCCTGAAAGCAAAAAGCACAAAGTAAACATGAATAGAAACAACAACAAAAAAATAATGTCTTTCAAAAAAGTTAAGAATCTTGATTTGTAGGCCTAACAAAGTTTGAGGTCCACCACTGTTACACACAAACTCCACATTTCCAATTTTACAGGGCATACGTTTGTCTATTTTTTAGATGTTAACAGTCAGGCAAGAAATTTTATAATTTTAGAGATATTTAGGGGTACGTTAGTAAAAACACCACATCTTAGGTATTAGTGACTAGTGTATAGATTTAAATGAAATAAAATGCAAAAAGAACATAAATAAATTCTCTTTGGATTATCTACCTTTTTATACTTCTCTTGTCATGTCTTGTTTTTTATTACTCCATGTGTATACAAAAAAAAAGTTTTAAAAAGTCCAAACAAGCCCCCTCCTCTTCTTCACTTTCATGCCAGTCTGAAAGATCCTATGCATGCACACTACTGACACTAATTGTCTAATGTCAGTACCGATCTCTTCCTCCGACTCCAAGTCCATTTCTCTCACTTTAATGTCTGATAAATGGAAGCCTGTAAACTCCCCTTCATCAGTCGAAGAATCCAAACCATCCATTTTAGACACACACACAAGAAAATTTGAAAAAAAAAATCGAGAAAACGAACGCATCACAGAGAAAACTTGTGGAAATGCAGTCGAATGTTTTCACTACAGAATAAACCGGAAGTCAATTGCCGGAAGTCTCGCAATCTTTCAAACAACGCGAGAATATAACCACATGGTTGATACGGACGCTTTTGGACGTTTTGCCTGTTTAGACCTTCGGCCGCTTTTGGCCGCTATGCCCAGTAAAGGGTAGCCCCTCGGCTTCTCACTCTTGGAACTCAATATTTTTTTCTAGGAAATTCAAATGCCTTCCGCGGAAAATTCTCCACCCTGTCTTGTTGATATGCTTTTTAGTTAGTTAGCTATTCATTGCTTACAGGTCCAGCGGACTGCAAAGAGCTGAATCAGGACCACAACTTGGTTGTAAGAGGAATCACCCCTGATCCATATAAAAGATCTGCTGAAACAACCCTAGTGGTAGCACTGAAGGCACTCCACCAGATGGTCACTTTACGATAAAGCCATCCCATGCAGGGTACGTGGAGGCTATACTCTAATTTATCAAATCCCCTTTCACAAAAACAAAATATAATATAAACATCATTATAAAATATCAACAAAGCACATACATATAAAATGCCTATATTACTAAATAATATCATATGAAGCCCAAGTGACCAATATGACCAGAAAGAGTCCAATATTCCCAAGCTGACCCAACAGACATACACAAATGAGGAGTTTTGGAAAAGTTTTCAAGAAAAAAGGTAGGTGACTGGTCTAGCGAAGAAGATAGTATAGCGGATTGATAAAACAGAGTAGGAATGAGAAAAAATAAAGGAGAAAGACAATGAAAGTGGGCATTCAAAGCACTAAATTTGCAGAAAGTGGGGATACTATTTATACAGAAACCCTCGGGGGAATGGGGGGATATGCTTTTTAAACTTTGGACTGTACACCATATTCCCCTATGGGACAAACAATTTATGGCATTAAGTGCTATACAATCCTACTACTCCTAGCATCGATGTTTACCATTCCTCCGGCCTATGTATCAACTTAGTTCCTGTCGTGTGTTTTAAACACCAGGTGCAATTTGACACGCCAAGAGACCAACAGCTTGGCATTGACAATATTTATTGAAATTAGATTGAAGTATAAAAGTGTTCTAAAAAAGAAAAACAATTGCTACATCATCATCTTAAAATGTGTCTGCAGGAACGCAGATAGACATAACCACAGGCACACATCAACACTGCCAATAACATGAATGCTTATGAAAACGTTTATTTTTCACCTGTGGAAATAGTTATTGATTTACACATTCTTACATAGCACTTTTTTACAAATGCATTTAATCTTTTTTAAATATCTTTTAAAAATCCAATACAAGACTATACAATTGTTAGTTATATGCGATTGAGCATTGATTGATTGATTGATTTATTGTTTTATTGTTGCTTTAGGTCCAGCGGACTCTTCCGAGCCAAATCAGGACCGGACAACCCCCGATCCGCATAAAAGATCTGTTGAAACAACCCCAGTGGGAAAATTGAATGCCCTCCACCGGCCAGTCACTTTACAATAAAGACATCCCACGCGAGGGACGGCTGAGGGTTGACCTCAACTACGCGAACCCCCGGTTACAAAAACAAAATAGAATACAAACATCATTATAAATCATCAACAAAACGCATACATATAAAATGCCTATAGTGCTAAATAGTACAATCATAGGAAGCCCTAGTGACCACCTGGCAGAAAGCGTCCAACACTCCCAAGCTGATCCAACAGACCTCATACACAAACAAGGAGTCTTGTCCAGGAAGAGTTTTCAAGAAAAAAGGTAGGTCATTGATCTAGCGAAGAAGAAGATAGTATAGCAGAGTGAAGGACAGAGCAGGAATAGGAAAGAGTAAATGAGGAAGACAGCGACAGTGGGAATTTAAAGCACTAAATTTCCATAAAGTGGGGATACTATTTATACTGAAAACCCCCGGCACTCCAACGGGGGTACTGTTGCCGCAGTGAATCTGTCTTGCCTATAAAGGAAAGACAGGTTTTTAACTGTGGCTTTCACTTTTCCCTTTATAGGTTTGAACAATCTACAGTGGCAAGATTGCTCATGACCCCAAGGGGTTGCGATTGAGCAACAAGATTTAAGAACAAAATACTGACATACCATTATATACATGGACGTTTAAAAATGATGTTTTACAGTAGCAGGAAACAAACGCATCTATCACGCAATAATAAAAATAGCCTTTAAATAACACAATTCAAAGCTTCGACATTCAATTTAAAAAAAAACTGTTACAAACTTTTTTGTTTTAAAATATTACTTAGACTAAAAAGACTAAATATTTGCTTTAAGTCACTTGGCAATGAAGAATCTGTAACGTAATACAATAACATAAAAAATGTAAAGGTAGTCCCATAGCCTTGTGGCCGTAAGGGAGCGTGATGTTGGAGATCACACTTATCTTGGGCCAGCATAATGAGGGTGATGCCCGTCTCTCTCCCTCGATGCTTTACCTTCACCACCCTTAAGAGAGTAGGTACTCAGTCACAGTTGAGTCAACTGGGGGCGTTGTTATTTGTCGCTTCACGTTTTGCGGTCACCCATCCAAGTGCTAACTGCACTGGACGGTGCTTAACTTGCAACACAGTAGTGAGTGCTCCAATCACTGCACTATCCGACACCCCTCCAAAAATAACATACATATTTGTAATCTACATGCTATCAATCATGGTACATGTCTCCCTCAAAGAAGGCATTTAACAAGCAGTTGAAAACCATCCTCTTTAACTGAACTCTTTTTCTTTTTCTCTCCCTCTTTTTTTTGGGGGGGAGTGCACTGAGCATTCTATCATAGCACGGAGAAAAGGAGCTGTATAAATGTTGAACATCAACAGGTTTCAAATGAGGTCACATTTTGTACAAATCAATGTAAGTTCAAACTGCTTCAATCATTAAAAGCACACACATATAAAAAATAAACTGTCAACAAGGTATGAAAGGGATCCAACTTCAAGCAGTTGAATTATAAGTACAGTTGACACTCCTGTATGCCTTGCACCACTTTACAATAGTAACTTCTCTGCTTGCACCATTTGGGAAGGGGGTGAGCAGGGTTCTCCTCGATTAAAAAAATACTTTTGTGTTTAAACCTCATTTGTCACTCTTAAGTTGAATAAAATAAATAGAAACTCCTCAAGAACTTATATTTCAAACCAAAGTGATTGGTTTCCACTTTCAACACGCATGCTTTGATTGGCTGGGGTTTTGTTTTCCTTACTGGAATTACAATTTGTCTAGTGTGCATGCTTTCCTTGTATAAAATTACAATTTGTTTAGTGGGAGGCACTGTGGTCTAATGGTAGTGCTTCGGCTTGAGGATCTGAAGGTCCCGGGTTCGAGCCCTGGCCGGGCCATTGTGTTGTGTCCCTGGGAAAGACACTTTACTCCTGGTTTCCTACTCCTTCGGATGAGAGTATAAACCGAGGTCTAGTCTGTGTGTCGCATACATTCCATCATAACGGACTTTAAAGATCCTGACGCTCATGTCCTAGACGGGTGAGTGCCGGTAACAAGAACACACCCAGCATGCACTTGGTCCTTCTTCCCCATCCCTGACTGTCCAGGATTGTGCTCAGTTGTCCGGGCGTCAGACCATGCGCCAAAGGCTGTGGGTGGGCGTCTCGGACGGTTTGAGTTAGATCCTGTATCAGCCAGCGCCTTGATCCTATAAATGACGAACATTATTATTATTAGTGTGCATGCTTTCCTTGGATAAATTTACAATTTGTTTAGTGTGCATGCTTTCCTTGTATAAAATTATAATTTGTCTAGTGTGCATGGTTTCCTTGAATAAAATTATAAATTGTCTAGTGTGCATGGTTTCCTTGTATAAAATTACAATTTGTCTAGTGTGCATGCTTCCCTTGCATAAAATTATAAATTGTCTAGTGTGCATGCTTTCCTTGTATAAAATTACAATTTGTCTAGTGTGCATGCTTTCCTTGTATAAAATTATACTTTGTCTAGTGTGCATGCTTTCCTTGTTTAAAATTACAATCTTTGTACATTACATTTTCGTTTCTTCTTAGAATTATCCTGGCCTGGTACCGATGTTAGTTTGTTATTAATTGCTTACAGAGTCCAGCAGACTGCAAAGAGACAAAGCAGGACCACAACTTGGCTTAAAGAGGACTTGCCCCAGATCCGCATAAAAGATCTGTTGAAATAACCCCAGGGGTAACACTGAAGGCACTCCACCAGCCGGTCACTATACAATAAAGGCATCCCATGCAGGGGACGCTGAGGCTATACTCTAATTTATCGAACCCTCATGTACAAAAACAAAATAGAACACAAACATTATAAAATATCAATAATATATAATAATATCATAGGAAGCCCTAGTGACAACTTGGCAGAAAGCGTCTAATATTCCCAAGCAGACCTCGCACAAAAATGAGAAGTTTTGTCCCAGAAGAGTTTTCAAGAAATAAGGTAGGTCCAGCGAAGAAGATAGTATAGACAATAGATTGATATAACAGAGTAGGAATTAGAACAAATGAGAAAGACAGCAACAGTTGGAATTTAAAGCGCCTATTACCGATGGCAACCACACACACACAAAATGTTATGCGGAATAAGAACTTATTGATTGCACTTGCTGGATGCTTTGAAGCAGGAAATATATGTTTATGCAAAGTGCAAGGTGTGAAGGAAATGCAGAATGGATGTTTATATTTCCTAACAAGTCAGATGGATTCTATTCCCCCTTTCATCCTGGGTGGTGTGTTTGAGATGAAACTTAAAAGTTCTGCTCATTCAAAGTCTGTGACAGTACACAAATTGTCACACACACAAAACTTCTGGCACATCTTGTGTCCCAGGTTTTAATCCTGTGGTGGCCATGGTAAGAGTGGCCTTTTTTCGCTGGCCATCTTAGTAAGTCGTATGATTGCTCTGGTGGTTCAGTGCTGCTTTGGTCCCTATCCCCTACTTCCCTGGGACGATTATCCCTGTCTGCCAAATTGCCAACAGTGGGTGTAGATGTTAAACTTCAATGTTCATTCAAACACTTTCGTGAAGACAATGCTATTGAGACACTGCAAAGACATAAAGAATACTTCCAACACACATTCATAGTCTTGAGCAGCTATTTGAGCTGAACTATACACACAAGAACAATACTACTTACTCAGTACATAACAGTCATGTGAACTTTACACACCTGAACCATGCTATTTACTCAGTACATAACAGTCATGATAACTTTTACACACAAGAACAGTCATATTTATTCAGTACACAACGGTCATGTGCACTTTCTTGCTGCCAATGAGAGAGAGAAAGAGAAAACAATATGGCCACTGCAAACTAGCTGTCTTGGCACAGAATCTGGGGCTTGAGCTCTTCGATGGTTTTTAGCACGTCATCCAAGCTTTTATTGGCATCGATAACCTGCAACAGACAAAAACAATATTGGAGTGCATAATAAGCTTAGCTTCTTTTTTTGTTTAAGTGTATAAATATACACTCAGGGTAATCTGCGAGAGATACTTACAGCACCAACGGCATCTGTATCATGTGTTCGTAGACTTCAAGGGGGCGTTTGACAGAGTCTGGCATGCAGCTCTGTGGGCAGCCATGGGAGTGTACAACATCGGCCCTGGGGCTGTTGAAGTCATCAGGGCCTGTATGGCGAGGCTGCCAGTGCGGTCCTCCGCGGCCGCGGCGGGCCCGTCGGAGACTGGTTCAGAACAATGGTCAGTGTGCGTTAGGGATGCCTACTCTCTCCAACACTCTTCAACATCTTCCTAGAGCGCATCATGTCAGACGCCCTTGCAGATCACGAGGGCACGGTCGGCATACTCCGGCCTTCGTTTTGCAGATGACGTTGATGGATTGGCTGGAGAGGAACAAAGATCGGGCAGCTGGTGTGGGGGCTTGGCGCCACCTCCTGAGCCTGTGGGGTGGAGATAGGTGCAGAGAAGGCCAAAATTATGACCAACAACACCAATGGCATCAACACTGACATCGAAGTCCAGGGCCGGTCCCTCGGCACAGTGCGTGGCTTCAAATATTTAGGAGCCATTGTGTCGGACAGTGGGTCCCGGCGGGGGGTCCTCTCTGGGATAGCACGGGCTACTGCTGCCCTGGCGAGGTTGAAGCCAATTTGGAAAGACAGGACCGTTAGTCTACATTCCAAGGTAAAATTGCTGCGCTCCCTTGTCATCTCCATCTTCCTATATGCTTGCGAAACATGGCCCCTCACAGATCTACAACGAAGAATACAAAGCATGGAGATGAGGTGCTACAGAAGACTTATGGGCATTTCCTATACCCAACACATCACCAACGACGAAGTCCGAAAGAACATCACACAAGCCATTGGACAACACGATGACCTGCTGACAGTGGTGAAAAAACTGAAACTCCGATGGTATGGCCACGTCACCAGATCATCAGGTCTTGCAAAGACCATCCTGCAAGGCACAGTGCAAGGAGGTAGAAGTAGAGGGAGACCGAAAAAGAGGTGGGAGGATGACATTTGAGAATGGACTGGTTTGACACTGAGCGAAACAATCAGAGTTGCTGAGGACAGGGAAAGATGGAGTATGCTGGTTAAATGATCATCTGTGATGCCCCTACGACCTCCGAGTTCAGGGACAGGAGGATAAGATAGGATAAATATACTTTTTGGCAAGGAAATCTGAAATGCATGTATTTCAGAACATGATTTTCCTCGTTTTTGTCATTAACTAAATAATGTATGAAAGTATTGCAGACATCAGCCAGACCAATCATGTGTTGAATTGAATTATCTTATGTGTTCAAGATTTGGCCCCAAAGCAGAATCCAACTTTAGCAAGTCCAAGGAGCCAACTTGCTGAGCACTGCAAAAACTACACAAACGCAGAGCAAAAGTGTGCAAGCAATATATGTGTTTTGTAATAGCAGCAATAGAAGATATAGGCCTTGTTTTGTTTTGTTTTAGGATTCCCAGGTTATTCCATGCCTCTTCTTTCAACACTTTTCGTGAGTGGGTCAGTTAGCACAATTTTGACCTCTAATTGTCAAATTCCTTGAACTTATATATACATTTTGGGTTGTTATCCAGAAGATTCTTGAATGAGTTGGCGACTCCAGCGAAGATGTGGTAACTGGGAAGCGGTTCAGTTCCCACTGCCCTATTTGTATTTGAGTACTTTTGAATGTTCAGCTCTAGCCAACCACCAACTTACCCTGCCGCTTTCTAGTTTAGCTGGTTTTATTCTTAAATAAATCTTGAAAATTTACTTGATCTATTCTGTGAAACAAGAAGGGCAAAGCCCATATGACTCATGTGCTCCTTATGGGACTGGATATTTAACATAAAAATGAGTACACCGGAAAAACAAAATAAAATGGTGGCATTACAATGCAAATGCTGACTTTTATCTTTCAATGCTCTTGACTTGAGATGACTTTGACATCTGGCTCCAAATACATTCATAAACTATGAATAAAGTACAGCAAAAGTTAAATTATGCCACACACACAAAAAACGCGACCTTGACTTTCTGTGACCTTGACTCTCACATGATTTCTCATGCATGTCTGATCAAATAACCCAATGTTGTTGCATACTATGAATTAAATAAACTACCATTCACTTTATGGTGACCTATATTTTGTATGTTAGTACAAAGCTTAACTCTTTGTGACCTATAAGGTTTTCTGTACATTTGTGCCTATATCCTGTAAGGATTTCAAGTTTATTGCAATAAATTGGGTTATCAATTTGAAAAAAATTTATTTATTGTGACATTGACTTCATATTTTAGGATGTTTACAAAATGGTTATTCTATGTACCCAAAGAACCATTTTTACTTTAGTACTATTTTTACCTGTTGGAATCTTGTAATTCATAATTACAGGTATTTTATGGACTATGTTAATAAAACAACAAGACAGTGTGGATTGCATGTGAATGTGTGCACAGTCAACGCAGACAAGAAATCTCACTCTGGTTGTCTACACCAAGTCCTTGTGCTTTTTCAGCAATAAGCTGATCGATAAGGTTACCAAACTCACTGGTTACCAAACTCACTATTACTGTTGGAGCTATCCCCTGCCATCATGGCCGAAAATTTCACAAACTCAAACCTCAAACAAAATCATTAAAAAAAGTAAACAAAACCACGTCAAACTTGCGAAAACGATAGCGGAAAACACACGTGAACCTTTCTGGAAGTTGAATAAACCTTCT
Source organism: Oncomelania hupensis (assembly GCA_036898135.1). Taxonomy (NCBI): domain Eukaryota; kingdom Metazoa; phylum Mollusca; class Gastropoda; order Littorinimorpha; family Pomatiopsidae; genus Oncomelania; species Oncomelania hupensis. The sequence goes on from CM072524.1 coordinate 31,680,272, forward strand.
CTCACGCACTGGAGAGTTCCTATTTCCTGTGATTTCATGACTAAAACTAAAAAGGTGCACTAAAGAGGCGCGCATCACCGCGCTTCAGGCTTACGGGAGAGGCGCGCATTACAGGGCGCTACAAGTTAAAATGACCTTGACCTTCAAAATCAATGCAAAAAAAGAACATAGATAATGATGATGACGATACTTTTAAGGCGCAGCATCGTCCATGCTATCTGCAGGCTCAGGGCACACAGGGGAGATTTGGGAGGGGATAGGAGGGGAGGAGGGAGGCAAGGGAGGGGGAAGAGGAGGTGGGGGTGGGGATAGTGGGGAAGAGAAAACATGATCAGCAATTAAAGAGACGCGTCTTCAGTTGCCTCTTGAAGACATCTAGGTCATCCACATCCCTCAGATTTTGTGGCAAAGAGTTCCAGGACTTGGGACTGCCATGCAAAAAAGCATGGAAGCCAAGCTGCCCACACCAGCTCAATTCCTATGTGAGCAGCACTGTTTAGTGCCTCCACATTTTGCTTGCTGCGGGCTGTTTATAGCTTGCCTGCACCCTCCCTTCCAGTGAAAGGAAGCATCAGCAAGCTATTTATAGCTAGCCTGGCTGACCTAACCACAAAATCTAAAAAGCTTAGTTGAGTCACTGTGTGCTTCTTTTTGTGGCTGCCACTGATGGGGTTGACAGCTTAGAATTAGATTTATCTGAGGACCGTAGTTATCTGGGTGGGTCTTGAAGCAGTGATGCTCATGATCTTTACACACTTAAAGCACAAAGACAGCACTTTGAAGTCTATCCTCTGCTTCACTGGGAGCCAGTGCAGCTGTCTAAGGACTTTTGTGATGCAGTGATGTCCCGAGGCCTCGGACATCGGTCATGGTCCGATTCGTTTGGAAAATGACCGAATGCAAACACCTGTGTCCCGTCAAATGTCCGATTCTATTGCGAAATTAGCGGTCATTGTCTGATAGTATTATGACTAGAGCGGTCACTGCAAAAAACATCTGTACAAACTGGAGTGTCAAAGCCGTTAAAACGAGTTTGAATAGTGGACAATGCTAGACTAACTGTTTACACAACAGAGTTTTTGTTTTACTTTATTCATATTTATTCTCAGTCACTGTCTTCTAAATAAGCACCATTAATCGGTTCGCTTCACAATCTGAATGTCCTATTGCTTTTATGTAGTCAGGACATGATGTCCGATTAGTTTTATGATTTAGGACATTTTGTCCTATTGCCCTATAATCCTAGGAACACCACTGGTGATGTGCTCACTTTTCTTAGATAAAGTGACAAGTCTGGCAGCCATGTTCAGAACACGTTGGAGACGGCTGAGCTGATGGTCTGAAAGTCCCAATGGACAAATGATTACGTTTAATGAGGAGAACGGCCAGTCTAAATTGTGCACTACAGAAGTGAAATGATCACTTTCAATGAGGAGAACAGCCAGTCTAAATTGTGCACAACGGAAGTGAAATGATTACGTTTAATGAGGAAAACAGCCATTCTAAATTGTGCACTACAGAATGAGGAGAACGGCCAGAAGACAGGAGAGGATGGAAAAAATGAGGAGGCGGAAGAAGTCAAACTGACCAGTACGGGACAAGGCAGCTGACCCCGGGTTTTGTGGAACAGCCAATCTTCATGCAGCTTGTGTAGATCCTGCAGATAGTCCTGCAACACGCAATGCAACATGTGACTGGAGCAGCCCGGGAAGTACTACAACATTTAAAGTACGTCCGAGGTCCAGATCAAAATCGTGTAACAATTTTATAAACTGTTTCATTCACACAGACATGACTATTTGCTTATAAATTCAGAAATTTTCTTGTGTCTAAAATAATATTTGCAAAAATTGAATCTAAACTTCTTGTCTGAACATCCAAAAAGGTAATATATAGTAGGCACTCACCGATAAGGAGAAGTGAAAAGGTATAAGAAAGCAACTCAAATAAACAAATACTGTCTTTGGGGTCCAACGAGGGAAATAGCTGAGACACACAACAATTCTGTGAAAATGCGTTGACGGTGCAAGTTCAGTGATGAAAGATTACCAAGCAGTCTGCTTTCTTACCAGTGATACCGATGACTCCTCAGATCTGTTTCTGATCTTGATGCGTTCTTGACAGGTCTCTGGTGTGGCTCTGAGGTACACTGCAAATCATTCCACAACCAATTTTATACAAACATGGCACCTTCCTAGTGTCTCAGTTGATCATAATAGCTCAATTGGGTATAAACTATAAGCCCGGCTACTATGTCTTATTGAAATGTCTTGACATTACTTTTGTAGGTAAAATGTGGCTTTGACTGAATGCTTGCACACATAAAACATGAACTATGGAATGGAGAAACTGAGTACAGATGTTTGGTACAATACTTGTCAGGCTTGCAAGGGAGACATGTTTGCTTTTTTTCTTTCACTTTGTATAGTGACACTTTGAACAGTGTTCCACATCTCCCTCCAGAACACACTCCTATGCAGCCAGTCAAAGACCCATTCCATCACATAGGACGATCAACTGTTCAAACAACATGCACACACAAACAAAACCAGCTTTAAAGTTAAAACAAGGACAACTGCAAGTCCCTGTTCAATTGCTATGGTCCAAAGACCCACAGGGGTAAAAATAAGAAGTACAACAACATAATAATAGTGGTTTTGTTCTAATGTGTTTTGAGTGCTAGACAAAGGGGCTCTAAAAATGTGTATCGTGTTGTATGACTTGTTTTAGTACAAATTAGCGTTCTTCTCGCTTATTTGTTTGTCATTATTATTATTGTAACGAACCATACCATGACAATGGCAAAGGAAATGGCAGGGAAGATGAAACTAACCAATGAGATCCAAGCTGGTGTCAGCATTGTGTGTGATCCACTCGTGCCATTCGTTCAGCACGGCATAGTCCACATCAGACATCAGCTTCCTGCCAGTCAAATCATGATGATGTGGTCATACAGCAATATATACATCAATACGTCATGATGATATAGTCTTATTTGTTAGTCACTGTTTATAGGGTCTAACGGACTGCAAAGAGCTGAATCAGGACCACAACGGTTGAAAGGGAGTTCACCTCTGATCCATATAAAAGATCTCTGAAACAACCCTAATGGTAACACTGAAGGCACTCCACTAGTCGGTCACTTTACAATAAAGGCATCCCATGCAGGGGACGCTGAGACTGTACTCGAATTTATCAAACCTCTGTTTACAAATACTACGTAAACATCATTATAAAATATCAACAAAACACATATATATAAAATGCCTACATTCCTAAATTAAAATAATAATACCATAGAAAGCCCTAGTGACCATTTGGCAGAAAGCATCCAATAGCCCCAAGCTGACCTAACAGACTCCATTACACAAAGGAGTACTTTTGGTGGGAGTTTTCAGGAAAAAAGGCAGGTGACCGGCCTAGCAAAGAAGTTTGTAGATTGATAAACAGATTAGGAACAAAAAAGAGCAAATAAGAATGACAGAAACAGTTGTAAATTAAAGCACTCAATTTGCACTAAGTTGGGATACTATTTATACAGAAAATCCTGGCAACCCAACCAAGGTTGTAGTCTTACAAATCAATAAATCAAAATGATGGTGTCATATACAAGAAAACAAGATACAGCTCAAAAAACAAAATAGATAAGATGCAGCAGACTATAACATTTTGTACATGTGTCATGTATTTCGCTACTTTGAAAATCTTAAACTGCGCCGATAAACCTCAAAAACATGCCCAATGCGCTTGCAGAGAAAAGACAGCAGCCACCAACTTGTTCAGCATAACAAAAAATACAGACTTGTTAGCTGCAAATGGCTGTACTCACTCATTGTGCAGATTTTCCACAAAGCAGTATCTGGCACTGTACACCGTGCGCTCAATCATCTTTACTTGGCTCGTCTGGACACACATAACAAAATGCAACGCCACATCAAAACCATACAAATCCATCACAAATACAACGCCACATTAATGCCATATGATATAATAATAATAATAATATACACATAACAAATACAACACCACATCAAAATCACACATACATAGCAAATACAACACCACATCAAAATCACACACACACAGCAAATACAACACCACATCAATACCACACAGAACATCACATCAATACCACACATGCAATCACAAACACATCAAAACCACACACACATAGCAAATACAACCCCACATCAAAAGCAAAGTCCAACAGTGAAGACTGGACATAACTAAACAGGTGGGAACTTAGGACATACAAGTCAACCCTTAAGGATTTTGCTTAAGTCTTGCGCATTTTTTTAGTTTTTTAACGTCTTACTTAAAACTCTTAAAATCATATGTATTTTCGCCAATGGCTTCAGTAAAAAAAAAATGTGGGTGAAGGTTCGTCTGAGAACATTTTAGCAATCCTGAGTTGCGCGGCATATATGTACATTTGCCGGGATTTTATGTAACGCCCATGCGCTCAGCGTCACTTTCATTTCCGTTTGCGTGAAAACAACATGGCGTCCAAGAGGAAAGAGAGAAAAGTTCGAAGCCACCAGCCAAAATAAACCGTACCTATCACGGGAGATACCTGCCCGAGTGGGAGATTGAGAAGGAATTCAAAAATCTTATTACTCGCTCTGATGATGGGACTGAATATGCGTATTGCAAGTCTTGCAAAATATCTGCGAAAGTGTTGGCCTCGGACAGGTACGATTTGGTACGACACAATGTTGTGAAAATTAAGCAGCATGTGGCGATCAACCAGCAGGTTCGACAGCAGAAGAGTAAAGCCAAAAGTGGAATGGAAAAGAAACTGGACGATCTGTGGTGATCAATTTTGACTCAGAAAACCCCTTTTGGAGATAAAAGGTTCGCTCTGTTGAACAAGGTGTTGCCTGCTCTACAGAGCCTTCTCCACAGCAATGGTGAGGAAAATTCACACGGAAGCCAGGAGCAGATTAGGGCCAGACAACATTTTTACAAATCAAACTGAACTCTGATGACTTCAGGGTTACTCCCAGCACACTGGCCAAGGCACAGAAATGCACTTCACAGTACAACAAAGAGCACCAGTTATCAAATGTGTGCAACGTGTGTGGATAAATGAATGCGGTATAACATTTTTGGCAAGTTTGTGTTTTGTATGCACTTTCTTATGGTTTTTACACATTTTTATGTTTTTTTTGTGCCAAATCTTATGATCTAAGACCAAAAGGGGTTGACATTGTGAAAATAATTCTGATTGATATAAATATTTGATACCCCCCCCCCCCCCCCCCCCCCCCCCTCTATTCCGTCAATATTTTTTTTGTTAAAAGGGTTGCTGAAATCACTTTTTGTTGGACCAAATACGCATAAAAATGTATACAGGTTCCGTAGCTCGCTGGCCTTAAGGGTCACCCTTTAGCTATCACGCTTAGCCCACGCTTGTCTAGTTTGACTGAATCCTAACTGCGTCTCTCATCGTTTGTGGACAAATACCGCTCCTTCTCCCACTGTGGCCCGGTGTTGTGGAACGCTCTCCCCCAGGACTTGTAGAGACATTTGACTCTTTCAAGAGGCGTCTGAAGACGTATCTTTTTTGACTCTTTTGAGTGTGTATATAGAGCAGTTGTTTTTTTTGTTTTGTTTTTTTATTTTCTTTTTTTTTTTCACCCTTCCCCCCTCCCCCAACCTCCTGAGCATGCTGCCAGCATGGATATATGCGCCATACAAGTGGACATCATCAAATATCAGTGGCATGGGGTTACCTCTTGCTGTTCATGGTTCTCCAACATGGTGAGGGCTACGTAGCACTGGAATGCAGGGCTCCACCTCATGGCATCTTTGTACATCAGGTCCTGCAACAAATCAAGTAGTCACACTTATAGATTTCATTTAACCGTTCTTATGTAGCGCGCTTTTCCAGCTCCAGAGCTGCTCAAGGTGCTGGCCGATACAGGATCTCACTCAAGCCGCCCACTTGCAGCCTTTGACCCCATCGCCCGACTCCCAGACAACTGAGCTCAATCCTAGGCAACCAGGTATGAGGGAGATTGGACCTAGCGCTTGCTGGGTGTATTGGGTAGCTGGCACTCTGTGACTCGCCCATCTAGAACATGAGCATCAGGATCTTTAAAGTTAAAGTCCGTGAGAATGAATGTGGGCACGCACTGACTAGACCTGGGTTTATACTGTTATTGTTGTTTTGTTGGTGCTGAAGGCTGTCAACCAGTTTGGAAGCACTGCCTGTACAGGCTGCAATGTGATTGCTGAACGTTCAATGCTTCCATTGTTGTACAGTTTTGTACTCCACTGAGCCAACTTAGTTGTCCTGAAGCTGAAGTACACACATTCTCCCCTTCTCTTCCCAGCTGATAACTTTGTTGTCCTGAAGTACACACATTCTCCCCTTCTCTTCCCAGCTGATAACTTTGTTGTCATGAAGTACACACATTCTCCGCTTCTCTTCCCAGCTCATAACTTTGTTGTCATGAAGTACACACATTCTCCCCTTCTCTTCCCAGCTGATAACTTTGTTGTCATGAAGTACACACATTCTCCCCTTCTCTTCCCAGCTGATAACTTTGTTGTCATGAAGTACACACATTCTCCCCTTCTCTTCCCAGCTGATAACTTTGTTGTCATGAAGTACACACATTCTCCCCTTCTCTTCCCAGCTGATAACTTTGTTGTCATGAAGTACACACATTCTCCCCTTCTCTTCCCAGCTGATAACTTTGTTGTCCTGAAGTACACACATTCTCCCCTTCTCTTCCCAGCTGATAACTTTGTTGTCATGAAGTACACACATTCTCCGCTTCTCTTCCCAGCTCATAACTTTGTTGTCATGAAGTACACACATTCTCCGCTTCTCTTCCCAGCTGATAACTTTGTTGTCATGAAGTACACACATTCTCCCCTTCTCTTCCCAGCTGATAACTTTGTTGTCATGAAGTACACACATTCTCCCCTTCTCTTCCCAGCTGATAACTTTGTTGTCATGAAGTACACACATTCTCCCCTTCTCTTCCCAGCTGATAACTTTGTTGTCATGAAGTACACACATTCTCCGCTTCTCTTCCCAGCTCATAACTTTGTTGTCATGAAGTACACACATTCTCCGCTTCTCTTCCCAGCTGATAACTTTGTTGTCATGAAGTACACACATTCTCCCCTTCTCTTCCCAGCTGATAACTTTGTTGTCATGAAGTACACACATTCTCCCCTTCTCTTCCCAGCTGATAACTTTGTTGTCATGAAGTACACACATTCTCCCCTTCTCTTCCCAGCTGATAACTTTGTTGTCATGAAGTACACACATTCTCCGCTTCTCTTCCCAGCTGATAACTTTGTTGTCATGAAGTACACACATTCTCCGCTTCTCTTCCCAGCTGATAACTTTGTTGTCATGAAGTACACACATTCTCCGCTTCTCTTCCCAGCTGATAACTTTGTTGTCATGAAGTACACACATTCTCCCCTTCTCTTCCCAGCTGATAACTTTGTTGTCATGAAGTACACACATTCTCCGCTTCTCTTCCCAGCTGATAACTTTGTTGTCATGAAGTACACACATTCTCCCCTTCTCTTCCCAGCTGATAACTTTGTTGTCATGAAGTACACACATTCTCCGTTTCTCTTCCCAGCTGATAACTTTGTTGTCATGAAGTACACACATTCTCCGCTTCTCTTCCCAGCTGATAACTTTGTTGTCATGAAGTACACACATTCTCCCCTTCTCTTCCCAGCTGATAACTTTGTTGTCATGAAGTACACACATTCTCTGCTTCTCTTCCCAGCTGATAACTTTGTTGTCATGAAGTACACACATTCTCCCCTTCTCTTCCCAGCTGATAACTTTGTTGTCATGAAGTACACACATTCTCCCCTTCTCTTCCCAGCTGATAACTTTGTTGTCATGAAGTACACACATTCTCCGCTTCTCTTCCCAGCTGATAACTTTGTTGTCATGAAGTACACACATTCTCCCCTTCTCTTCCCAGCAGGGGACCAGTATTCTGGTGCACACTACCAGTTCAACACTGAAGTTTAACGTCTACCCCCACTATTTGCGATATGGCAGACGGTGATACCCATCCCAGGAAAGAGGGGTACAGACCTAAATCAACACTTAACCCCCACAGCAATCACACTGCTAAGATGGACAGTAAAAATGGGCACTTTATATCTTGCCCACCACTGAATTGGAACCAGGGTTCATCGGTGTGCCGAGCGAACGCTCTAACCACTGAGCTATGGCGAAGGGACAACAGACAGGATACAAGTTAACAGTTACAGAAATATTGATTTATAAGGAAAGAAAACTTACAAAACAGTTGACACCATTGATGCTCTTCCATTTGTCAACCGGCTCAGCCAAAACCTGCACAATTACAAACATTGGATTTTGTTTTGGAAGGTTGAAAATGTTCTGAATTTTGGATGATAAAAGTGTGTATCGGTGTAAAATGAGTAGAATGAGACTGTTGGATCAGATTCATGACAAATGCCTTTTATTCAGTTTGAGGTTACTTCAATAGTGGTATAGGTTGCAGTCGATCTAACAAATTTTAAACTGCAGATATTTTATTTCCTTTCTGTTTTCTAATAGCGACTTGCCGTTTCACTGCATCTTTTGATGAATGTGTGTGTGTTGTGTATGCATAGTGTGCGTGTAACATGTGAGCATGTACAGATCGCCACGCTTTAAGTTTTAGTCTGATTTAGGAATAAGCGCCAAATTGCATCAGCAGGGCTCTAAATTAACTTTTTTCTTTGGGGGCCACCGGGCCCCTTGATTGAAAAATATGAGGGCCCACAAGCAACTTTCGGAGCCGAACTTGAAAAATAATGTAAACAAAAAACAAAAGAATTATTGACAATATAATAAGTAGAAAGTACAATTTGTCTGATAATCTAAAATAAAAACAATTGAATTTCCAATTTTGCTGAGTGATGTCATTTTTATTTGCCTTTTCTTTCACTTTCAAACATTACCAACAAAAAAAGCGGAAAAACACACATTTCTGGTACTTTATTGCCAAATCCGTACAAAGAACAGAAGCTCAATGCGTGATTCAAACAATACAATAGCAAATACATCACTGGGCAGCAACCATCAGGACATTTCCGAACACCACGGCAACAGCGCGGAACACAGACCTCACAGCCCATACCAAAACATGGAGAAACACAACAAACACACACATACCCACCCACCTAAACCCACCCACCTAAACCCACACACACATTCAGTGACACACATATTCCAGTGGCTAGTGAGCCTGAAATGGCCATTAAACAAAATAGAAAAAAACAAGTGAGTCTCTTGTATAATACTTTTCAGTTTTGTGACTGAGTATTGCACAATACACATCATAAAATTTTTAATATGAGTAACCTAACAAAAAATTTGACCTCAATGCACAAAAGTTCAAAACAAAACCAGGAAAGGGAACTAAACTTAACAGTACTCTTCCTCGTACACTTCAAGGCCATGCCATGGAAATCTTTTTTTCCACCCTTCACTTTCCTTGATCCTTTTTCCTCTTCATACTTCTTTTTTTCTCTCTTTTTCTTGTTCTTTCCTTTCGTCGACGTTTTCTTCTGGCGTCTTTCGCTTCCCAAAAATTGGAAAATACGCCATCGCCGATTGTTTTAGCAACTGTATGGCGACGATATGTAGCCATACTTTCGTACTTGCAAAGATGGACATTTTGCGCTTATGTTGTGCCATAGCCTTTTGTTTATTATATTAAAAAGATATTGAAGTGTATATTAAATTTTTGAGTGCAAAATTAAAGGGTTTTCGCTTCTTTTCTCTGTTGTTTTTTTTTTCTGTCCAAATTTAGGGCTCCGGTGTGGGTTGCTTCCCTTGACCCAAATACGATACTGCCGAGTAGAGCTAGCTGTAGCAGACGAATTATATTGCGGGCCAAGCGGGCCCTTCGTTTTTCAACTTTCTGAGCCCGAAATCAACTTTGCGGGTTTTTGGCCCCGGGCCCCCGCTAATTTCGAGCCCTGATCAGTGATTGTCCTAGGGATTTGCAAAACCGGTACGACGTCACAGTAAACAAACCCACTCGAACGCAAACCGGTAGGCCAGTCACGGGAAACCGGTATGACCCATACGGCCATAGCAAAGCTTAATAATGCGGCACTATTTTATATAAGTAGATGGCGACTCTGTTAATGCACTTTCTGTTTCATTAGAAACATCTTCGTTTTCACATTAACTTCTTTTATCGCCCCTCTTCCCCCTAGCAAAAAATGAAAAAAGATTTTTGCTTCTTCATTATTACTAGCCTATCTGCCACTGTCGCAATATATACTGACGAGCACTAGGGAAGAAAAAATCGAAAACCGCGCGAGTTTAATTTATCCGTATTCACGATAGCCTTGCGCCCGCCAATGTTATATCATTCTGTATTAATTACCTCAAAGAATATGGCAAGGCTACTGAACGCATTCGCAGGCCTCTTGTCTACACTCCCTAAACACATAAATCAGCGTGGCTGGCTGGCTGGCTCTCTCTCTCTTCATTTCTCTTGTTTTTCTTTATTTTTGAAACCAGTCAAACAAAATAAGAACCGGTATGCTCTACCGGCTACTGATTTTTCAACCGGTATTTTTATTCTCAAACCGGTAAAATACCAGTAATTTTCGGTTAAATCCATCCCTGTTGCATCCAGCATTATTATTATTATTATTGCTGGGTTGGTACTTGGTGTTCGGAGGCACAATGTGAGGTGACTTTAGTATTACTACAGTACCACTCGCCATTCTGCAACCCTACAGTTTGCAAACAACTGTGAAGAGAGAGAGAGAGAGAGAGAGAGAGAGAGAGAGAGAGAGAGAGAGAGAGAGAGAGAGAGAGAGAGAGAGAGAGAGAGAGAGAGAGAGAGAGAGAGAGAGAGAGAGAGAGAGAGAGAGAGACATATAGAGGGGAAGAGAGAGAGAGATGGAGAGAGACAGAAGGAGAGAAAAATTACTACCTCAACATTGTCATGTTTTTGAAAATATTCCAGAAAAGTAGTTTTTCCACAACCAATGTTCCCTTCCACTGCGACTCGCTGTAAAGAGAGGATAACAATAGAGCACTATAGTATTAGTTTTACAATGCTACATTTAATAAAAAATGGTGCTTCACACAAAAAAGCAATGCAGCAGATAAAAATTCACTGTTACATGCTTGCTAGGCTATAGAGTAGAGTGAATTATTCATTTCTTGCTTTCATACTGTAATAATCCACTGGAAACCATTTTCGAACCCGTCAAAAAGATTGCTGATATACTCATATAGATCTATAGATCATAGATCTACACAAAGCATCTGATTAGGTCGAAGTAAGCAAGTGGTTTTGTTCTTGAAGAGCACATCCGATGCGATTCTTATCAGGGCATAAGAATCTACCCTTTTATCTTTTAGCAGGGCTCGACACAACCGACTTTCCGGGATAGGTAGAACCGGCTGCCGGACAGGTTGGATCGCAACCCAACCTGTCCAACTGGACAAATATTTTTCAGCTGCCAAATCAGTCGGTATCATTGATCTTGGCTTAGCTTAAAACTGAAAACAGCTACAACTTCACAAGCGACACTGAAACAAAGCAATAGAGATTGAATGTGCAATGTGATACAAAAATGCTGCAGTACAATTGGCTTGAATGTCCTACTTTTTGTGTTTCTTCATTAAAATTGTAAGGACAATTTGGACAGGCTGGAAATGTTGTGGAACTGGTAAAATATTTGACTTGTTTTTTGCTGTCGAGCCCCGTTTAATAGTTAAACCAAAGTTTTAGGCAGTCAGGCTGGACCGATAGATGGGCCTGTTCCTCCTAAGGATTATAAATAATGTGCCCTACTAAACAGTGAAAAAGCAGCAGTGTAATAAATGTAGCTAACATGTTGCAATTCATGATTACTTTTCCAGCGCTTGTTCAAGGAAGCTAACATCTTCTCAACTTGTTCAAAAACCATATGGAAAAGTTAAGTGTCATAGCGGAAGCAAAGCAAGTATGTGATGACTGTCACCTTTTAATTGTAAATCCATATTCAAAGCAAATTGCCAAACAACCCAACAAATGTAATGTACATTAGAAACAGGGACACTTAAAAAGCTGCGAGACAATATATAGTCTGAACTGAACTGAACCGAACCGAAAAACAAAAATTAATACCTTTACAGCTCTGCAGCTGGAAGCTGTGTCAGCTGCAAACACAACACAAACAAAGTAATGAAGAAATTGATGTTTTTAAGAGTACTACTATGGTTTTTGTGTTTACTTTACGTCTTTAGTTTAATTAATTTACTCTGATCGTAACAGTTCACAAAGGAAAATTCTAAAGTAAAAGTATAATTAAATTAGGGTCGGGCCAAAAAATTAAAGTCAGTCTGGATATTTTAAAGTAAACAGATATATGTTCCACGCTTTTTAGGAATCTGGGCAATTCTAGAATTGGCCTGCGCAATTCTAGAAATGGCCTGCCCAGTTTTGGAATTCCAACATTGGTTAGGGTTTGGGTTACGGACCTAACCCGGTACATGGTCGTTTCGCCGGAAATCACGTTCGCCGAATCCGGCGAATCGACCAATCAGATTTTCAGGCGAAACGTCCAAGTGGCTGCTTCTACGGGACCGTACGACAAGAAAAAGGGTAAAAAACGACGGGTAGGGTAAGGCAGTGCCTCGACGGGTACTACCGGTAGGGTAAGGCAGTGCTACACATATACCGCTCGAAACGGGTTAGGGTTAGGGCTAGCGGTCCGTCTACAAGTGATTGAATTACAATCGACCTACCGGTGAATCGACCATCGGCGAATCGACCAGGCCTTTCCGGCGAATCGACCATCTGGCGAAACGCCTATAAACCCCTAACCCTAACCCTCACCCTGGCGGCCAATGTTGCCATTAAAAAAATGAGCAGCCCCTTCTATAATACTACTAATTCCAAAAATGCCCAGCCTTAACAATCTTCTTCCTGGTTACACTCAGGATAAACAGGCTGATCATTACTAGTGCTTCTGTGGAGGAACTTGAAATTTAGCCTATTTTAAGTTTGTTACACGACCACAAATGGCACAATACTAAAAAATTAGTGTATTATTAATAACATTAACCACACAAGCCGTTGGACAACACGATGACATGCTCACAGTCACAGTGGTGAAGAAACAGAAACTCCAATGGTATGGCCACGTCACCAGAGCATCAATTAAAACAAAACACTTACCAAAATTTGGAATGGTAAAAATATTGAGACGCGACATCGTGGAATTAAACTTCTCTTCTCCTTGGAAATGGCGCCGAATTTCCCAAACCATCCAATGAAATTTCATTTCCGCTCGTCACCTTTTCCCCTCCCCCTTTTGGGAGTGATATCCCTTCGAGAGCGACCTTCACCTCCAATAGTTTTCATCGGAGTCCCAAATGCAAACTTTTACAATTGCTAGGGTCCTACTCACTATACCACCTGCTTAGTTGGCACGTCAAAGTCCCAACCAATCGTGAAAGGGTTTCTCACTAACAGCGGAGATTGTGATGAAGTGTCACATGTACTTCCGCTATTGGGTGACAACTTCCAGGCAGCAAAACATCAGTGCTCTTGTATGCCAACTATAGTTGTTTCACAATGAAATGCACAGTACACATCGTCAGTTTAATTTCTTTTTTGTTCACTCTGTTCGTCGGAGTGTATTCAGACTGTACATTTAAGCATTTAAATAATCCCGACGAGAAAGATGCAGTACAGAAACTGAAACCACTTGTTGGGAGAAGGTAAGACTTCAGACTTCAGTCATCATGATCTTTGTCACGAAAACTACTTGGTACTAGCTTTCACGGTAACAAGAGTAATCGGACGAAGAACAAGCGAGAGTGCTTATTGTAGGTATTACGGACGTAAATTTTATTTTGGTTCAGGATATTTATTTTGTTTTTATTATATAGGCCTAGTAGATGATTAGGAAAATTTAAATTGTCAATATTAAGGCTAAGGCACTCATTTAACTGTTCAAAGTTGGTAACCCTCACACCAAAATAAAACGCGTTTTTCCCAAAAGTGGCTTGGGTGTCTAAAATTAATATAAAAAAGCATTGTACTAAAGCAACAAATTGCAGTACCCTCTAGTAGGCTCAGAAAACAATTTTTTTGCCAGTTTCAGCAGAATATGCGAAAATAACGATGCATAAAATTAATAATTTATATTAATTGTTCGACGAGATTAAGATCTTTTTGGGAGTTCTGGAGTAAAATACAACACAAGAAATAATACACTAATAGCCTAAATTGTGTTTAATAGTTATAACTTGGTACCTGTAGACAATCAAGCCACTTACATGCCTAGAATTACTACTGCAGTACTGATGTGCAAAAATAACTACTAGTAGTAGACCTAACTCACTCCACAATTATTTATGTAAAACAACCATGCAAAATTCACAGAAATAAACATAAAAGAAGCACATTGTTTTGCAAACAAAGCTCAGCCCTGTGTTGACATGATAATGCCACAACTTAATGTGAAATGCATGAGTTCTAATCTGAATGTGTGTGTGTGCGAAGTCGTGACAACAAATGAAAACAAAATGGCGACGACTTGGAAGGGGCGTATCCATTCATTGTGTGGCCTTGAATTTTGCATAATTTGAAAGGCTTTACGCTCAAAAAGTGTAATTTTTGTTGTTGTATTACTATTATTTAAAAGACACGTCAAATTTCCTAATAAAACAAAAAATTTGTAAAGCAACAAATTTTTTTGTTTATTGCAGTTGAAAATGCTTTTCCACAAGAGGTAGTTACTGGGCTGCGCCAGTGTCTCCTCTTTTGTTATTCCTCGTTTGTTTTAGAAACAACCATTGTACTTAGCCGTTCGAGACCGTAATCTGACCCTGGTATAAGCGGTAAAATTAGATTCAGGTTTCCCAGAAAGCATGATCCGTTCAGAAGAGTTACCTGCCCTTGCATCCATAATACCTATTTATTGACATTATATCATTACAAAATGTTATACATTTTATGCATACATTTGACCACAGTGACTGGATGTAGCATTCCAGTTTGCCTCTGTGCAGGGAATCAAAACCACGGGCCCAGAGCACTTACTGGTAGGCGTCACTACAATACTCATAATAACCAGGGCTTTCCACTCCCAAAATTTGTGTTCCAGTGACTGCCACCCACCAAAACCTCTTTCCTGTCTTTTCCACTTGGGGTAAAGATGTCAGACTATCTTTGTGACCGAGTTTTAGAACAAATTCACAATGAATTGAACCTGACATTGTTTGAAGTGATAGGATTGTGTTGATGTGAGTGTGATTCGTGGCACCCTCCATTTGAGTATAGGATTGTGTTGATGTGAGTGTGATTTGTGGCACCCTCCATTTGAGTTTGAAGTGATAGGATTGTGTTGATGTGAGTGTGATTCGTGGCACCCTCCATTTGAGTTTGAAGTGATAGGATTGTGTTGATGTGAGTGTGATTCGTGGCACCCTCCATTTGAGTATAGGATTGTGTTGATGTGAGTGTGATTCGTGGCACCCTCCATTTGAGTATAGGATTGTGTTGATGTGAGTGTGATTCGTGGCACCCTCCATTTGAGTATAGGATTGTGTTGATGTGAGTGTGATTCGTTGGCACCCTCCATTTGAGTTTGAAGTGGAAAGGACAGGAAAGAGGTTTTGGGGGTGACAGTCACTGAAACGCAAATTTTGGGAGTGGAAGGCCTTGATTATGATGAGTATTGTAGTGACGCCTACCAATAAGTGCTCTGGGCCTGTGGTTTTGACTCCCTGCACACAGGCAGGGTGGTCCAATACTTTGCCTACAAAAGAAAAACGAAAATTTTGAAAAAGTGGCGATTTATTTTTCAATATAGTCTCTTTTTAGTTCGATACACTTGACCCAGCGATGCTCCGACTTCTTTAACTCGTCTGAAAAATAAGTTTTCTCGAGGTCTGCAAAGTAGGCCTCCGTGGCGACCATGACCTCCTCATTTGACTCAAATTTCTGTTCGGCGAGTGATTTTATCAAGTTTGGAAACAAAAAGAAGTTGCACGGGCCAAATTTGGAGAATACGGTGGATGGGGCAGCAGTTTGTAGCCCAATTTCGCCGTGGCTAGGGCGGAGGTGTGAACCGGTGCCTTATCATGGTGGAAGAGCACTTTTTTCTAAAATCCGAGGACACGCTCGCTTCCACACTCGGTCAAAATAAAACTACGAGTCCAGTCCGGCTTAAATTTTGACAGTAGCCATCTACAAGAATGTACTATGTACACGATAGTAAATTCAGCGATCGTCCTAGCAAAACCGGTACGACGTCACAGTAAACAAACCCACTAGAACGCAAACCGGTAGGCCAGTCACGGAAACCGGTATGACTCATAGTCATAGCAAAGCTTAATAATGCATCACTATTTTTGCCACCGAAAATCTGCCGACTAATGCAGTGATTAATTTATTGCTCACCGTCAAGCCTACTAACTATAACTGAACGATGTTTGCCAAAAATAAAAGTAAATAACAGGCCTTTCTTACCTAAACATCTTTGTCTTCACATAAACTTCTTTCATCGCCCCTCTCCCCCCTAGCAAAAAATGAAAAAAGATATTTTTACTTCTTCATTATTACTAGCCTATCTGCCACTGTCACAATACATACATTACTGACGAGCACAAGGAAAGAAAAAAATCGAAAAGTGCGCGAGTTTGATTTATCCGTATTCACGATAGCCTTGCGCCCGCCAATGTTATATCATTCTGTATTAATTACCTCAAACTCAAAGAATATGGCAAGGCTACTGAACGTATTCGCAGGCCTCTCGTCTTCACTCCCTAAACACATAATCAGCATGGCTGACTGGCTGGCTGGCTGGCTCTCTCTCTCTCTCTCTCTCTCTCTCTCTCTCTCTCTCTCTCTCTCTCCCTCCCTCTCTTCATTTCTCTTGTTTTTCTTTCTCTTTTCCTTTAATTTTGAAACCAGTCAAACAAAATAAGAACCAGTAGGCTCTACCGGCTACTGATTTTTCAACCGGTATTTTTATTCTCTAACCGGTAAAATACCGGTAATTTCTGGTTAAATCCATCCCTGGTAAATTGCTCTTGCGATACTGGCGCCATCGGGCGGGGTAAGGCTAAAAACTTATTGGACTGCCCTCGTATATACATGTACATCAAGGGTTGTTTGGGGTTACATGCACTTCCTGTCTGCGTGGTGACACTGTGGATGTTGGAGTTGATTTCAGCGAGTTAGTAGTGTTTAAACCCAGAGTTCTTTAAATTTTTGTGTCTGAGAGTGAGAGACTCATCCACTGTCAAAGCTGAAGTACGGATGTAGCAGAAGTCGCTACTGTTGCATTGGAATAAATATTAAATAAATATAAAATAGCATTTGATTGGAGCTGGAACTATCAGCCCATAGATTGTGGACCGTGAACATCAAGAGGAAGAAGAATGTTAGGAATACTAAATACACTGTTGGCGTCTTTGCATCATTGATTTTGATCATTTTAATTGCGTGTGCAGATATCAAGTAGACACCTTGGGTTACATTTACAATGTGGGCATTTGCGTAAGTGCCACAGATGGTGGGTCGCAGAAAAGTGCAGATGAGGCAGTCATTCAGGTGGAGAAAAAGGCGGATGGGAAGACATACAACCTGGGAAAGTTCACCGACGCTGAGATTTTGGGTGGAAGTAAGTTGACAAAAAGTTATGGGAAACTATTACTTAACAGTCAGTGCTATAGTACATATAAATACTCTGCGGCGGTGACTAAATGCCAGTGGTCCTGATTTGGCTCGGAAGAGTCCGCTGGACCTAAAGCAATAACCATTGTAATGTAAATGCCAGTGACTGTCGCTCCTAATTGACGTGTTGCAAGGGCAGCTAAATCATGTACATGTATACTGATTATTTATGTAATCACTCTTAAATAGCACTTTTTCCGGCTGACAACCCTCCCTATATTATGGAGAATTTTCAGGTTTTTTTTAAAGTCAAGATTCTTTTTTTGTTGTTTTTTTAAAATTCCTGATTTTCATATTTTTTAAATTAGATGTATTTTGGCGTAGCGCATGGTGTAAAGCGCATGTAGTTAAGAAACCCACCACAATACTGTACCGCTAAGCTTTTGGGGACCCACAGCCAGTCTTGGTTACGAGTGCCCATCGAATTTTCATCCATTCTGTGTTTGTTCCGGTTGCTTTCGAATTTGCACTGGTCTGGAGCACATGATTAATGATTTTCACAACTGGTATTTTCAGTTTTTAACAAAATCATGCCTCCAAAGCAGCTAAAGGGGTTGGTGAAATCCCATCCAGACGACAAGCGTTGCTTTCCTTACATCAAGGAACGCTGAACACTATTTCTTTTGTAAAATTTTCCGGGCAGACATAAACATCGGTCATGGTGGCAAAAAAGACATCACCACTAATAAACACCAAGAAAATCAGCGGCAAGACAAAGCTGTCACCAGCACACCTTAGGTCAGGACAGTGTGTCTAAAGTGACGCTGCTTTGACTGATGATCTTTAACATGCAAAGTTTAGCAAACCCCAGATTGCTGTAGAGTATATTTAAATTACCACCTAATATATGAAAAGACTAACACACTTTTCAGTTTTTTTTGTTTTTTTGTTTTTTTTTAAATTTGTGTGTAGTTTCACTTTTTAAGCATATACCTTAATTGTGAATTATTAATTCTGCACTTGAACAAGACAAGTGCACTCTGGATTTTGTAAGTATTGCCTCTCTCTCTCTCTCTCTCTCTCTGCCCCCACCCTCCTTCCTATATGTTATTATTATTTTATAATATATAATATTATGATCTTTTATATATATGTAATATTTATTTTCTGTCCGCGGGCTGTCATGTGTGAAGTGTGTCTCAGCAACTCAGGAGTTTTGCTGCCTCCGGGTTGGCAGCTCAAAGCACTGACCGATACATAACTCAGTCCACCAAAGGCACCCATTTGCCCCTTTTGGGCGCATTGTCTGAGGACAATCCTGACCGACCGACCGATGATGGGGAGAAGGGACCTAGTGCTTACCTGTCTAGGACATGAGTATCAGGATCTTTAAACTTTAAAGTGATAGAATGCATGTGTGTCAGACTAGACCCGGGTTTATGCTCCAATGCAAAGGAGTAGAGGTGTGGTTGTACTGTTGCTGATGATCTTTTAGAACATTCCGATATGACGTTTTAGATATACACAGTTTGCAAATATTATTAGTCACAAGATAATGTATAACTTTTACTCCTGACAATACTAGTATAATATTGTGACCAGGCAAGTCCAGAGTCTGAGGTGAGGTGAAGAGGATCTACCTAATGTGTAATTGGTTAGTATATCTATCTAATGTGTAATTAGTAGATCTACCTAATGTATGATTACATGTAATTACCATTGCTGTTGAGTGTGAATGTTGTGACAGACAGTGCTTGGTGCTTTGTGCAGCCAACTGGGTCTGTTGAGTGTAAATGTTGTGACAGTGCTTGGTGCTTTGTGCAGCCAACTGGGTCTGTTGGGTGTAAATGTTGTTACAGACAGTACTTGGTGCTTTGTGCAGCCAACTGGGTCTGTTGAGTGTAAATGTTGTGACAGACAGTGCTTGGTGCTTTTTGCAGCCAACTGGGTCTATTTGGAGTACCGTGGGGGAGACGCCTATGGCACTCACTGTTTGTCAGAGAACAAAAGGACCATCATTCTCATTACATGTGATCCAGATGCTAATGATGTGGGTTGATTTATTACTTTTATTTTTGTTTAAGTACATTGATTTTACTGTTGTGGTGGTGGTTGTTTGCTATGAATTTTTATTGGTTGATTACTAGATGTTACTTGGAAAGATAGGACCATCAGTCTACATTCCAAGGTAAGATTGCTGAGCTCCCTTGTCATCTCCATCTTCCTATACGCTTGCAAAACACGGACCCTCACAGCAGATCTACAACGAAAAATCCAAAGCATGGAGATGAGGTGCTACAGAAGACTTTCTGGGCATTTCCTATACCCAGCACATCACCAATGACGAAGTCTGACAGACCATCACACAAACCATTGGATAACATGATGATATGCTCACAGTGGTAAAGAAACAGGAACTCCGATGGTATGACCACGTCACCAGATCATCAGGCCTTGCAAAGACCATCCTGCAAGGCACAGTGCAAGGAGGTAGAAGAAGAGGGAGACCGAAAAAGAGGTGGGAGGACAACATTCAAGAATGGACTGGTTTGACACTGAGCGAAACCATCAAGGTTGCTGAGGACAGAGAAAGATGGAGTTGCTGGTTAAACGATTATCTGTGGTGCCTCTACGACCTTCGAGTTACGGGATAGGATAGGACTAGATGTCACACGATTTGTTTAACTAGCAGGTCGATGAAGCGAGTAATGTACATATACAGTAGTAAAATCTGGACAGCTTTGAAATGGAATGACACTAATAAAGCATAATTTTTCATATTTTGTTAGTAATTGATGCACAGCTGTGCCTAATCAGGAACACAGATAAAACATTAAAGTGACAGAGGACTAAAGCATCTTGATGTGGCTGGTGGGACAGGGATTGAGGTACAACAAAATGGCTGTGCCGACAGTGTGATTATGGGTAGGGAGGATAAGCAATCTGTGGTGGCTGTGATGTTGTGAGTGACCATGCAATACCCTTGTTTTCAGAACAACAGCCCCATGAAGTTGATTGAGGAGGAAAACAGCAAAGACAGCAGCTGTTACTACCTGTTTGAGATGGGTCACCCTGAGGTCTGCCAGACGAAGACAGCTAGTGGAGGACTTAGTGTGGGATCCATCGTCTTGATTGTGTATGTCCCATGTTAATTCATTATAATTTGTTGGTTATATTTTTATATTTATTTTGATTTATTTTATTATTTTATTTATTTATTTATTTTATTATTGATTTTATGTATTTTATTGAACGGTTTATTCAGTTGTTTGTTAGTTTATGTTATTGTGATTGCGCATGTTTTCAAGGTATTTACTTTTTCTATTAGATTATTCAGTTTCTTGATGAAGAGTGACTGAATGTTTTACCACATCACTGAAACAAAATCCTATGTATTTTGAATTCATTTGGGTTTAGTTACCATTCCTGTTAAGTGTAAATGTTGTGACATTCATTTCGGTAAAAAATATCTTGAGTGTTGAGTCTTACCCTGTCTTTTGTGTGGAATTAGAATGGAACAATGTAACATGGATGTTTTGTGTGGAATGAGAATAGATCAATGTAACATGGATGTTTTGTGTGGAATGAGAATAGATCAATGTAACATGGATGTTTTTAGTGTGGAATGAGAATGGAACAATGTAACATGGATGTTTTGTGGGAATGAGAATGGATCAATGTAACATTGATGTTTTTTGAGCAATGAGAATGGAAGAAGTTAACATGGATGATTTGTGTGGAATGAGAATAGATCAATGTAACATGGATGTTTTGTGTGGAATGAGAATAGATCAATGTAACATGGATGTTTTGTGTGGAATGAGAATGGAACAATGTAACATGGATGTTTTGTGTGGAATGAGAATAGATCAATGTAACATGGATGTTTTGTGTGGAATGAGAATAGATCAATGTAACATGGATGTTTTGTGTGGAATGAGAATGGAACAATGTAACATGGATGTTTTGTGTGGAATGAGAATGGATCAAAGTAACATTGATGTTTTTTGAGCAATGAGAATGGAAGAAGTTAACATGGATGATTTGTGTGCAATGAGAATGGAATAATGTAACATAGATGTTTTGTGTGCAATGAGAATGGAATAATGTAACATGGATGTTTGGTGTGCAATGAGAATGGAAGAAGTTAACTTGGATGTTTTGTGTGCAATGAGAATGGAACAAGTTAACATGGATGTTTTGTGTGCAATGAGAAAGGAACAAGTTAACATGGATGTTTTGTGTGCAATGAGAATGGAACAAGTTAACATGGATGTTTTGTGTGCAATGAGAATGGAACAAGTTAACATGGATGTTTTGTGTGCAATGAGAATGGAACAAGTTAACATGGATGTTTTGTGTGCAATGAGAATGGAACAAGTTAACATGGATGTTTTGTGTGCAATGAGAATGGAACAAGTTAACATGGATGTTTTGTGTGCAATGAGAATGGAACAAGTTAACATGGATGTTTTGTGTTAACATGGATGTTTTGTGTGCAATGAGAATGGAACAAGTTAACATGGATGTTTTGTGTGCAATGAGAAAGGAACAAGTTAACATGGATGTTTTGTGTGCAATGAGAATGGAACAAGTTAACATGGATGTTTTGTGTGCAATGAGAATGGAACAAGTTAACATGGATGTTTTGTGTGCAATGAGAAAGGAACAAGTTAACATGGATGTTTTGTTTTGCAGGTTTGTGTGCGTGGTGGGAGTGTACCTGATTGCAGGAGCCATTTATCAGCGCTTTGTGTTGGGAGCCAAAGGAATGGAACAGATTCCTAATTACGAGTTCTGGAAAGATTTCGGCAACTTGCAAGCAGTAAGTAGTTTCCTGTCACCGCCACGACTCCCTCTGAGCAGACGCCACAAACAAACAACTTACACACGCAGACAACCCAGACAGAATGGCCATTTCCCGCAGACGTGAAGGGGTGAAAACACAACAATTATATATACAACTTTCAACCTATTTATTCATTCAAGCCACACACTCATACACATACAACATTTACACATGAAACGAAGAAAATGGTGATGAAACAATCAATGGTTCAATGAAACAATGAAATGGTACGTCAGGATGATCGAGGGTTGCTAATCAACCAAGGTCCACGAATCGAACCGTGCACAGCCAATGTCCGTTGCACGTAAACAAACAAGAAGGGGGGTTCAAGTGTTAAGAGAGGGACAACAAGGAAAGAGCCAACCTGGAGGAATGAAGTCCCTGTCGCCTCCTTGCAGCGTCGGCGTACGATGTCCCGGTAACGGTATACTTCCCCTTCTCGTACCTGTTGTCGGACCGGTGCTGATGATGACCATACGTGGTGGCGTCGCTGCCCCCACTCGTCACTGACGATGGTGATGAGATGATGATGGTGACGCAGTAGTCGCGGCAGCCCTGCCACCGTCGACGTCACACAGCTGGACTCCTCCAGTCAGCCACACCGCGACGTCGAGGCCAGGTCCCGTCCACCCACGTCACAACCACCACAGGAAGGGTGGGGTTGAGGAATGATGATGATGGAGTCAATGATGAGGAAGTGTAGACAACGATGGACACGGAACGTTACAGATGGTGATGATGATGTTTAGTCCACCCAACCAAGTGCCGTCGCCGTTGACGCACGACGTTGGTTAACGTTGAACAACGTTGCCCAGTCGACGAACTGTCTAACTGACGAATTGTCGAACCCACACGGTTTGAATGTAAACGTACTCCGTAGCCCCTTCTCCACTGCCTTCCTACGAAAGTACTCCCATAGGGTAATCCATGTAGTGCGTAGCTTCTCTTAGCAGACACTTCCTCGATGCTAAGCTACCACACTAACACCAAACTTTGCTATTCTTTAGCTATACTCCACACTGAGTGTAACACTGTAGAAAAAGCAATATTTCCAACTAGTATACCTGGACCAGTTAATATAATTCGTCATTAACCGTCCTACCCTATATTCACAGAACACACCAACAAACCCAGAGCACAAGACAAACACGTCTACACAGTAGCCCTACCAAAACCTGTTCTGGCTTACAGTGAGTAAATTTCTCAACTGGCTAACAGACCTATGCTGTTTAATCACGCTTTGCACGCTTCAACTCTAATAACCACGCACACCAACACACGCAGTTACGACCTCTAACCCATTATACTCTTCACCCACAACCTGCCCGGTTTCTACCACAGACTGCCCTGTGACATTTCCCCTCTACCGTCACTCTGTGCACGCACGCATTCCATCGAATGGATTGTCACACTCTTGTCCTAAACGGAAGAGTGTTTGATACAAAACACACTCCCAGCACGCATTGGTCCTATTCCTTTTTTTCTTGGGTGTGGAGCTGCCCCTCCTCCCCCCCCCAACCTCCCCTCCTGCCTATAATTTCCAGATTTTTCCAAATCTGTGCGAGATGAGTCCTAAATAGTCCAAAAATCATATTGAAAAAATGTCCGCCTGTCCATCTATCTGTCTGCTGTCTGTATGTGCAAAAGCTTTACTGAGTACTCAGAACTTATTTCAAATATCACAACCTAACTTGGTAAGATGGTGTATACCCATGTGTAAATGACCAGCGAATCAATGACTTCAAGGTTAAGGTCACCGGGTCATCAAATGTGAAATCAAAAATGACAATTTTTCACAAATTTTCACTTTTTTTGTAGGTTATTAACATTGAACTTAGGATTCTTTGATGCATGGTAGATATCAACGAAAGACACATACTTTGCAAATTTAGTTAACCTCACTCCAAGGTCAAGGTCACAGGAGCTGTCCAAAGTCAGTTAGTATAGGTACTTTGAAGTGACCTTGAACCTAAACTAGAAGAGATATAAAGTCCAAACTTGTTGTATTTAGAGATGATAGATTAATCTTTCATTTATGTTTCCTTTTTGCATTGATCTTGAAAGTCAAGGTCATTTTAGGCCTTGCAAAAACATTAAAAAAAAGGTCATTGTACAGTGGAATGGCTGTTTATTTATGGGTTATTTGATCAGACATGCATGAGAGGTCATGTGAAGGTCAAGGTCATCCCAAGGTCACTGTTTTTTTCTTTGCATCATACAACTTTTTTTGTTATTTATTTGATAGTATGTGAGTGTATTTGGAGCTGGAGGTCAATGTAATCTCAAGGTCAAGAGCATAGAAAGATCAAAGTTGGCATTACTTTGCATTTTAATACCACCGTCATAAAGAGCATGTGAGTCATATGGGCTTTGCCCTTCTAGTATATATATATTTAAATCCTCTTTACAAATGAGATTTGTGTTGTTGTTTTTTCTCTTTACACTCAACCTCTTGACAGAGATGAGAATCTTCCGCTTTTTAGCGGAAATCCGCTCTTTCGGAAGGTCCCAGGGTCATTTTTTAGATCGGTTTAAATCCGGTGAGAAATTTTTAGTGTATATGACTAGGGTGAGTTGTTGATTTTCGATCTCGCAGCTTATTCCCACTCGTTATTCCCATGCGGATTGTTGTCATTTGGTTCGCTCTCACTTCGTTTTCGTCGATCCACCAAGCTGCCGTAAAAAGCCGAGATAACCCGATTTCTTTCTTCCGTGTGGTAAACGTACGTGGGGCTCTCTTAGATACTAGCCATCGCATTACGGAAGTGACGTTGCGTATCTAAGCCTCCCGTTTCCTGCGCATAAGATTCCGGCTGTTCCCAGACACTCCCGCTGATAGTGACGTCACTCAAATAGGCGCTTGAAGCCCTTTCTCATGCGCTGAGTTGTAGTGCGAACGATGGAACAGCCAAAACATCACGTGGTTGATCAGCCATTGTCTAGAACAAAGCGCGACTTGTAAAATGCTTCAAAAACTAAATCCTGGAGAAGGCTCTTGCTACCCACATCTACAGTGGTGTAAAAATCAAGTGGAACTTTTTTAAGTGGTTAGAAGAAAAGTTGAACACAACAGTCTTAATTCGTTTGAAGGACAAAAAGATCGAAAGAAATGTGGAGTTGAATGCAGAGGCAGAGAAACAAGCCAGACTGGCTCATAAGAAAGCTCTGACTGCCCGACTTCAGGTGTTGGTGAGGAAGAGAAGTGAGATTAGAAGTCAAAAGCCACCAACCAAGAAAGCAAGAACTGGATAGTTGCCTGACTTCAGTTATAAAATACATGCACATGTACATGTACATAGTTCATTCAATAATTGTGTGTGTGCAGACTGTATAGCATGTTGGTACCTGCCAGTTTTTATTTATACTTTTAACAATTCTTCAAAAAAAACATGAGAATGTTGTATACACAAAGAACTGTAATCCTAGTGCATGACGTAATTGTAAACTTCAGCCTGACTTCAGTGCCTGACTACGACTTCAAGGCTGAAGTTGTTCATAATGTATATATGATTATAGCATCAGAACTGTTTTAGGAACGACTGCCTGAAACCATCCTTATTTCTGCTTTCCTTGTTGTGGTTTTTCCAAGACATTATCTTGAAATTGTAAACCTTGTTTGAACAGTCAATCGAGGTATTTATGATTTTATTGTTTGGTGTGACCGTAAGAGTGTCAGTGAGGCTTCATACTGATTCTATGTATAAATGTACAACTGTTTTGGACAGTAATTATGTGCATTGGTAAAGCCTTGTCTTGTCATTGGTATTTAAACCATTCTTGTCTGCAGTCAAAAGGAATGTTTGTTTAATACAAGGCTTAACTGATGTTTGAAATAAATTCATTAGGCCTATGTGTTGAGCTGTCGATAGCTAACAACAGCATTTTAGTACCACAAAAACAACTGATCTGACCCCATAAAATAAGGCTCAGAATGCATAGATTTTAACCATCTTTTCAAAAATTTTCCGGGGGAGCATGCCCCCGGACCCCCCTAGCATCGCGTACCTGCTTCGCAGGTACGCGCACTCGTGGCTTTGCCACTCGACAGACTTTGGAATTTTTCCTCCTTTTTGTCATTTTAGGATTCTCATCTCTGTCTTGATCATATTTTTTAACTGCTCCACCATTCCTCTGCTAATGGCTCTAAAACAGCATAGAAGATCCTCTCCTGACCAGATGATGATGATGATCACGTAGTCTTGTATAGCCCAGGTATCAACGGAAAAAGTTCATGCTCATTGAGCTACTAGACTGACAGAGCTCCCGCTGCACAGACGGTTCCAAGACTGAAAGACATAAATCCTATCCTATCCTATCCCATAACTCAGAGGTCGTAGGTGCACCACAGATGATAGTTTAACCAGCGTACTCCATCTTTCTCTGTCCTCAGCAAACCTGATGGCTTCACTCAGTGTCAAACCAGTCCATTCTCGAATGTTGTCCCCCCCACCTCTTTTTCGGTCTCCCTCACCTCTTTTTCGGTCTCCCTCTTCTTCTACCTCCTTGCACTGTGCCTTGCAGGATGGTCTTTGTAAGGCCTGATGATCTGGTGACATGGCCATACCATCGGAGTTTCCATTTCGTCATCACTGTGAGCATGTCATTGTGTTGTCCAATGGCTTGTGTGATGTTCTGTCAAACTTCGTCATTGGTAATATGCTGGGTATAGGAAATGCCCAGAAGTCTTCTGTAACACCTCATCTCCATGCTTTGTATTCTTCGTTGTAGATCTGGTGTGAGGGTCCATGTTTCGCAAGCATATAGGAAGATGGAGATGACAAGGGAGTGCAGCAATCTTACCTTGGAATGTAGACTGATAGTCCTGTCTTTCAAAATTGGCTTCATCCTTGTCATGGCAGCAGTTATTTGTGCGATCCTGGAGAGGACTTCGTGTCGGGACTCATTGATACAATGGCTCCTAAAAATTTTAAGCTATGCACGGTGTTGAGGGATTGGCCTTGGAATTTGATTTCCATGTTGATGCCATTGGTGTTGTTGGTCATCATTTTGGACTTCTCTGCACTTATTTCCATTCTATAGGCTCTGGAGGTGGTGTCAAGCCTCGGTACCAGCTGTTCAAGTTCTTGTTCCTCTCCAGCCAATCCATCAATGTCATCCACAAAACGAAGGTTGGAGATTGCTTTACCCTCTTTGCTGACTGTGCCTTTGTGATCTGCAAGGGCATCTGACATGATGTGCTCTAGGGAGATGTTAAAGAGTGTTGGAGAGAGTAGGCATCCTTGACGCACACCAATTGTTTTTTCTGAACCAGTTCCCGATGGCGCTGTTGTGGAGGACTGCACTGGGGTAGCCTTGACATAAAGGCTTTTGATGACTTTTAGGACTGATGTTGTACACTCATAGTTGCCCACAGAGCTGCATGCCAGACTCGGTCAAACACTTTCTTGAAGTCTACACACACATGTTGTTGGTGCTGTAGGTATTTCTCGCAGATTATGCTGAGGTTGAAAATCTGTTCAGTGGTACTTCGCCCTGCCCTGAACCCTACTTGTTCTTCAGCGATTGAAAATAATACTCAACAGGTTGAACACCTTGGGGTTTCAACCTGTTGAGTATTATTTTCAGGAGGACCTTCCTGGGATGGCTGATTAGGCTCTCCTGAAAGTTACCTTTTTTGGGAAGAGTGTTAATGAGCGTTGTGGCCAAGTGGGCTAAGGCGGGACTAACTTGCCTTGTCCACAAGCCAGAAACCAATGGCGCCTGACAGGTGTGGGTTCGAGCCAGCATCTGGGCGTTATGTTTCTCCGAATATTATTTACTTTCGACTCGGACAACCTCTCGGGAATTTTCTCCGGGTACTCCGGTTTGCTCCCCCAGCAAAAATTTCAAAAATTCACAAATAATGTTATGTAGGTAGGGTTTAGGCGCGCCATTGGCTGCGTCTACGCCTTCCCCGGGGAAGGCGTCCCAGAGTTTCCCGATAGAAAGGGATAATAAACTGCAGCAAAAAAAAACAAAAAAAAAAACAAAACATGAGACTGGTTCCATGTGTAAGCCACTCCCCATTCTGCCAGACCTTGTTACAGATAATGATGAGGGGCGTCAATCATCGCTTCTCCTCCTGCTTGAAGCAGTTCCGCGGGTATGTTGTCTACACCAGCTGACTTCCCTTTCTTCAGCGATTGCACTGCTGCCTCAATTTCTTCTCGGAGAATTGGCAGGATTTTTTCTTCTTCTCTGTTCTCAGGACATGCTAGAACTGATGGGTCTCGTTTGGTGTGTGGTTGGAAAGGTCAGAGCAGTACTCTGTCCATCTATCCAAGACTTCTTGTTCTTCTGTAAGGCATATGTCAGACTTGCTTTGGATTGTGGAGACCTTGGGGCTGTTTAACACTTGTCAGCCGCTTCACTGTCTGGTAGGCCTTGCTGTTGTTCTTGTTCAGACTGTTCTCTATTTCCTGGCATTGATCTTCTATCCAGTTCTCCTTTGCTGTGCGCATGCCTTTTCGGATGTCATTGTTGATTTTTCAGCCCTGTCGAGGTGTTCTTTTTCTTTTTCATCTCTCTTCGTTTATCACACAGGTCCACGGTTTCTTCTTTGGGCGGTGCTTGCCAAGGGTCTCAGTGGAAATATTATCTGGCAATGAAATAGGTTAGGTTCTTTGCCATTTTTGTTGCAAATTAGCCTACTTGTGGATACCATTTTTTAGCACCAAGATGTTATTTCCGAGGACTTCATTCAGACATCTTCTTAAGCTTTGGAAAATCAGTCACTTGATTTTTAGCAAGTCCAGCGGATACACTGACGAGCTGAGAACACAGGGAAATGGCCGTCTGTGTCTATGGCACACATCCACACATGCAGACCATTGGCAGCAGAAAAGGGGAGATAAATCTTTACTATCATCCCCTGATTCCACAGAGGACAGAATCTAATAAGGATTTTATCCAAGATGCTATTAATGAACTCCAGTTCCATCTATTAAGGCGAGACAACTACTACTTCCACACTGACATGTTGTCTCCCTAAACTAAAGTAGTCATGTTTGACTGATTGTCTGATGTCTGTTGTTGCCTAAACTAAAGTAGTCATGTTTGACTCATTGTCTGATGTCTGTTGTTGCCTAAACTAAAGTAGTCATGTTTGACTGATTGTCTGATGTCTGTTGTTGCCTAAACTAATGTAGTCATGTTTGACTGATTGTCTGATGTCTGTTGTTGCCTAAACTAAAGTAGACATGTTTGACTGATTGTCTGATGTCTGTTGGTGCCTAAACTAATGTAGACATGTTTGACTGATTGTTTGATGTCTGTTGTTGCCTAAACTAATGTAGACGTGTTTGACTAATTGTCTGATGTCTGTTGTTGCCTAAACTAACGTAGCTATGTTTGACTAATTGTCCGATGTCTGTTGTTGCCTAAACTAATGTAGACATGTTTGATTAATTGCTGTCTGTTGTTGCCTAAACTAATGTAGCCATGTTTGACTAATTGTCTGATGTCTGTTGTTGCCTAAACTAACATAGCATGTTTGACTAATTGTCTGATGTGTGTTGTTGCCTAAACTGATGTAGACATGTTTGACTAATTGTCTGATGTCCCCTTAATTAATGTAGCTATGTTTGACTAATTGTCTGATGTCTGTTGTTCCCTAAACTAATGTGGCTGTGTTTGACTAATTTTCTTATGTATTTTAGTGCCTAAACTAATGTAGCTATGTTTGACTAATTGTCTGTTGTTGCCTTAACTAATGTAGACATGTTTGACTAATTGTCTGATGTCTGTTGTTGCCTAAACTAATGTAGCTATGTCTGACTAATTGTCTGATGTGTATTGTTGCCTAAACTAATGTAGCTATGCTTGACTAGTTGTCTGATTTCTGTTGTTGCCTAAACTAATGTAGCCATGTTTGACTAATTGTTTGATGTCTTTTGTAGCTTAAACTAATTTTGCCATGTTTGACTAATTGTCTGATGTCTTTTGTAGCTTAAACTAATGTAGCCATGTTTGACTAATGTGCTGATGTCTTTTGTAGCTTAAACTATTGTAGCCATGTTTGACTAATTGTCTGATGTATGCTGTTTCCTAAACTAATGTAGCTATGTTTGACTAATGTGCATGTGTTGTCTGTTGTTGCCTAATCTAATGTAGCCATTTTTTGACTAATTGTCTGATGTCTGCTGTTGCCTAAACTAATGTAGCTAATGTTTGACTAATATGCTGATGTCTCTTTTTTATTATTTTGATTTTTGATTTTTGACACTTTATTGTTTCTTTTTATCAGGAAATTCTGGGCCGCCTACATTTGGAAGGTGTATTGGCAGCCTTTGGCGCGCCCAAAACAATCTATTTAATATTAGTTGTGTTTTCTTTTGTTTAAATTTTGCTGGGGGAGCAAACCTGAATACCAAGAGAAATCACCAGAGATATTGCCGTAGTCAAAAGTAAATAATATTGGGAGAAACATAACGCCCAGGTGCTGGATCGATCCCACACCTGTCAGGCACCATTGATTTATAGCTTGTGGACAAGGCAATTTAGACCTTAGACCTCTCGGCTACAATGCTCGCAGAAGCTTTTTTTTTTTTTGTGGTATTTTTTTTTTTTTTGTGGCTGAACTAATGTTATGTTTGACTAATTGTCTGATCGGTGTTGTTGCCTAAACTACTGTAGCTATGTTTGACTGTTACACTCTGTTGGATGTTGGTGTTTTCTATCAGTATCTGATTCAGCCCCGATGCTTGAATTCCTGATAGTTGTGTAACTCAGATTCGTTTATTCACACAGCCCGTCCAAACAGCATACAAGTCACAAAGTCGACGTATGAAGTTTTCCACTTTTATTCAGCACACACCAACAACTGCATACAATTCTCAATTCAACTCAACAACTTTCACAGCAACTTTCCAAATCACTATCAACAACTTTTCTCTCTCTCAACAGCAACTCGGCACACGATTAAATAACCTCTCTCTCTTCCGGAAGAATTTCGAACAATGTAGAAATGACGCACTGCCACCAATCGAATAAAAGATCGTCATCACTGACTTACGTCAATACATATTTTTATATCTTCCAGAACGACCTCTTGCTTCGACATGTATCGGGAACTTTCTATCAAGAGTAAACAGGCATATCCAGAAGATTCTCAAATAATATCGACTAACGCAAATTATCAACGTTATACAAAGCCTCTCCTAACAACAATGCAAACTCAAATCAAAGGTAAATAAACTCCATTATTGAATACTTTGCAAAACGAAACGATTAGATCTATCGTACACGTTTCCGACGTACTACCATTCGCGTTTCAACGTAACATAACCCCCCACTCAAGAAGAAATTTACCCAATTTCTTTCAACAACGTTGAAACGTAATGCACAAACAAAGTTCAGAATTAAAACTTATTTCAGACTGTCTGAACACTGTCAATGTTCTCAGCTCATTCACACAGAGTCAATGGTTTTCATCTTCAAATCTGTCTGGATATTGTCAATGTTCACAGTTTATACAGTCAATGTTTTTTACTCACACACTCTGCTGAGGAAGTCCGCACCAACATTGTCCGATCCTTTGATAGATTCTACTCGCATGTTAAAGTTCTGCAAGTACATAGCCCATCTCATGATCCGACTGTTCACAAACTTGGCAGAGTTCAAGTAAGTTAGCGGCTTGTGATCAGTCTGTAGCACGAACTTCACTCCTTGAAGGTACAGTTCGAACTTCCGGATTCCCCATATGATGGCAAGGCACTCTTTCTCCATGGTCGAGTAATTTTTCTCAGCCCTGGACAGCTTCTTGCTGGCGTAACTGACCGGAAATAGTTTCCCTTCGTGTTCTTGCATCAGTATGGCGCCGATGCCTTCGTCCGCTGCGTCTGTCCTTAAGACGAATTCCTTGGAAGTATCGGGCAGTCGTAGCACCGGATCCTTCGAAAGGAGGTCGCGCACAGTCTGGTATGCCCTCTCCTGAGACGGTCCCCACTGCACTTGGTTTGGACAGCCTTTCCGCACCAGGTCCGACAAGGGTGCTGTGATGGCGGAGTAGTTTGGTACAAACTCCCTGTAGTATCCAGCCAACCCCAGGAAAGATCGCACCTGCTTCTTGGTTTGGGGACGTGGAGCGTTCAGAATCTTGGTGACGTTTTCTAGTAGAAGCCCCTTTTGTCCTTCTTTCAGCGAATGGCCGATAAAGTCTACGTTGTCAGTCCCCAGAATGCACTTACTGGGTCTCACGGTCAGGTTGGCTTCTGTGAGACGGTGAAACAGCTCCCTCAAGGTCTGCAGATGCTCTTCCCAGGTGCGAGTGTGGACTAGCAGGTCGTCCCAGTAACACACGACATTGTCCATCCCTTTGAGCATCTTCTTCATCCCTCTCTTCAGGGTAGCTCCGCTGTTGACCATGCCAAAGGGCATCCTTAGGCACTCGTACGTCCCATCAGGGTTATAAAAGCAGTCTTTGGTATGTCCTGTTGACGCACGGGGACTTGCCAATAACCTTTGCTGAGGTCAATCTTTGAGAAGATTCTACTCCCCGATAATTGGCGGAAGAGGTCTGCTGCGGTAGGCATCGGCTCAGGGTCGAAGACGGTGATCTTATTAACCTTCCTGTAGTCGATGCATACTCGTTGCTCCCGTCCTTCTTCTTCACGACCACGACAGGGGACGCGTAGGGGAACTGGACTCCCTGATGATGCCCATCTTCAGCATCTCATCGATGTCTTTCTTCAAGGATTCACGGGCCTTGAAAGGGATCGGGAAGGGCTTGGATCGAACAGGGATATTCGAAGTGAGGTGGACTTCGTGTTCGACCAAAGTTGTAGAGCCAGGGACATCGCTGAAGTTGTGGGGAAACTCGCCCATAAGGTCCTTGAGCTCCAACTTTTGACCTTCCGTCAAGGGTCCTAGCTTAACATCATCGATGCCTTCTTTGCTGTGGAAGTCTCCAGTTCCAACAGTTCTTCGCTGTCAAAGCTGTCGTCGTCAGCTGTGTGTTTGCGTGCCCAGTCTTTGGCCTTTACGTACAGCTTAAAATGTACTATTTATTTTCAACCTACCTTCACCTTGTCAATCGTTTCTCACAATTCTACATCTCCCGCACTTAAATCCTCCCTCCACACTACTATCCAATTTCACCTTATTACAATCTGTAATCCTACCACTTCCTCTTTTCTCTCCCCCAAACCTCCACCTACACCCGCACCACCCACCAACCACACGCAAAACACCTCACTCGTACAATCCCAAATTTCAACTCAAACCCTACTCTACATTCTACTTTATTCACCATCTTCTATCTCTCAACCCAACTCGAACAATATCTTTTTACCTCCAGTACTCTAAATTACTTCCCACTTCTACCTGTTTGTTTATGATATAGATGATGCAAATTTTCTTTCATCCAAGTTCTTTCGCATCCGTTACATCAACTCACCCCTTGTCACATTCTCTAAGTCTTCATTAAATTTATCAAGACCTCTTCCACTGTCTAAGACAACTGTGACCAGCAGGACTCATCCTAACCTTTATGACATTGATTCCATTCTATGTGCTTTAGGCTCCAACACCTTCTGTCATCACCTATTTCGTGACAGTCTCACTTCCCATCATAATCACTTTCCCCACTCATTCTTCCTCCTCATCACTTTCCACCCTCAATCTCTCCCAAAACATTCTCATTAACCTTTCCCCTCCAATCTCTTATTTCATCTATGATCTTTCATACACTCAGCGTACTTCTCAGCTTTTAAAATCCTGGATCTCACTCGCGCCCTAAGTCACACACACCATTCTTCTCTCGTCAGACATATCTATATTCCCTATCACCAATTCTTCTCCATAAACCCTTCACACCTCACCATTCTTCTGTAGTTTTTCTTGGACTTTACTTGTTATTTGTATCTGGATCCTCCCATGCCCTCCAAGAGTAGAGATGGTACAGTGTAAAATTTTTATTTCTCTTCTACACACTTCCTTACCCTTAGTTACACTCCCTCATTACTTCCTTTATCTCTCTACACCCCCAATACCTACTCCTCACAAACTTACACCACTTTCTTCTTACACCCACCACACTCCTTCAATATTCCTGACACCACATTCTTTACTACTTATACACTCGCAAGGTCATTACTCCTCTCACACTTATGTTTATGTAGAGGTGATCTTGTGAAAGAATTTTCTCGCGACATGGTCTCATGTAGTCGCTTCTTCTCGAGTTTTCTGCCTATGAGTGAAACTGACTTTATGAAGTTGGCATAGAACACCTAGCCTGGATTCTGGACGATTGTCTCTGATAGATGACGGCTCTGTCACTTGATTTGTTAATCGTGTTATTCGTCTGATAGGGCCTAGGCAACGATACTGATTAGTCTTAGTCTGTTGATCGGTGAAGAAATTAGATGCCTAGTTTTGGTCACTCTGCGTCTGATAAGTGTTGAGATTTCCTCTGACCTTGGAACTTGCCGTCCAGGATGCCTGTTCGGAACAGTGGTCTCTCTCTTCTGGCTGGTTCGATCTTGGTGATCTACTCTGCCACTTGGTTAGAGGGCTGACCTCAGTGGCGTAGACGTCTTGTCACTTCTTGGCCTGGTCTCCATGGTAGCAATGGCCAGGATGTCTCTGGTCAGGGCTGAGCCGGAGAACCACATTGTCCCGTAGTCTCGTCTCTGTACTCTCACGTGGTTCTGGATCTCCGCAACTTCCTTCGACGTGGTTGGGTTGAGGCAGGACACCTCTGGATCGGGTCGTCGGGTCGTCTCGCGCCGTCGATATTCTTTAGATAAATCTTCTCTTCAGGCAAACCGTTTCTTCGCCTATGTAGAAGGAGAAAGTATATCTGTGAATGATTTCTACGCGACTGCGCTTTGGTATCCCATCGCGTGTCGGATATCTGAGCTTGAACTAGCGATTAGGCTCTGACGATGCCGGCAGAGTCTCTTAGACAGTCACTTGTGGGATAGCGTCTTGGAAGTCTGGATAAGACTGCGCTCGCGTGGACGCGATGGATCCGTTGGAGAAGTTGGCCATATACTCACTCTTGCATGAGAAGGGGTAGCTGTCGCGTGTCTACTGGTTGTTACTGTGTGCACTTGATTTCTACTGTTTGTTGATTGTATTGTTGGGTCTGTTGAATTGTGTATCTGCTGGTCCGCTACTTGTTTTGAGGAGGAGTCGTGTGGTGTAGTCGTGTCTGTCTTGCTGTGGGAGTTCTGGAGCTCTCCCTGGATCTGGTTCCCATGGTTTGCAGTCTTCTGAAAATGTTTCGTCGCGTGGGTGGCCCCAGGGTTTTCCCATGAGCGATGAGATATCTTTCAGCAGCCTCAGTCACATCTTTAAGCGTCTGCAGCTTTTGTTCTTCTAAGTGGGTCGCTAGGTCCTTGTGACAGGCATTGAGAAATTGTTCCTTCACGATCAGGTCATGGAGACTGTCGTAAGACTTCGTTTTTCGCCTGATAACTCCACCCACTTGTGTAGATATGACGACAGGCGCTCCACAAACTGCTTTGGCGTCTCGTCTGACTTAGGCCGGCATTCACGGAAGCGTTTACGGTAGCCCTTCTCTGTAAAGTTGTAGCACTGCAATAGGGCCTCTTTCAAGACGTCGTAGTTTTTGGCGTCATCGTTCGACAGTCTGGTGTAAACTTCGAGAGCTTGCCCCGTCAGAAGTGCACTCAGTCGAATCGCCCAGTCTCGAGGTTGCCAATTGGAGCTTTCGGCGAACCTTTCGAATCTCGCCAGATAGCTGTCGATCTGGTCCTTCCCGTCGACGAAAGCTGGCAATTTTGGAGCCGTATGGTCGTTGGTGACTTGTGGCGCATGCTGATTGTTCTGGATACGCGCCAACTCTAGCTGGTATTGATGCTCAGCTTCTAATCGTCTCTCTTCCATCTCTCTTTCTTGACGCCGCTCTTCTCTTTCTTCTCGGCGACGCTGCTCTTCTAATTCTCGTTCTTCACGGCGACGCTGCTCTTCTAATTCTCGTTCTTCACGGCGACGCTGCTCTTCTACTTCTAGACGCTTCTGTTCTAGTTCTATTTCTTTTTCTAGACGCTTCTCTTCCAATTCTCTTTCTCGTATTCTCTCCTGAGACTTGACGTACTCCGTCAGCTGCTTGCCTTTTAGATTCAGTTCAACCCCTTTCTGCCAGAAGTCAGCCATCTTGATGCTTCTGGAAAGTTCTTTTCAAGAAAGTTCTTTTTCTAGAAAGTTCTTGACTGTAGAGTTCTTTTTCTGGAAAGTTCTTGACTGTGCTGTACCTTTCTAGACTGTTCTAGAACAGCACGCTTTCTGCAGTAGCGCTGATGCTTGTCACTAGTCGCCTTCGCTGACGCAGGCCCCGCTGTCCTCGTCGTATGCGACGCTGCACCACGCTGGTGTTGATGTACACGTTCCTGTGCTGAAGTAGACGCGACGTCCGCTCGCCGCTCTCTGTAACACTGGCGATGTAGCTCCGAGACTGTCCCTCGACGTAGTCCTGCGGTAGCCACGTAGTCCCGCTCAGTTGTTCGCTCACGAAGCAACTCTTCGGCGACTACACGCCCTTGCAGTCAACCCGAACCTATCGGTGATGTAGTCCCAGTGTGTTGGCCCCTCTCGACGCAACTCGTTGGCGGCTACCCTCGATGACTGCCTCTCGTAACGTTGACTCGCTTGTTGTAGCAGTTGAACCCTTGGCTATGGCGTGAATCGCGGCTTGACCCCCAAAATGTTACACTCTGTTGGATGTTGGTGTTTTCTATCAGTATCTGATTCAGCCCCGATGCTTGAATTCCTGATAGTTGTGTAACTCAGATTCGTTTATTCACACAGCCCGTCCAAACAGCATACAAGTCACAAAGTCGACGTATGAAGTTTTCCACTTTTATTCAGCACACACCAACAACTGCATACAATTCTCAATTCAACTCAACAACTTTCACAGCAACTTTCCAAATCACTATCAACAACTTTTCTCTCTCTCAACAGCAACTCGGCACACGATTAAATAACCTCTCTCTCTTCCGGAAGAATTTCGAACAATGTAGAAATGACGCACTGCCACCAATCGAATAAAAGATCGTCATCACTGACTTACGTCAATACATATTTTTATATCTTCCAGAACGACCTCTTGCTTCGACATGTATCGGGAAATTTCTATCAAGAGTAAACACGCATATCCAGAAGATTCTCAAATAATATCGACTAACGCAAATCATCAACTTTATACAAAGCCTCTCCTAACAACAATGCA
Organism: Oncomelania hupensis; assembly: GCA_036898135.1. Lineage (NCBI taxonomy): Eukaryota > Metazoa > Mollusca > Gastropoda > Littorinimorpha > Pomatiopsidae > Oncomelania > Oncomelania hupensis. The sequence goes on from CM072524.1 coordinate 31,717,968, forward strand.
AACTCAAATCAAAGGTAAATAAACTCCATTATTGAATACTTTGCAAAACGAAACGATTAGATCTATCGTACACGTTTCCGACGTACTACCATTCGCGTTTCAACGTAACATTGACTAATGTACTGATGTCTGTTATTGCCCAAACTAATGTAGCTATGTTTGACTAATGTGCTGTCTGTTATTGCCCAAACTAATGTAAACTAATGTAGTTATGTTTGACCAATGTGCTGTCTGTTGTAGCCTAAACTTATGTAGTTATGTTTGACTAATGTGCTGATGTCTGATGCTGCAGGATGGCTGTAACTTCGTGTGTCGCTCAAACGACTCCAGAAATTCTTCGCTACACAAGGGGCTGGGCGATGATATGATCGAGGAAGCAGAAGAGAGAGATGACCATTTGCTACCCATGTAGTTTGATTTTTTTGATACTATAAATCTGCCTCTATTGCTTTGACTACCGTTCTCTTTTTTGTAAATAACTGGTGCAAGTGGACTATCATTAACACATTCCTGTGAGTTCTGTGGGGATATTTTTGGTTTTAGAGCCGAGTTGGCAGTCACTCATTGGTGGGAAAACATTTTTTTAAGCGCGGAGTTAGCAGTCCCTTATTGGTGGTAAAACTTTGTTATGGCATTAAGTTATCAGCCCCTTTCAAAATATGGTTTGCCAGTGTGTGAGTTTGAAAGTATTTATGTATGAATGAACTGTTGCTGAATGTTCCCAATGAAAATGGTCCAGTGGTCAGAAACTATGTGAGTGAATCAGAATTCTCTAACCTTTCAACCAAAAAAAATTCAGTATTATAGATCTATGAATGAAAATTATTGAAATATTGATACAACGAACGCAGAAAAAAGTATGCAACGTGCTAGGGTTTAGAAGTAGGTCTGTGGTGTGTCAATATTGCCTCATATTGACTTTTGACAACAGGTATCTCCAGGTGCATACAGGAGAACAGTTTTTAGAAAAATCTAAATGCAGTAGAAATTGTTCTTTAGGAGCAAATTTGAATGAGAAAAAGGTGAATAATGTGACAAATTGTGGTGATTTAGACAAACAAAAACACAGCAAAATCAATTCAAATGTGGTTTCAAACAAATATGTTCATTGTGCGATTGGTGTAGAACTTGCAGCATTGCAGATAAGGCATACATTATTATTATTATTATTATTATTGCTACTATTATATGCAGACCTGCCTACCCCCCTCAGAGTAAAAGCGGGAGACAGGGGATCAAAAAGCAAGAACACAAGTTTTTTGTACACATTTATAATGAATATTTATTCGTCACTGTTACAACTTAAGATTAACCAGACCGTCAAAAGCGTGAGTCTCCCGCCAAAAGCGGGAGAGTAGGCAGGTCTGTTATATGGTGGGAATATTTGGAGTTTTCTGGCCATTTTTCCCCTATATTTCGTCTGTCTTTATCCCACGTTTTTCTATGCGCCCTGAGCATGCTGTGACAGCATGGATTATCAGCGCTTTTACAAGTGACTGTAAAATCAAATCAAATCTGTAGCATGGCAAGATTTTGTAGGTTTTAATGTTTGTTGACATACAGTGTGTATGCAAGTCTGAAAGTTGTTTTTAATTTTATATTTTATTTTATGTGTGCATTATGGGCCAGTATTTTGTTGCTGAGGGATTGGATTATGATTGTTGCTTTTGTAAGGGTTGGGATATGTGTATGTAGTGTGTGTGTGTACGTAGCATGGTGTACATAGTGTGTGTGTTCGTAGCGTGTATGTGGCTTCATCTTGCCTTGTTGCCTTATACCAGCATGTTAAGCTTTTTCTAATCTTTTTATTTTATATTGACTAACGTTTTTAGATTTAAATGTAGACGGGCTTGTAATGATTCACTTTTCATATATGGACTAACTTTTATTTGTGCATGTCCTCTGACTCAATTATATTTTCACCAAAAATGGTTTGAAAAGTTGTTTTTGAATTTTGCTCATTCATTATACAATAACATTGAGATTGATTATGATGATGATGGCGATGAAATCTTGTACAGCGCAGGATTCCACAGAAAACAGTTCATACTGATTGCTAATGTCAGTGATTTTTATTGTGTTTGAAAACGGCGCAATAAGCTGGGCATTCCCAACTATTTGTTAGCCATCGTTATGGTTCCATAGCTGGTTTTAGATTTCATGTAATGCTTTGACATATACTAAGGTACCGAAAGTTCTGTGCATTGGGTATAATATATTAATAAAATATTGTTGATTTATTTTTTGATATATTAGCTTATTGCTTATTTATTTATTTATTTATTTATGTTCCGTAATTTCTTGGAATGTTTGCGTGTGTTGAATGAATGAACGTTGGGAGTTAATGTCCACAGCCACCATTGGCAACATAGCGGATGGGAAGTGTGTGTGTGTTATTCTATTTTAGTACAAATGACCAATGACAACAAATTCTTACAGTTGATCTGTATTCATTCCATGACTTGTTGTTACAGTGATAATCGGTTCAAGGATTTGTATTATTAAAAATAATTTGCAAAACCTTCGACAATGATCTAGTATTTTTCCACTCCCTTCGTTCAGGTCGCCCATCCCATTTAGTACTGTTTTGTTTGTATCTAATAATTGTTTAATCACATCAGCTTCCCTCCAATCCTGCTCTTGGTAGTCCGCCGGATGCTTTAAACAACCACTAACTTCCCTCCAATCGGACTCTTTGAAGTTCACTGGACAATTTAAACAATGACTAACTAACTTACTTCCGTTCAGCCTCCTACCCCTCCCCCCTCCCAATACCTCTCTCCCTCCCCCCACTCTTTGTGGCCCCTCCACCTGACAATCATATTTCCACACAGGGAAAAACATCACTGTTAGCGTCTTTGGCAGTCATTGGGCTCATTTTACACCGTATTGGGTTTAGTCCTATAAACCACTTTTTTTTTTAATGTACGTTATTTTTTTGTATTGTTGACACTTTATTGTCCCCTGTTTATCAGGAAATTGTGGGCCGCCTCCCCTGGGGAAGGAGTAGTTGCAGCCTGTGGCGCGTCAAAATCCAACCTACCCAATATTAGTTGTGTTTTTTTGACATTTTGCAAAGAGTAACATTTGAACTTTGAATGGTTTGACACGGCTTGAATTATCAAATCTGGCTTTCGAAAGAAAACTCCTTCAGTGGGATGAATCATTTACAGTAAAAAATGTTTTGCTCGAATGTAATGACTTCATGATATTATTAATGGATGCTGTACGATAGCTCGTGTACTAAGGAGTTTGTCATGGGTTCGTTCTGTACATATTAAAACAATGTCTTTGTCATGGGTTCGTTCTGTACATATTAAAACAATGTATTTTCAGGTATTACTAAGGATTGCAGCACAGAATATTAAAACAATGTATTTTCAGGTATTACTAAGGATTGAAGCACAGCTTGATTCCAATTCATAACCTCAAAGGTTCCACCCTAGTTTATTTGAACAACAATCCGTTACCTCAGAACTGTGGGAATATGGTTGTCACAGTTAGGACACACCTATGTTAAAATAACCTTTGCAGCAGGCTCAGTATTTTTGCATATTTATAATAATAGTACTATGATAATAATAATAATAATCCATAATTGTAATATATATTTTTGCTGAAACTCTTGATTTTCTCCCTTGAGTGTGACTGTTCATATCAAGATTTGTTACCTCTTTGTGCATCATGTTACTTTTGTGATAATACTAACCATCTCTATTGGTTACAGTAACTTGTGGTGTGGGGTGTTTTATATTATTTATTTTGGTTGCTTTACAGCTTGTTTGCTAAGAACGATATACTCATTATGTTTGCGCATTGCGTTTGTTTATTGCTGTATTTATCTATTGGTGATGTTCTAAACTCTGAAACTAAAATCCATGGTAGATAGTAGTGGTTGATTAGCAGTAGTGCCAGAATTGTGTACAATGTTTGGTCAGAATTCGAGTCTCCTTCTCCCCTCCCTGAGTTTAAAGCTGGACTTTAGGTGGACTGTTGGTGTGTATGGAAAAAAAAAAAAGGTAATGGGGTGGCTTTTGTGTGGCACTGTCCAGTCTCGGTGATGGGGTGGCTGTTGTATTGCACTGTCCAGTCTCTTCCACTGACACCCCACCTTAGGCCACAACCTTGTGTGCAGAAATAATTTAAAAGGGCTTGTTGATAATGCCCAGTGTAATAATGTACCGTTGCCAACTCGTGATACTGAACAGTGTAATAATGTCTGTACGCTTGTCACCTCCTGATACTGAACAGTGTAATAATGTCCCGTAGGCTTGTTACGCTTGTCGCCATGGCTGCATGCTTGGTGCGTTTGGAGGGGAAATAGTAAAATACTGAAAACTGCAAACCTGGTGAGAAGGAAAACTCATTGTTGTTTCAGTTATTGAAGATAAAGAGGGTCCTTCGGCGCTGGAACTGTGAAAGCTTCCTTCTAACTGCACTCCCAGCACCGCAAAGAGCTGAGTTTCCCACACAGGCACCAAGCGTTTCAAAGATTTTTAGGAAGAACCTTGCAGTTTTAGCAGATCTAGCACCAAAGTTCCGGTGCCTTTCAGCAGTACGGACATGTTGTGACTGATGTGAGGCAATAGGCTGAGGCGGAGTGATTAACGTATGAGAGTGGATGCCTGACAGTGAGAGAAAGTAGTTTGGAGGGTACAGTCTGCTGAACTGTGTACACGCTACAATAGTGTGTTTAGCCCAAACTCTATAGGTGCTACACCCTCAAAAACTCCAGTGTGTAAGAACAATTGAAAAGGAATGATTCATTAAATGTGCGCGAGATACTTTCTGTGTTAGGAGAAAATGGCAATAATTTCTCAATGTTATTTGTCCTATTTTGTGTTTTAAAACTGGTTGCCAGCAAAATGATACATGATTGACCCCACTATTTGGGTTTCCTTTGTCCACAAATGACCACGAAAAAATAAGACACAACAAAGTTATTGTTTGGGGCAGGTTTCTTCAGTTCTGTGAAGTCCAGCTTGGAATAAAAAAATTTTTTTAATACTCCTGACCAAAATTCACACTGAAGATTCGTCTCACCAAGTTTTCTCATTACCTCATTTTCTTTACACACACACAAAATGGGCTGCTCTTGGCAGAACTGGAAATTAAAGGACTGGTTTGGAATTGTGGGGAAAAGTATTAATTAAATAAAACTACCTGGCAAATGTCTGCTTTGATGTATTATAACTGTGTCAATAATTGTGGAGAAATTCTTGGTTCTTATACCTGGCTTCTTAACTCTTTTAACAATACCCCTTGTATTTGTAACGGTATCGAAACTTTCAATTTGGGGAAAAAATATTTTAATTGGCTTATTAAATGTTAATTATCAGTTGAGAATTTTTTCGTTTAGTACTTTAGTTTTATTGTTCTCCAACTTGATTACACAACAGCAGGCTTACTTCTAAATGGTTTTGCCTAAGTTGGTATACTGGTTAATGCTTTTGTTTAACGTATATCATTCTTTCATATTATGCTTGATATACATAAATAGCTGTATAGTATTTGCTGTGTGGCAATAGGATGGGATATTTGAATTATGTTGCCGTGTTTTGTATTTTGGGTTTGAACAATGCATATTAATCTCAAATGTGTTATGTGTGTGCAAGAAATAAAGTTAAAATTATTTTGTTGTATCGACATAAATTTTATAAAATAAATTGCCACAAAGGCAAATATGGGGCGAATGATTTATATTTTTTTTACAATATTTTTTAAAACTAATCAGTACTTTATTTTTTGGGTTGGATTATGAAAATGTATTTGATGTCATTGGATTTGGTATACTTCATAAATGGGTTTTTCTCATTAGAAGTCACAGTGCTCTTTATGATTGCTAGAAGTCCGTTTTGCTTCAAATGCATCCTACTATGATAAAACAATGTCCAGCATCACTTTTTAAAATAAGATTTGTTTCTTGGTCTTTTTTTTCTTCTTATCGTTTAATATTGTGTTCTGTCATGTTGTGTACAGTCATGTCTTATCAATCCATTCATTTTGTCTTTTTTCTACCATATATGCACAAAGAATAATACATTTTGAATTTTAAATGCCTGTGTTGTGTTTGTCTAGTGTGAAGAACGTGTATTGGAGAAGAAATAAGCAGAAAGTGTGCGAGAGCACAAAGAATAATACATTTTGAACTTTAAACGCCTGTATTGTGGTGTTTGTCTAGTGTGAAGAATGTGTATTGGAGAAGAAATGAACAAAGTGTGCGAGAGAAAGAAAATAGGCCAATGCACAAACACAGACCAGAAGACACAAAGAGCCAAGCTCATAAACATTCTGGAAAATAATCACGACACTCAATTTACCAATGTAATTCATCGATTCATCCATACACATAACAAGCAAGCACATTCTTTGTCAATTATCACAACATTCTGATAAAATACTCTCAAGAAACTATTAACAGAAAGAAGTTTTTACAAATCTCACCATACCTAGCTCTCTAATCATGAAACGCCAGATTGGTACCTAGAGTCAAACGTAGCAATATTGTTTTTAGCGCTCCCAATCTTTCAGCAAAGCAACTAACGTATCCATAGAAATAATGTAGAGAAATCTAACGTCTAATTATACCATTAATCGAACTCCCAGATACTAAACCACTCTGAAAATCCTTTCTTCATTGGTTGTTACATGGTGGACTGGCCCCTTCCTAACGTTAGAAATTATTGTGGTTTGGAGTTTACTAACAAACTAAACTCAGGCCCATATAAAGCATCCTTGTACTGTAGCTACAACAGTCGTCATCAGATCTCACAATACAAACTTCTACCAGTACCCCATAGTTCTCGTCAGGGGCAACAGTTCCTGGACACTATATTGTTTCGCTGATAGATGTGCCAGCGCAGCAGAAAACTATAGTCCACAAAGGACAGAGATGCTACACAAGGGAAGGCAAAATGGCAGAAGGGAGAGAACTAAGGGATGCGCGTTCCCGTGTAGTCCTCGCGCCATTCTTTCTGTCCCTTGTAGGCCGCATCCAGACGCGACTTGTCCATGGGTGTGTAGTACCAACCCTTGTAGTCCTGACGGTCATGCATCAACTCCTTGACGCGCTTTTCCAGCTTCCTGCACAACCAATGAAAAGGGAGGTTGACAATGTAAAGGTACAAATAGCATTACAGGGCACTCCTTGCTTTGAGGGAAGAAGACTTTTTCCCCTTTCTATCCTACACTACAGGGTGTGTATCCTACACTACAGGGTGTGTATCCTACACTACAGGGTGTGTATCCTACACTACAGGGTGTCTATCCTACACTACAGGGTGTGTATCCTACACTACAGGGTGTCTATCCTGCACTACAGGGTGTGTATCCTGCACTACAGGGTGTCTATCCTACACTATAGGGTGTCTATCCTACACTACAGGGTGTGTATCCTACACTACAGGGTGTCTATCCTACACTACAGGGTGTCTATCCTACACTACAGGGTGTCTATCCTACACTACAGGGTGTGTATCCTACACTACAGGGTGTGTATCCTACACTACAGGGTGTCTATCCTACACTACAGGGTGTCTATCCTACACTACAGGGTGTCTATCCTGCACTACAGGGTGTGTATCCTACACTACAGGGTGTGTATCCTACACTACAGGGTGTGTATCCTACACTACAGGGTGTCTATCCTACACTATAGGGTGTCTATCCTACACTACAGGGTGTCTATCCTACACTACAGGGTGGCGCCAGTTACATCTATTCTACACTACAGGGTGGCACCAGTTACATCTATCCTAAACTACAGGGTGGCGTCAGTTACATCTTTCTATCCTGCACTACACTACAGGGTGGCGCCAGTTACATCTATCCTACACTACATGGTGGCACCAGTTAACATCTTCCTATCCTACACTACACTACACTACAGGGTGGCACCAGTTAACATCTTCCTATCCTACACTACACTACAGGGTGGCACCAGTTAACATCTTCCTATCCTACACTACACTACAGGGTGGCACCAGTTAACATCTTCCTATCCTACACTACACTACAGGGTGGCACCAGTTAACATCTTCCTATCCTACACTACACTACAGGGTGGCACCAGTTACATCTATCCTACACTACAGGGTGGTGCCAGTTACATCATTCTATCCTACACTACAGGGTGGTGCCAGTTACATCATTCTATCCTACACTACAGGGTGGTGCCAGTTACATCATTCTATCCTACACTACAGGGTGGTGCCAGTTACATCATTCTATCCTACACTACAGGGTGGTGCCAGTTACATCATTCTAGCCTACATTACAGGGTGGTGGCAGTTACATCATTATATCCTACACTACAGGGTGGCTCCAGTTACATCATTCTATCCTACACTACAGGGTGGCACCAGTTACATCCTGTAACAGCCAGCGCCTTGAGCAGCTCTATATAAAAGTAATTAAATAAAAAAATAAAAATACTGTCACCTTGGATCTAGACCAAAATTTTGTATCTCACCGTCACAATTATTCAAATTACATCAGTGATTTGGGTTTACAATAATTTCTGGCCTACAAGTGCTTAACACACATCCATTAATTTTTATAATTTAATTCTGTTCAGAAACAAGGCTCATGCATCCGATAACTCGTATAAGGTGTACATACACCATGAGAAAAAAAAACAACAGATTTTGGTGTTGTTTGTATTTGTTGACGACATTTGGGAAAAGCCGTAGTTGTTGATACAGTATTGTGTTTGTAGGCACAAACACCAAGTCAAGTTGCATGTAAATTCTGTAATTCTCCAGAGTTTGACATTTTAACTGCTCTCAGATGAACTTGCCTCAGTAGTCAAACTGAGTACGTCAAACCTCTGTTGGTCACTATATATTTTAGTCTATTTTGTGCACAGATAAGGTGCTAACAAATGATAAGCAGCAGAGGACAGAGCTCATTAAGCAGCAGAGAATAGAGTTCATTAAGAAGCAGAGAACAGAGTTCGTTAAGAAGCAGAGGAGTTCATTAAGCAGCTCTAGAATAAAGTTCATCAAGAAGCAGAGGAGTTAATTAAGCAGCAGAGAATAGAGTTCATTAAGAAGCAGATGAGTTCATTAAGCAGCAGCAGAGGACAGAGTTCATTAAGCAGCAGCAGAGGACAGAGTTCATTAAGCAACAGCAGAGGACAGAGTTACATTACATTACATTATTATTGCTTTAGGTCCAGCGGACTCTTCCGAGCCAAATCAGGACCAGACAACCCCCGATCCGCATAAAACAGTGATCCTCCTAGGGATTTGCAAAACCGGTACGACGTCACAGTAAACAAACCCACTCGAACGCAAACCGGTAGGCCAGTCACGGAAACCGGTATGACCCATAGCAAAGCTTAATAATGCGTCACTATTTTATATAAGTAGATGGCGACTCTGTTAATGCACTTTCTGTTTCATTAGAAACATCTTCGTTTTCACATAAACTTTTTTTATCGCCCCTCTCCCCCCTAGCAAAAAATGAAAAAAGAGATTTTTGCTTCTTCATTATTACTAGCCTATCTGCCACTGTCGCAATACATACTGACGAGCACGAGGGAAGAAAAAATCGAAAAGTGCGCGAGTTTAATTTATCCGTATTCACGATAGCCTTGCGCCCGCTAATGTTATATCATTCTGTATTAATTACCTCAAAGAATATGGCAAGGCTACTGAATGCATTCGCAGGCCTCTCGTCTACACTCCCTAAATACATAATCAGCGTGGCTGGCTGGCTGGCTCTCTCTCTCTCTCTCCATTTCTCTTGTTTTTCTTTATCTTTTTCTTTATTTTTGAAACCAGTCAAACAAAATAAGAACCGGTAGGCTCTATCGGCTACTGATTTTTCAACCGGTATTTTTATTCTCAAACCGGTAAAATTTCGGTAATTTCCAGTTAAATCCATCCCTGATAAAAGATCTGCTAAAACAACCCTAGTGGTAAAACCGAAAGCTCTCCACCAGCCAGTCACTTTACAATAAAGACATCCGAACGCAGGGGACGGCTGAGGCTTCACCCCAACTTATCGAACCCCTGTTTACAAAAACAAAATAGAATACAAACATCATTATAAATTATCAACAAAACACATACATATAAAATGCCTACATTGCTGAATAATAACATCATAGGAAGCCCTAGTGACCACCTGGCAGAAAGCGTCCAATATTCCCAAGCTGATCCAACAGACCTCATACACAAACAAGGAGTCTTGTCCCGGAAGAGTTTTTAGGAAAAAAGGTAGGAGACTGGTCTAGCGAAGAAGACGATAGTATAGCAGATTGATAGAAAAGAGCAGGAATGAGAAAGAACAAATGAGAAAGACAGCGACAGTGGGAATTTCAAGCACTAAATTTCCAGAAAGTGGGGATACTATTTATACTGAAACCCCCGGCACCCCAACGGGGGTTGGATGAATGCGAACAAGTTCAAACTAAATGAACAAAAGAAAGAAGCTTTGCTATGTGGGCCGCGAATTAGAAGACAATCTTGTCCATTCCAGTCCCTGCAGGTCGGTGATGCTGACATTCAGTTCTCCTCTTTTGTAAAGACTCTTGGCCTTGTGCTTGACTGTGACCTTTCACTTGAACTCAACAGCATGTTTCGGCAGTAGTGAGATCCTGTTTCTTTCATTTAAGAGCTCTTGGTAAAATCCGTTCTTCTCTGACCCGAAGTGCTGCAAACACTGTTGCTGTCTCTTTGGTCTTGTCAAGACTAGACTATTTCAACAGCCTTCTTGCCAATTTGCCTCTAACACGGATCAAACGCCTCCAATCTGCGCAGGATTCTGCAGCTCGATTGGTCACAAAAAGGCGTAAATCAGTCCACATCACCCCCATTCTTGAGCAACTCCATTGGCTTCCTGTCCACAAAACACATTAAACACAAACTGCTTTCAGTTGCCTATCACGCAGTTAAAGAGCACACTCCTGAATACCTGTTCGAACTTCTGAATGTGTATGAACCTTCTCGCAGACTCCGCTCAGCTTCCAAGTCTTTATTCGTTGTTCCTGGGCACAAGCAGTGTAGAATTAAGAGCTCAGATACACTGCACCAGCCTGGTGGAATGCTCTTCCAGAAGGCATAAAGAGAGCAGACTCTGTGGATGTATAACTATCTGATCTCATCCCAATTTCATAAGTCAATGCGTGAAAGTATTGCATAAATGTTAATTGTGTAGTCTCCCTGCTAGAATGTGTTCAGCGATAGTGAAGAAGTTAAAATGTTAAGTTATGATCTATGCACCCTTCCCGCCTGTGTGTGTGTGTGTTTATCCACCTCTCTCCCACCAGCGCTGTGATCATGCCCTTCGGCGTGGAGATATTTACGCGCTTTATAAATTATTCATTCATTCATTCAGCAGGAGAAAACTGAGCTCATTAAGCAGCAGAGGACAGAGTTCATTAAGAAGCAGAGGAGTTCATTAAGCAGCAGAGGACAGAGTGAGTCATTAAGAAACAGACAGTTCATTAAGCAGCAGAGAACAGATTGAGTTCATTAAGCAGCAGAGTTCATTAAGCAGCAGAGGACAGAGTTCATTTAGCAACAAAGGACAGAGTCAATAAGCAGCAGAGGACAGAGTTCATTTAGCAACAAAGGACAGAGTCATTAAGCAGCAGAGGACAGAGTTCATTTAGCAACAAAGGACAGAGTCATTAAGCAGCAGAGGACAGAGTTCATTTAGCAACAAAGGACAGAGTCATTAAGCAGCAGAGGACAGAGTCATTAAGCAGCAGAGGACAGAGTTCACTACAAAATAAAGTGCAACACTGTGGGCCAGAAATGACGGTACATGCAACTGAACGTAATAAATTCTGCATCTCTCTCTCTGCTGTTAATCTCTCTTTCTCCTATCTCCTACCTACCTCCCTACCCCATCTTCCTTCCTATGCCTAGTAGAAAGGTGCTGCATAGAACTGACCACAATCAGTGTGCTGCATAGAGCTGACCACAATCAGTATAAAGGTGTGTACATACCTATATTTGACACGCTCACCCTCCTCCCACAGCAGGTGAAGTGTGCGTTCGTAGCGTTTCTCAGGATATTCGTAAACATTCTTTGCAAACCACCTCTCAATAGGGCCCTGTAGGTTACAAAAACAATTTTTGTATCTAGTATTTATTTAAATTTCATTTACAAACATAATTTGTCACGCCTATTATTTATTTCACTTTCAATTTAATTAATTATATGCCTAATTGTGTTATAATTTATTGTTATTGACTACATTGTGTTGTAATGTTAGAACTTATTTATTTGTTTTGTGCCCTTGTTAAAAGTTCAAAAATAGGCTGATTTTTCCCAAAAAGGCAACCTTGACCATGGCCCCGTGTCAGAGATCAACCACAGGTTGTGTGTCGACGTATGTTAGAGATCTATCAACCATAAGTTGTGTGTAGACGTATGTCAGAGATCTATCAACCATAAGTTGTGTGTAGATGTATGTCAGAGATCTATCAACCATAAGTTGTGTGTAGACGTATGTCAAAGATCTATCAACCACAGGTTGTGTGTAGACGTATGTCAGAGATTTATCAACCACAGGTTGTGTGTAGACGTATGTCAGAGATCTATCAACCACAGGTTGTGTGTAGACGTATGTCAGAGATCTATCAACCATAAGTTGTGTGTAGACGTATGTCAGAGATCTATCAACCATAAGTTGTGTGTAGACGTATGTCAGAGATCTATCAACCATAAGTTGTGTGTAGATGTATGTCAGAGATCTATCAACCATAAGTTGTGTGTAGATGTATGTCAGAGATCTATCAACCATAAGTTGTGTGTAGACGTATGTCAGAGATCTATCAACCACAGGTTGTGTGTAGACGTATGCATGTCAGAGATCTATCAACCACAGGATGTGTGTAGAGGTATGTCAGAGATCTATCAACCACAGGTTGTGTGTAGACGTATGTCAGAGATCTATCAACCACAGGTTGTGTGTAGAGGTATGTCAGAGATCTATCAACCATAAGTTGTGTGTAGATGTATGTCAGAGATCTATCAACCATAAGTTGTGTGTAGAGGTATGTCAGAGATCTATCAACCATAAGTTGTGTGTAGACGTATGTCAGAGATCTATCAGCCATAAGTTGTGTGTAGACGTATGTCAGAGATCTATCAACCACAGGATGTGTGTAGAGGTATGTCAGAGATCTATCAACCACAGGATGTGTGTAGAGGTATGTCAGAGATCTATTAACCATAAGTTGTGTGTAGAGGTATGTCAGAGATCTATTAACCATAAGATGTGTGTAGACGTATGTCAGGGATCTATCAGCCATAGGTTGTGTGTAGACGTATGTCAGAGATCTATCAACCACAGGATGTGTGTAGAGGTATGTCAGAGATCTATTAACCATAAGTTGTGTGTAGAGGTATGTCAGAGATCTATCAACCATAAGTTGTGTGTAGAGGTATGTCAGAGATCTATTAACCATAAGTTGTGTGTAGAGGTATGTCAGAGATCTATCAACCATAGGTTGTGTGTAGACGTATGTCAGAGATATATCAACCACAGGATGTGTGTAGAGGTATGTCAGAGATTTATCAACCATAAGTTGTGTGTAGACGTATGTCAGAGATCTATCAACCACAGGTTGTGTGTAGACGTATGTCAGAGATTTATCAACCACAGGATGTGTGTAGACGTATGTCAGAGATCTATCAACCATAGGTTGTGTGTAGACGTATGTCAGAGATCTATCAACCACAGGATGTGTGTAGACGTATGTCAGAGATTTATCAACCACAGGTTGTGTGTGTAGACGTATGTCAGAGATCTATCAACCATAGGTTGTGTGTAGACGTATGTCAGAGATCTATCAACCATAAGTTGTGTGTAGACGTATGTCAGAGATCTATCAACCATAAGTTGTGTGTAGACGTATGTCAGAGATCTATCAACCAGAGGTTGTGTGTAGATCAATGCCCTCAACCACCTCTGACACAGACTGGGGTCAGTGTCACTGTCTGGCCAACTGCCTCTAAAAGCTGAGCAACAGCCTGACTGTGATCAAAGACGCACTGTTGTAGCAACAATGTCCACCACACTGTACCTTGTAATACTCCCATGGCATTGGCTCACAACCATCAGGGATGTCTCTCAGCTCGGCATGGCCTGTCCACATTCAAATGTAACAGTATTTCCCACAGCAACATTCATTTACATTGACTACAGAGAAGACACTGAAACACAACTATTCAACAATTCATACAAATTAGTTAAGCCAACTGTGGCCAATCCACAAACCTAACAGAGAACAAACCTAATGATCATAAAATTGTGTGTATAGAATTCTTGACACTATGGACACAAATGTGTTAATGTTCTTGGATGCCATTTTTTGGTACACCTGTGAACACCGACACAAAATGGAAAGTGCTAATGTCATCCCTCTCCTTCTTCCCCCAATGTACAAAAAGCAAACTTGTGAATTAGTAAGATTAAATAAAGACCAACAAAAATGGACATAAACCAGTTTAATTTAAAAACTAAATTCCTTACCGACAAACAAGTTGGCGTACACAATCAGAATACCCATTGGAACGAAGCCCAGAAGCAGGTAGAAGTGCTGCAACATGCAACATTTACAAAATGTGTACACAAAACAGAACATCCCAACATGCAACATATATATCACTCCCTATCCTATCCTATAACTCGGAGGTCGTAGGGGTATCACAGATGATTGTTTAACCAGCATACTCCATCTTTCTCTGTCCTCAGCAATCCTGATAGCTTTGCTCAGTGACAAGCCAGTCCATTCTCGAATGTTGTCCTCCCACCTTTTTTTCGGTCTTCCTCTTCTTCTACCTCCTTGCACTGTGCCTTGCAGGATGGTCTTTGCAAGGCCTGATGATCTGGTGACGTGGCCGTACCATCGGAGTTTCAGTTTCTTCACCACTGTCAGCAGGTCATTGTGTTGTCCAATGCCTTGTGTGATGGTCTGTCGGACTTCGTCGTTGGTGATGTGCTGGGTATAGGAAATGCCCAGAAGTCTTCTGTAGCACCTCATCCATCATCACCCTCCTCATACATCACTTACAAATTGCGTACACGTAACCAAACATCCCATAATAATTTATAATACTTCTAATTTCTTTCTTGTCATAGCCTTGGGTCGAGAGTATAAACCAAGGTCTAGTCTATGTAAGCTTTCTAGCTTAGTGGGGTCAACCTGCTCCCTAGGGTGGGCCACATGGTGGGCTTTCAGCAGGCGGGTTTCCACTACCGCCATTTACATCCAGCCAGAACTAGGTCCTATCCCCCTCCATCGGTAGTTGTCTGCAGTGTTGGACGCCTTGAATTAGACCCTGTTTTGACCCGCACTTACAGCCCTTATTGACCATGTCAGCACTAGTTATTACTATATCAAAACAATTACTTCTATAAGGACAATAAATTAGCAATTTCTTTAGATTTCCAACACTCTCAACTTGAACTGATTAAAGAAAATGTGCATGCGTCATGCATTGCCTCCTGTATTGATTATTATTATTAATAATTATTAGATCGATCATGTGACCATTATTCTGAACTGAATGCCTACAGGCTTTACAACAATAACCTCTGAAGACTGACATCCACATCAATCCACTAGACATAAATAATTAATTAATTTAACTACTCATCTATTACCTTGACATTAGTTTGTCAAATCTAGAATTACATAATCAGGAATGCAAAATTTAACGCGTATGCAGGAGTGAGATTTAGAGGTCGCACGAGGCGACTTAAAACCGGCTCGAGCGACCTCACTTTATAATTGAGCCAGCCCGCCTGGCGACCTAAAAAAAAAAGATATCATACTACTTGCAGACTTCTAGAAGCTCGGTCCGAAGCGAGAGCGTTTTTAGGTCACTGTTCGTCTGCTACGAGTATGAAGCATACGCGAGCGTTATTTCCCTTTGCCTACTTCCCTTTCGCGCCAAGCGCGGCGTCTGCTTTGTTTGTGAAAAAGACACTCGCTACAAATTACGTGTATTGTTAAGGTGACTGTTGTTGATCCAAAAATGTGGAACTTTATTTCTGGGGTCAACGAACCCCCGCCAAAGAAGGCAAAATTTAGTTCGGAGAAGAAAGAGCGTGACAAAGAGTATGAATCGAAGAGAAAAATAAATTTTCAGACTGCATGGCTGAAACGTTCAGATGGTGAAGATCGATCTTGGCTCATTTTTGATAAAGAAGTTGGTCTAATGCACTGTACACATTGCCGTAAATACGCGATTGTCGGGCTGCCTAAAAACCATGCGGGCTACCTCACTTTACTTACTAGCTAGCCCGGTGGGCTAGTTAGACTCCTGGGTTAAATCTCACCACTGGTATGCAATACTGCAAGCTGCAAACTTACGATGTCATTCTTCCAGCGTTCCCACTCGAAACGGGATGGTAGAACCTGCATCTTGTTGTGGTGGCCTCCCATTCGCCGAACGACAACTGTACATAAAATTAACACTTCATTGCCAAACTATTATACTTAAGGAACAGTAACAATGCATAAGTGTATTGATCTACTGTTTCTGCAAATAATGTAATTGCCATACACCTGCACACATGTTCTGTTTCTCTCTCCCTCTCTCTAGCGTGCACACACACACACACACACACACACACACACACACATCAACATGCACACAAACATGATCACAACCCACGACAGCATATAATCTCACAAAAATGGAAAAACAAAATGCCAACTACCAACTTAGCAACTAACCAAGCCCAGCCCAGGCCAGGGTAAACTGCTAGCAGACGACCTAACTCGTAACTCGTAAAAATTAGCACCGCATAATATATAAGCAAACTTCATCAAACCTGCTGAAACTGGAGTAGAAGCTAGCTGATTTCGTAAAGCAGAAATACCTCCCTGCAAAAAGACAGCTCGTGCACCCTGCCCGAAGGCAGGACGCAAGAGACTCATCGCCACCATTTCTGTGCCCTTCAGAGGACCAGTGAAGGTCTGCAGCAAATGCGATGATCCCTGGCGTTAAAAGCATAAAGTAAATGTTATCGTCGGTTATTAAATATTGTTTGAACTAAACACATGTTCCGTTTTCATAGATAATAGTTGTAATCTTAAAATATTTTTTAAATTTTTTTTTTTACATCGACGGTGTCACATTTAGAACGTATCCCAACCAATGTTATTTTTTAAATTTTATGATGAATACATATGTAAAAAAAACTTCAAAGTATTTTTTAAAATTATTATTACAACATTTCTGCTACTTTGCTTTCACTCAGTTCATTTGTATTATTGAAATCTAGTAAAGAAGCAGGGAATGTGAAGTGGCTGATTGGGTGTGGGTACATTTTTTACACAAGGGGCCGCTCATAAGGTTGGTCAAGGCCATTATAGGGCTAGAATCAACTCAAAACAGAAGAAGCATGGATTTCTTAGGTTCAATTTTGAAGTCCATGGAAAGGCCCCCAACTATTGGATCGGCTGAAAAGAAAAAAGCTCAGGGTAACAACTAATAATTTATTTTTTGTTAGTCAGTCAAATTTCTCAGTCATTTTGTCTGTGATTTTTTGTATTGCGTATCAGTAATAGTAAAGCCTAAAGCAAGCTTCGTTACTATCAATATCATTCACTCGTATCTTATGTCACATAAGACAAGTTATGTATCTAAGTATGGCAGTATCTGGTTTTATGCCCAGTTTATAGGGAAATAGAGCAAGCAGTAATTAGTAATAGTTTTGTTTGTGTACCAGTTTGGCTTGGGCATAAAAGCAGAGATTGCCCTAAGTATAGGCCTAGAGATCTGTAAATAAAGTTGAAACAATGAAAGAATAGCTAATGACTAAAATAAACTTTAGGACTTGCCAGAACAAAACAAAATGGAATGGGTTTCATGAACAATTTGTCAGCCCCACTGTTTGTAGTGCGAGGGTAAAAGCACATAAAACCCCCGCAAGTGACCTAGAGCAGGCAATAAAGGCTGATACAGCCTACAAAGCCATATGATATGATATGATATGATATTTCGATAATATCTGTAGCACTATCTGTGTAATTAATTTATTTAAATGACTTGATGTTTTTCTCTCGTACTTTTTCTTACACTTAACAGAGCAGAGAAAATTACTGGAGAAACAGCAGGAAGAAGAGAAGAAGAAGCTTCAAGATTTTAAAGAGAAAGTAAGTATGAGAAATAGTATTTTTAGGCTTGTATATTGTTTTACAGACGAGCAAACATGTCGAATTATCAAACAAGCTTGAGATTTTTTAATGAATTTTTTAAAAGACTAATTATAACTAGTACAGGTTCGGAAGTCTCTTCTTTTATCTCTGTAACTTTCAGTATCACTATTTCTTACTTACTAACCAAGCTTTTTCACTCCTCAATGAACTTGCAGGAGAATTTTGAAGAAAGTCGATTTACCAAAACAAAAGGTTGATTGGAAGATTCCCAGTGAATTTGGAACTGACTTTGTTTCGCATTGCTATGAGTGTTTGTGATTCATTGGCACAGTGGGCACAAAAGGGAGGAAAAGCAGTCACTGATACGGAAATAGGAGTAAATGACCTTGGTTAGTAAGTAAGTTTGTTTGCAAGACCCGGAGGTGGCAGAACTATTTCAGGCCACAATCGGACTCGGAGGAAAATTTGCATTACTGCTCATTTTTGGGGGCTGGTGAAGTAGATGTCAACACCATGACCACCACCTTTAACTCAGCTGTGACAGATGCCGCCACTGAGATCCTTGGCAAGCACCGACCACAGAAGAAGCCGTGGATCACACCTGAACTTTTGGATCTGTGTAATAAACGAAGAGAGATAAAAAAAAAAAGAAAAAGAACACCTCACATGGAGCTGATGTCTACCGAAAAATCAACAATGACATCCGAAAAGGCATGCGCACAGTAAAGGAGAACTGGATAGAAGATCAATGCCTGGAAATAGAGAACAGTCTGAACAAGAACAACAGCAAGAGGGCCTACCAGACTGTGAAGCGGATGACAAGTGTCAAACAGCCCAAAGTCTCCACGATCCAAAGCAAGTCTGGCATATGCCTTACAGAAGAACAAGAAGTCTTGGACAGATGGACAGAGTACTGCTCTGACCTTTACAACCATACACCAAATGGAGACCCATCAGTTCTAGCATGTTCCCAGAACAGAAAAGAAGAATAAATCCTCCCAATTCTCCGGGAAGAAGTTGAGGCAGCAGTGCAATCGCTAAAGAAAGGGAAGTCAGCGGGAGTGGACAACATACCCGCGGAGCTCTACAAGGAGGAGGAGAAGCGATGATTGATGCCCTCACCATTATCTGTAACAAGATCTGGCAGAGTGGGGAGTGGCCTATACCATGGACCCAGTCACTTGTCATCACTCTTCCCAAAAAAGGTAACCTTCAGGAGTGTGAAAATTACCGCACCATCAGCCTCATCAGCCATCCCAGCAAGGTCCTCCTGAAAATAATACTCAACAGGTTGAAACCCCAAGCTGAACAAATCATAGCTGAAGAACAAGCAGGATTCAGGGCAGGGCGAAGTACCACTGAACAGATTTTCAACCTCAGAATAATCTGTGAGAAATACCTACAGCACCAACAACATCTATATCATGTGTTCATAGACTTCAAGAAGGCGTTTGAGTCATAGAGGTGCATGCCAGACTCGGTCAAACTTTGACCGAGTCTGGCATGCACCTCTATGGGCAACAATGAAAGTGTACAACATCAGCCCTAAAATTATCAAAATCATCAAAAGCCTGTATGACAAGGCTACCAGTGCAGTCCTCAACAACAGCGCCATCAGGAACTGGTTCTGAACAACAATCGGCGTGCGTCAAGGATGCCTACTTTCTCCAACACTCTTCAACATCTTCCTAGAGCGCATCATGTCAGATGCCCTTGCAGATCACAAAGATGCAGTCAGCATATGGGGTAAAGCAATCTCCAACCTACTTCTTTATTGATTTTAGACCTCTTCCAGTGATGTCCCGAGGCCTCGGACATCGGTCATAGTCCGATTCGTTTGGAAAATGACCGAATGCAAACACCTGTGTCCCGTCAAATGTCCGATTCTATTGCGAAATTAGCGGTCATTGTCCGATAGAATTATGACTAGAGCGGTCACTGCAAGAAACATCTGTACAAACTGGAGTGTCAAAGCCGTTAAAACGAGTTTGAATAGTGGACAATGCTAGACTATTAATTATCACTCTTTAGTACATTCCGTCGAAAAACAAAAGGGCATTTTTAAACTGTTTACACAACAGAGTTTTTGTTTTACTTTATTCATATTTATTCTCAGTCACTGTCTTCTAAAGAAGCACCATTAATCGGTTCGCTTCACAATCTGAATGTCCTATTGCTTTTATGTAGTCAGGACATGATGTCCGATTAGTTTTATGATTTAGGACATTTTGTCCTATTGCCCTCTAATCCTAGAAACACCACTGTCTTCTATCTATTGGGCCGACACCTTCGACATCATGAAGATTTTGCTGCCAATTAGACTTCTTTAAATCCACAATTCTTTGTATGTGAGATACTCTTAAGAGATTATTTTCGTTCAGCTTTTGTTTAGGGATTTTTTTTCTTGTGAATGTATGGGATTTTTTATTTTGATTTTTGTAAAATGTAGTTCCTACATCAAGATGCCACAATGGAGATAATATGACGTAACGATGTGGAAAAAAAAAAGAATTAGGAATCCCTTTTCATTGACATGCATACTGAAATGTGGGTCTGTGTTTTAAATGAAATGAATTAGTATTATATAATGCAGCTACCGTTTGAAGATCTGCTCATGGTGCTGGCCAATTGCTTCTTTTTTCACAATGAGAATAGCAGATGTGCAGGTTTTTATGGGTTGAATGGCCATCATCATCATAAAATAAAACAAGTTCTTCCTTTTCTTCTTCTTCTTATTTTTTTTTTTTTTCGTTTTAGTGTTTATATTGCATTTTATTTTTAACGTCCGTCTTCCGATCCCTAAGATCTTGTTAAAAATTCATATCAACGTTTAATCCTGTCGGTATTATAATATTACTAACTGTAATATTATGCTTATTTGAATATTATGTCATAATAAAGTGTCAACATTTTGATGTTCTTGAATAATGTTATTCATACATGTCTGGTAAGGCAATGTTCTTAGAATTTTCTTATTTGGACTGTAACATTATAATGTCTTTCAAAAATAATATAAAGAACATATTAGCTGATAATGAACTGATGCTGAAAAATTGCATATATTATATCGTGTAATCACATAGGAAACTTGTTATAATTGTGATCATAGCATGCGGTGTACTTTAAATATTATGATGTTATTTTTTATTATTTTAAATGTTAGAAATGTTTGAGTAATAATGTAAAATTAATATCAGTGCAAAAGGCAAGGAAGTATTGAACGGAGCATTAGGTGTTGAAAGATGTCGCAATTGCAGCATTTTTTGGGTAATGTTGATTGGTGTTTATATGGTTTTCTATTTGAAATAATAATGTATTGTTTCGTATTTGTATTAAACTGTAAAAAAAAAAAAAATTCTCCAACCTCCGTTTTGCGGATGACATTGATGGATTGGCTGGAGAGGAACAAGAACTTGAACAGCTTGTACAGAGGTTTGACACTACCTCCAGATCCTATGGAATGGAAATAAGTGCAAAGAAGACCAAAATGATGACGAATAACACCAATGGCATCAATATGGACTTCAAAGTTCATGGCCAATCCCTCAACACAGTGCATAGCTTCAAATATTTAGGAGCCATTGTATCAGACATTGGCTCCCGACAGGAAGTCCTCTCCAGGATTGCACAAACAACTGCTGCCCTAACAGGTTGAAGCCCATTTAAAAAGACAGCACCATCAAGGTAAGGCTGCTGCGCTCCCTTGTCATCTCCATCTTCCTATAGGCTTGTGAAACATGGACCCTCACAGCAGATCTACAACAAAGAATACAAAGAATGGAGATGAGGTGCTACAAAAGGCTTTTGGGCATTTCCTATACGCAGCCCGTCATCAACAACGCAGCCTGACAGATCATCACACAAGCCATTGAACAACACGATGACATGCTCACAGTGGTGAAGAAACGGAAACTCCTATGGTATGTCCTGGTCACCAGAGCATCAGGCCTCGTTGAAGCCATGAAAGGCACAGTGCAAGGAGGAAGAAGAAAAGAGAGACAGAAAAAGAGCTGGGATGACAACATTCGAGAATGGACTGGCTTGACACTGAGCGAAGCCATGATGATTGCTGAGAACTGAGAAAGATGGAGTACGCTAGTTAAACGATCATCTGTGGTGCCCCAACGATCTTCGAGTTAAGGATTAGGATAGGATAGGGATGGTAGTGATATTGAAAGTTATAAAGACAAAAGAAGAGACATCCGATGTCGGTGGTGTTACTGACGTCAATGCTTACTCTTGGAACGTTTTCGGTTGTTTGGTTAACGTCTTTTAACACGAAACCTTCTCCCCCTCGTCTCTCCTCCCTTTTTGCCCTCCCATACCATCTGTCCTCCCATACTACCTGCCCTCCTATACCATCTGCCCTCCTATACCATCTGCCCTCCCATACCATCTCCCCTCCTATACCATCTGCCCTCCTATACCATCTGCCCTCCTATACCATCTGCCCTCCCATACCATCTGCCCTCCTGCCCTCCTATACCATCTGCCCTCCCATACCATCTCCCCTCCCATACCATCTCCCCTCCTATACCATCTGCCCTCCTATACCATCTGCCCTCCTATACCATCTCCCCTCCCATACCATCTCCCCTCCCATACCATCTCCCCTCCCATACCATTTCCCCTCCCATACCATCTCCCCTCCCATACCATCTGCCCTCCTATACCATCTGCCCTCCTATACCATCTGCCCTCTCATACCATTTGCCCTCCTATACCATCTGCCCTCTCATACCATCTGCCCTCCTATACCATCTGCATCTGCCCTCCCATACCATCTGCCCTCCCATACCATCTGCCCTCCTATACCATCTGCCCTCTCATACCATCTGCCCTCCTATACCATCTGCCCTCCCAAACCATCTCCCCTAAACAGCAAAAGCGTAATTGGTTCATTATAGGCGCCATGTATCTGTAGTTTACATTTGTGAACCTCCAGGTATGCGGCCTAAGTGCTATTGTTCCATTATCCAAATTGTAGATCTTGCCCTTTCTTTATGTGGTCATGGAATAAAACAGAACTTCTACAGTTCTAGCATTGAAACTTTACAGTACTGACAAACAATGACAGTAGGTACACATGTCAGCCCTGTTGTTGTTGTTGCTGTTATTGTTGTTGTTGTTAATGTCCGTATTATTGCTTTGTTCTCATGATTATGGTTCTTATGATCATTGTTCAGCCTGAAATTCTGCTCTTTACAAATGGTGATGATTATGATGATGATGATGGTTCAGCCTGAAATTATGCTCTTTACAAATGGTGATGATGATGATTATCATCATCATTGTAGTCACCATCATCATAAAATAATATATTTTCTTTCATTTAGATTCAGAAGACAATTCGTGAGTTTATCAAGGATGGGACCCAGCAGAAATACAGATTTAAACCCATGGTAACAGTGCTGCGAGCCATTGTGTAAGTATTGTATAGCAGTGTGAGTATTTAAACCCATGGTAACAGTGCTGCGAGCCATTGTGTAAGTATTGTATAGCAGTGTGAGTATTTAAACCCATGGTAACAGTGCTGCGAGCCATTGTGTAAGTATTGTATAGCAGTGTGAGTATTTAAACCCATGGTAACAGTGCTGCGAGCCATTGTGTAAGTATTGTATAGCAGTGTGAGTATTTAAACCCATGGTAACAGTGCTGTGAGCCATTGTGTAAGTATTGTATAGCAGTGTGAGTATTTAAACCCATGGTAACAGTGCTGCGAGCCATGGTGTAAGTATTGTATAGCAGTGTGAGTATTTAAACCCATGGTAACAGTGCTGCGAGCCATGGTGTAACTGTAAGTATTGTATAGCAGTGTGAGTATTTAAACCCATGGTAACAGTGCTGCGAGCCATTGTGTAAGTACTTTATAGCAGTGTGAGTATTTAAACCCATAGTAACAGAGCTGCAAGCCATTGTGCAAGTATTTTGTAGCAGTGTGAGTCTATGTACTCACCCAAAACACACCTTTCACAAATGTGTGAGAGATGTCCTTAAATAGTCCAAAAATGACATAGGTAAACAAATGTCCATCCGGCCGTCTGTGCAAAACTTTAAAGTGTCTAAGTGCTTAGAGCCTATTTCAATGATGACAACCAAACTTGGTAAGATGCACAAGACCTTGAAAATGATAAGTCAATGAATGACTTCACTTCAAGGTCAAGATCACAATCTTCAAAGGTTAGTCAAAACATGACAATATTTCACAAAATTGCTTTTTCTAGGTTATTAATATTGAACTTATGATTCTTTGATACATGGTAGATATTAATGAGACATGCATACTTTTGCAAATTTGGTCAACCTCACTCCAAGGCCAAGGTCACTGGAGCTGTCCAAAGTCAGTTTGTATAGGTACTTTGAAGTGACCTTGGCCCTAAACTGTGAGAGATATAAAGTTCAAACTTGTTGTATTTAGAGATGATAGATTGATCTTTCATATATATGTTCAGTTTTGTTGTTGATCTTGGAGGTTAAGGTCATTTTAGGCCTTGCAAAAACATTTCAAAAAATAGGTCATCGTACTGTGGAATGGTTGTTTATTTATTTTAACCCATAGTATGCAACAACTTTGGCTTATTTGATCAGACATGCATCAGAGATCACATGAGGGTCAAGGTCATCCCAAGACCAAGGTCACCGAAGATCAAGGTCATCCCATGGTCACCGTTTTTTGTATGCATAATACGTTTGCTGTACTTTATTTGATAGTACATGAGTGAATTTGGAGCCAGAGGTCAATGTCATCTAAAGATCAAAAGTATAGAATAGAAAGATAAAAGTCGGTATTACTTTGCATTTTAATGCCACCATTTCATTTTTTTTTTTTTTTGGCACTCGTATGCGAGTTCCTTAAGAAGCATGCGAGTCATATGGTCTTTGCCCTTGTAGTTTTTTTAATTTTATAGTTTGTTGATTTGTTTTAATGGTGATTGTTTCAAATAGTTTGTTCATTTGTTTTAATGGTGATTGTTTTAAATAGTTTGTTCATTTGTTTAAATAGTGTTTGTATGTTTTAAATAGTTTATTGATTTGTTTAAATGGTGTTTGTTTTAAATAGTTTATTGATTTGTTTAAATGGTCTTTGTATGTTTTAAATAGTTTATTGATTTGTTTAAATGGTGTTTGTTTGTTTTAAATAGTTTATTGATTTGTTTAAATGGTGTTTGTTTGTTTTAAATAGTTTGTTGATTTGTTTAAATGGTGTTTGTTTGTTTTAAATAGTTTATTGATTTGTTTAAATGGTGTTTGTTTGTTTTAAATAGTTTGTTGATTTGTTTAAATGGTGTTTGTTTGTTTTAAATAGTTTATTGATTTATTTAAATGGTGTTTGGTTTAAATAGTTTGTTGATTTGTTTAAATGGTGTTTGTTTTAAATAGTTTGTTGATTTGTTTAAATGGTGTTTGTTTGTTTTAAATAGTTTGTTGATTTATTTAAATGTTGTTTGTTTGTTTTAAATAGTTTCTTGATTTATTTAAATGGTGTTTGTTTGTTTGTTTTAAATAGTTTGTTGATTTATTTATATGGTGGTTGTTTTAAAAGGTGGGCACAGTGGTGCAGTGGTTTGGGCACAGGTTAAAAAAGCTTGAAAGTTTAAAAAGCTTGAAGGTTAACAAGCTTGATGTTACTATTGTTAAGCAGCATCCAACCTAACCTTAACCTTAGGGGTTTTAGTACCATACCTGGAAGGCAACTACCAAAAGACACAAACAAGGAAACAAGTTCACCACACACCCAGCTGTCAATGGGTACCTCATCTTCCAAACATAGTCACCCATGCAATTACTAACCCAGTTTGATGTTGCTTTACATGAAACGTTTCGAGCTTATGCCCAAACCCCTATGGTTCTGTGCCGCCATTATCATGTATGGCAATGTAGTGAAAAAAGTTCAAATCCTAATGGCTTTAATATTATATTGCAATGCAGTGAAAAGTTCTAATCCTAATGGCTTTAAGATTGTATTGCAATGCAGTGAAAAGTTCAAATCCTAATGGCTTTAATATTGTATAATGGCAATGCAGTGTAGTGAAAAGTTCAAATCCTAATGGCTTTAATATTGTATTGCAATGTGCAGACACGAGGTGGCGGATGTGGCAGGGCTGACATCGTTCTCTTTCGGCCTTGAAGAAGAAGACAGATACGTCATGCTGTGGAAGAAGGTGTATTTTATTTTTACTTTTAAATTGTATTGTTTGCAGTAAACACATTGTTACCATTGAGACGTACACCATAGTTCCGATCATGTTGATTTGCAAACCGTGCAATAATGGAGAGTTTTTACCTTTGATTGGATTCTGCGCTGTTGCAAGAAAAAGCTTTGTATAATGTTGATAGTTTTGGTCGACTGATATTGTTGAAGTATCATTGAGATTTTTCTGGAATTACTTGTTTATTATCTATCAAATGTTCCAGATCTTTCTGGGGATGGCTAGTCGAATCTTGTAAGTTCGTACTGTCTGCTTGCAAAAAGTGATTTTGAGGGTGATTTTCGGAAAGAGATCTTGTATGCAGTTGTTGGTGATTGCTGATTAGAGTTGAAAAACTTTATACGACGACTCTTGCCTTGTTGCTGAGTGAACTGGCCGAGTGGTAAAACCAATTCCAGTTACGCATATCAAGATCGAACCATTGGGGCTGAATCTATCCTATCCTATCCTATCCCATAACTCGGAGGTCGTAGGGGCACCACAGATGATCGTTTAACCAGTGTACTCCATCTTTCCATGTCCTCAGCAACCCTGATTGTAAGGTTCGCTCAGTCTCAAAAACCAGTCCATTCTCGGATGTTGTCCTCCCACCTCTTTTTCGGGTCTCCCTCTTCTTCTACTTCCTTGCACTGTGCCTTGCAGGATGGTCTTTGCAAGACCTGATGATCTGGTGACGTGGCCATACCATCGAAGTTTTTTCACCACTGTGAGCAGGTCATCGTGTTGTCCAATGGCTTGTGTGATGGTCTGTCGGACTTCATCGTTGGTGATGTGCTGGGTATAGGAAATGCCCAGAAGTCTTCTGTAGCACCTCATCTCCATGCTTTGTATTCTTCGTTGGAGATCTGCTGTGAGGGTCCATGTTTCGCAAGCATATAGGAAGATGGACACTGCATGGGCTGAATCTGCCATTGATAAATCCTGTAGCACAACTTATTAAACCTTTATTTATTTATTTACTTCAATATTTTTAACTATGCTTTAGAATAGCATAGCATGGTTTGGAGTGAAGACTAACATCCTTTAGCCCTCATATTTTGTAGTAATGGGGGTCTCAGACTCAAGTTCAAGTTCAAGAATACTTTATTATCTCAACAGAGAAATTATGACATACAATTGCTGATCGGTATGAAACATTAAAACAATACATACATAGATAAAACAAGTACACATTAGACTACATCTATAGTAAATATGAAATGACATCTCAAACATCATCACAAACATCAAAATCTTATATACAAAAATATTACTTAGCGCTTATTTAAAAACTCAATAGATTTTGGAATAAAACTGTTTTTTGTTCTTACAAGAGAACATTTGGGCACACGTAGTCTGCGACCAGAGGGCAACATTTCATAATGCTTTGCTAAAACATGTGAAGTGTCTTTCATAACCACTCCCGCCTTCCTCACCACACGGTATTCATGCAGTTCTCTCAAACTGTTTTGTCTTTCACCCGTCACTCTCACACACACTCTCACCAATCTGTCAAGCACCCTCTTGTTCTTTACACTTAGCCCTCCAAACCAGCAGATAAAAGACTACTGGCCTTAGTGCTTATTAATTGAGATCCTTTTTTACTCCAAATTAGTGGATTAGATGCTATCTTAATGATGTTTGTAGTTTAATAAAATATTTGAGCCTACTCTCTCCAACACACGTCAACAAGTCCAAGGCCAATTCCTCAACACAGTGCATAGCTTCAAATATTTAGGAGCCATTGTATCAGACAATAGGTCCCGACAGGAAGTCCTCTCCAGGATCGCACAAACAACTGCCACCCTAACAAGGTTGAAGCCCATTTGGAAAGACAGGACCATCAGTCTACAGTCCAAGGTAAGGCTGCTGCGCTTCCTTGCCATCTCCATCTTCCTATACGATTGTGAAACATGGACCTTCACAGCAGACCTACAACGAAGAATACAAAGCATGGAGATGAGGTGCTACAGAAGACTTCTGGGCATTTCCTATACTCAGCACATCACCGATGAAGTCCAACAGATCATCTCACAAACCATTGGACATGATGACATGCTCACAGTGGTGAAGAAACGGAAACTTCGATGGTATGTCCTGGTCACCAGAGCATCAGGCCTTGCAAAGACCATCCTGCAAGGTACAGTGCAAGGAGGGAGACAGAAAAAGAGGTGGGAGGACGACATTCGATAATGGACTGGTTTGAAGCCATGGGGGTTGCTGAGGACAGAGAAAGATGACGTACGCTGGTTAAATGATCGTCTGTGGTGCACCAACGATTTTCGAGTTACAGGATAGGAAAGGAAAATATTTGACATTAGTCTGTTTTGTTGTACTAGGCAAATCTATCAGCAATGGTTAATTAATGTGACTTTAGTACTTCCCCACCCTCTTGACTACCACCTGGTCACAACCACCCCACTCCAGTGGCCTGTTTAAATGTGAATGTCACCTTCTGTTAATTTTTTTTTAAAAGTGTTCAGTCCCTTTTATTTTGAATTTTGAATGTGTTACACTTATATGTTGACATCTGTTCATTTAGCTGACTTTTATGACATAATCATAATGTAGAATTTTTTTGTTTGATAGACCACTTTGACTTCTGTGTGGAAACTCTGGTGAGAATCACAAGCTTGGTTCAGCCGTGAAAAATTAACTATTTTGCTAAACAAATTGTGTTTGTCTTTCAGGAATTTGCACCATCAGACGAAGAGCTTCTGGCCTACAGAAGAGGGGAGGAGTGGGATCCACAAAAAGCCAAGCTGGCCAAACAAAAAGTGAGGCTATTGGAGTGTACTAGGATAAGACAAGACTCCTTATTTGTGTGTGAGGTCTGTTGGATCAGCTTGAGAATATTGGACGCTTTGTGCCAGGGTGTCACTGGAGCTTCCTATGATGTTATTATTTAGCAATGTAGGCATTTTATATGTAGGTGTTTTGTTGATAATTTATAATGATGTTTGTATTCTATTTTGTTTTTGTAAATGGGGGTTCGATAAATTAGAGTACAGCCTCAGCGTCCCCTGCGTGGGGTGTCTTTATTGTAAAGTGACTGGCTGGTGGAGAGCTTTCAGTTTTACCACTAGGGTTGTTTCAGCAGATCTTTTATGCGGATCAGGGGTTGTCCGGTCCTGATTTGGCTCGGAAGAGTCCACTGGACCTAAAGCAATAATCATGTAATGTAATGTTGATATTTTATAATGATGCTTATATTCTATTTTGTTTTTGCATTCGATAAATTAGAGTACAGCCTCAGCGTCCCCTGCGTGAGATGTCTTTATTGTAAAGTGACTGGCTGGTGGAGTGCTTTCAGTGTTACCACTAGGGTTGTTTCGGCAGATCTTTTATGCAAATCAGGGGCGAGTCCTCTTTCAGCGAAGTTGTGGGCTTGATTTTGTGGTCCTGATTCGGCTATACTGGTCCTGATTTGGCTCGGAAGAGTCCTCTGGACCGAAAGCAATAATTATGTAATTGTATGGTATTGTGTTGTATTGTATTGTAGCACAATGTTATATATTGTACAGTAGTTCCTCCCTTTTAATGCCTTCCAAACTACCCACCTGTTCTAGCCTTTTCCGGTTTGTGCTTTTTCCTTTCACATCTGACTGTTTGAAAACATCAATGCTAATTGCTATCCAGGATCAAGAGAGGCTTGCAGCAGAGAAAGAGTCAGCACAGAACAAGGTGGTGGTACCAGCCGCTGACTATCATGACAAGTACAAACACCTCATCGGCCCTGAACGAACGGCCAAAGAATTTGCCAAGCTGTCCGGTGCCAACAGAAGTTACGGCTTTGGTACATAAGATGGTGTAAACATTTTGCGATGATGATTGTTGTTGTTGTTGCATCAATTTTTATTCATCAGATTAACATAAGTTGTACTGATGTAACATAAACAATTTACAAAATCTAACATGCGCACATCATAGATATTTTCCAAATGAAGTAATTAATTAATCAAACTATAGAGATCATCATACTACTAAGATACACATACACTTTTAACAACACACATTCATTCACTTGTAACAATTCATTGATTAAGAAACACACAAAGAAAAAAAAATTTCAACTTCACCTGTGAAGAACGAAGTACTTATAAATGTTATTTTGCGTCTTACAGAAAGTTGAAGTTAGGCCTCCAGGCCCTTACCTCCCTCCCCCTTCCATCCCACCCCCGAACTCCCCCTTTCCCCGCACACCCCATAAACAAACTAAAAGAAAAATGATAAAATAATCAATCAAAACTAAAACAAATTCAAATTAATAAATAATTCCCCCCACCCTCCCTCCCTTCCATCCAAAAATAAATAAATAACATATATTTATTGAAACTAATAATGCTTAATGAAATAAATTAGGTACACAGAATAAACAGACAATTACTAAACTAATTGTTAGAAGATATTTAGAAAAAATTGAATAATTCATGACTTCTAAGTAAATCTATGAGCATTAAGCTCAATGACCAATCAGAATGATCTTCTGGATATACAATACTTGAGATTGACATAGGTAGCTTTAATTTATTTAATCTAAAGAGTAAAGGCTGAAAATGGTTATAATTTTGTTGACATTCAAATATTAAGTGATGGTCATTAATAAATATACCACAATTACAAAGAACTGGAGGATTTATGAAACGAGCACGCCAAGCATTTAGCCTTAGTCTGTGAAATAAACTGTTAATATAAAAAGATTTTGAAATAGATATAACGTTATTTGATACGGGTTGATGATGATTGATGAGTGGTGGTGTTGATAGTGGTGGTGGTGGTGATGGTGAGAATGGATGGATTGATGGGTAAATGGATAAAGCACATTGTAATAAAACTGATTGCATGCAGTATGCAAGATTATGTAATGTCTCATAAGTTGTACCAAGTTTACTAAGGTAATTTCCAGGTTCAGAAATTTAAAAAAAAACAAGTTTGTAAGTCAGATTGAAAGTGAAGACTAAAATCACATCGAGTGATTACATAGTAAACACACAAAAATTAAGGATGACTGAGTTGACAATTTATTTATATATTTATTTAATTATCCCCAAACAGTTTCGGCAGACAACAAACGAGACCGACGAACGATAGAGGAAGTGTTGGCGGACACAAAGGCTCGCAAGCGCCAGAAAACGGACGGCAGCGTTCCAGAGCAGCCTGACGAGCAGGGGCACTCTCCTAGCGTTTCAGGCGCAGGGCCCAGCAGAGGATCATCTTGATGATGATGATGTCTGGTAGACACTGGCTTTACTCTGGCTTTATTTGTAGAGAAAGTTTGTGTGACTGTGACCTTACTTTGTCCCATGTAGAGGCATCTAGGAAGGAAAAGAAGAAGCCCTTTAGGAGGTGGGGGGGGAGGGGGGGGAGGGCAGGCGAAGAGGGACAGGCATGCATGTAGCAAAGCAAGTCTTGTGTGCACTTGCCCACAGTGTAAAGCTTTAACAAGGGGTGGGGAGAGGCCAAAGAAGAAAGCATTTTGGACTGGCATACACACAGCAGTGGGAGTCTTTGTATTGACCTCCAAATGGAAGCGTGTTGGGGTATGGAAACGTGTTGGGGGCATGGCAGCGTGTTTGGGTATGGAAGCGTGTTGGGGTATGGCAGCGTGTTGGGATATGGCAGCGTGTTGGGGTATGGAAGCGTGTTGGGGTATGGCAGCGTGTTGGGGTATGGCAGCGTGTTGGGGTATGGAAGCGTGTTGGGGTATGGAAGCGTGTTGGGGTATGGGTTTGGAGGGTTGGGAAAGGAATGGGAGGTCATGTTCTCAATGGATGCTGATTGTGATTTGAGGTAACACTTTGCTCTTTCTTCATTTGCTACCATGCACTCTGTCTCTGATTTTATACGCTCAAAAATGGAAGTGGTTTTTGAGGTGTGGGTTTGGGTAGTGAGGGAGGTGATTGAGGGATCCATCATTTGTGTTTTGTGCTGTGCGAAGTTTTGGGTGGTGAGGGAGGTGATCGAGGGATCCATCATTTGTGTTTTGTGCTGTGCTAAGTTTTAGGTGGTGAGGGAGGTGATTGAGGGATCCATCATTTGTGTTTTGTGCTGTGCTAAGTCGCAGCTGCAGGAAATAACACATATGGGTGGTAAATACTTTTTTTTTTTTTTTTTTTTTAAAGACACTTTGTTGACTGTAATCTAGGAAACCAATTTGTGCTGACCAACCTCAATTGTATATAGCAATTAGCAGAACGTTGTTGTCTCTATAAGACCAGTTTGAGATGAAAATAAAGTAGTATTCATTCATTCATGGCTCTGCGCTTCGTGTAAGTGAAAATGATGGTAGAAAATGACTTCTTCACAACTTTGAAATAAAATTAAAATCCATCAATGTTTCATTGCCATCAACTGCTGAAGGTGGCTGATAAAATGTTCCAAAGGCTGGTGATTATGGACCTTTACCTCAACACTTGGTGTTCCATGTTTCACTTGCAGCTGTGTATTATGGACTGTTTTACAAGTGCCTGTTTCTGCCTCATGAAGAACGTAGCTGTGAAATTGGTATTGTATTGCTTTTTGTGTCGTGTTTGGTCCAAACTGGCATTCTGTTGTGTTATTTATCCATTTGTTTCTCATGACAAAATTTCAATGGTAGCCGTTTTCTGTTTTATTCCATTTGAGTGTCTTGTTTCCTAATAGGCCACACAGTGTTAGTCATTGTTTATAGGGTCCAGCGGACTGCAAAGAGCCCAATCAAGACCACAGCTTGGTTGAAAGAGGACTCGCCCCTGAGCTGCATTATGTAACCTAGATCGAACCATTTCTGTCGAAAAGAATCTAAGCACATTGGTTTTTGTGTCGACATGAAAAGCTTTTGTTCATCTTTGTCATTTTTATAACATATCATTAAGTGTGTATTTTGTTTGTTTTCGTGTGTATTGTGTGTTTTAATGTCTATTGTGTGCATTGAGGAATGCTTAAAAGAAGCCAAGACATTTTATGATTTATATAATATTTAATAATGAACATAAAAAATAAAAACCCAACAGACCTCATAATGTGTATGAATTTGGTGTTGATTATTAAAACCTTTTTTACCAAGAATAAAACCAACAACCTCCTTAGTTTTTGTATTTACTTAAAGTGTCTTTTAAACTTTAAATTTAGTGATGCATGCATTCTGCATATCGTAATGCAGGTGTAAGCCTGTAAATAACTCAAAGTAACTTTCGTCTTCATTTTCTTGATCTTTGTGTTCACTCCAATTGAAAAGTAAAATTTCTTCTTCATTTCATTGATCTTTGCATTCACGCTTCTTCTTTTCATCAATCTTTCATCAAGCATTCACTCCAAATGAAAAGTAAAATTTCTTCATTTCCTCAATTTGTGTGTTCACTCCTATTGAAAAGTAAAATTCCTTCTTCATTTTCTCAATCTTTGTGTTCATCCAATTGAAAAGTAAAATTTTTTATTCGTTTTGTCAATCTTTGTGTTCACTCCAATTGAAAAGTAAATACAGGCATTTTGATGGACTCTCATCTTTGTTGTCTCAAACTTTCTCACTAGATTCAAAATCAAACACGGCCATTTTTGTTAAAAAAATCAATGTATTGTAATAGAAATCTCCATCATACAAACTGTAGCTCAGACATGACTGGTAATGTACAAATAGTCGGTGTATAGACCAATAGTCAAAGTACAGGACGTCCAAAACACACAATGACTCGTCTTGTTATGTACAGTACATACATAATTATTATCAACGTCATAAAATGCCAAACACTGTTGTAAAAACATATATTAAAAGATGATAGGTTGTACAATGCAAGGAAATAGTTTAATGAGGTGACTTGCATACATTGTGGAAAATGTCAGAACTAATGAATCTCATATTAAGATGAGCGTCTCTCGGTCACACAAATTCATCGTTATTAGACTGACAGGATGAAATAGTTTTGACATTACCTTGATTGATAGTTTTCTGGGATTTCTTTGCTTGTATGTGTGCGTGCGTGCTCGTGTGGACTCGTCATCATCATGCATGATTTCGTGATATTTTGTGAAATATCTATAGTTGTTTGTGTTATGTAATGACTGTATTATATATATTTTACTTGTACTCCCCCCTCCCGGTCTCAGGACCCGAGGAGGATAGTGCGTGTGTCAATGTATTGTAATATACAATGTTTTTATGCGCACAATCTAAAGCCACGAGGATGAATGGAAGTTTATTGTGTTATAAATACAAAGCTGTCCTACATAAGACACAAAGCTGTGTTGCCATGTAATGAAGTTAGACCAGCCATGTAATGAAGTTAGACAAGCTATGAAATGAAGTTAAACCAACCATAAAATGAAGTTAAACAAGCTATGAAATGAAGTTAGACCAGCCATGTAATGAAGTTAGACCAGCCATGTAATGAAGTTAGACAAGCTATGAAATGAAGTTAGACCAGCCATGTAATGAAGTTAGACAAGCTATGAAATGAAGTTAGACAAGCTATGAATTGAAGTTAGACAAGCTATGAAATGAAGTTAGACAAGCTATGAATTGAAGTTAGACAAGCTATGAAATGAAGTTAGACAAGCTATGAATTGAAGTTAGACAAGCTATGAAATGAAGTTAGACAAGCTATGAATTGAAGTTAGACAAGCTATGAAATGAAGTTGGGGAGACCAAAAGTGGAGATGTAGAACACAGGTCATGGTTGTCGACTACGGAAATGGAACTGGCGTTAAAATAACAGCATCCTGAATATAATAATCCCTATTAGCTCGGTGCTATCCTCGGAGAATAAGGGAAAATGAAGTCATCTTTGCCTTTTGGAAAGATCAAAGCCTTTTACATGTACAATGGTTGTGCAGCCCAAAGGCCAATTTCTATGTATGTTTCATAGATCAATAAAGCCACAGTCTAAAAAACAACGGACAAACAAAATTATTTTTGTACATAACAACGACAGACTATGCACCATGTTGTGATAGTGGTATGCTAGCTGTGCATGTGTGTACATACAATCTAAACATACCTTCTACAGCTAAGCAACCTGCAACCCACCCCCCACCCTCTCCCTTCCCCCTCTTAACCTTTTTTTTTCCAGTAAGCTATTAGTCGTAGGAGAGGCATTAATAACCTCCCTTTTTTCTGGGTGAGCATTTTGAGACTGCAAATCTCTCTCTCTCTCTCTCTCTCTCTCTCTCTCTCTCTCTCTCTCTCTCTCTCTCTCTCTCTCTCTCTCTCTCTCGCTCTATGGTGCAAGAGATATAAATAAATAACCACAAAATAATTTTACCAGGAAGCTTGCATTTACGTTTTAAATTGAAAAGTGAAAGACTTGTCAAAAAGCAATTCAACACTAGTGCATCCAAATCAGTTCAAAACGCATCAAATCAATACAACACAAGTCATTTCATTAACATCAATGATCAAATCAACTGAATTCAACATATCAGTTTAAACGATCCACTCAAATAACGGGACAATTCAATCTCACAATGGTTTCAACATTTGTCCCACCGCCGTTGCTCTGGCCCAGTGTTCACTTGGCACACACCAAAGACCATGGTTTGAATCCCAAGGTGAAAAAGATTAATGTGGCCGTTTTTCATTGTCCAACTCAGCAGTTTGATTGCTTTGGTGGTTCAGTGTTGATTTAGGGTCTCAAACCCCTCTTTTCTGGATGGCTATTCCTGCCTGCCATAAGGCAAATGGTAGGTGTGGATGTTAAAACTTCAATGCCCATTCAATAGATCAAATCAAAATCAAGTCCTGTGCACATTCACCACATCAATTCAATTGAATTCAGAGAGGCCAAAACCGGTATTATTTATTATCCACGGAACGTGTCCATGTATAAAGAATGTTGTCGTGATTTACAATCAAACAAAACAGGTACAATAGCAAAATCAATCAACCATCTATAGGGAAGAGAATTCATTAGTATAAACGCCTTGGAGATTTTTTTTTTTTCTTTTCTAGAGCTTCTGCGTTTTATTTTCTGTGTTGTTTCAAATTCAATAACTCAACGCTGAACACAATCACAATGATCCAAACAAAGGTGGTTCCATGAAGGAAGTAATGGCGGACTAACAAACATTTAACAATAACAAAATAGACAAAGGACATTTTACCAATATTTTGTGTTTTAAAACTTTTGTTATCTTTTAAATTTCAAAATCAAAATTTGTTTAGTTTTACGCAGTTTTGCTTTGTTAACTTCATAGTACAAGGTACAGAAGGGCTGTTTTCATGTTACAAAATAACAAAAACAATTGTTTATTTTTAGATTAGAATTTATAATTTTGATTAGAAAATTGTTTTATTCTGTTGGGTCTTTATATATATATTTTCAACTTTATTTATTTATATACTGTTTATTGATTGAAAAGAACCCAAAACATGCAGCTGCCTCTTGGGAGTGAGGTAGACTCTGCATAGAAAACCGTTATGAAAGTATTTATTAAAACCATAACATTATATTAACAGGCATAGCCATTTTTTTTAAAGGTCCATAAAACCAAAATCAATCAACACTAAAATGTACTATTACTATCACAACAATAACATTACTATTAACGATCACTGTACGAAGTTTAAAGCAATGCCTGCAATGCATACAATGATACAGCCGTAATGAGTGTACAGTTATTAGTTTTAGGTAGTCATTGATTATAGGGTCTAGAGAACAGCAAAGAGCCGACTCACCCCTGATCTGTATAAAAGATCTGCTGAAACAACCCTAATGTTAACACTGAAGGCACCCCACCAGCCGGTCAGTTTGCAATAAAGGTATCCCACGCAGGGGACGCTGAGGTTGTACTCTAATTTATCGAACCCCCGTTTACAAAAACAAAATTGAATACAAACATCATTATAAAATATCAACAAAACACATACATAGAAAATGCCTACCTTGCTAAATAATAATATCATAGGAAGTCCTAGCAACCACCTGGCAGAAAGCGTCCAATATCCCCAAGCTGACCCAACAGACTCCATACACAAATCATGTGTTTTGGGAGAGTTTTCAACAAAAAAGGTAGGTGACTGGTCTAGCGAAAAAGACAGATTGATAGAACAGATTAGGAATGAGAAAGAACAAATGAGAATGACAGACAGTGGTAATTTAAAGCTGTAAATGTCCATAGTGGGAAAGTTATTGACATTTTCCTCTCGTCCTGGGTAGTGCTGCTCTTGAGGCTTCAGCACTGTCGAAGGTAGACAAGAAATCCCCAAATCCAAATTATTTTCATTTACGGCGTTTCACCCCCAAAAGGGGAGGTAATATTTAAACTGTGTGGGAAACCATAAACAAGGTGAGTGACTTGTGTTGAAGACATGATACAGACCACACAAATCACTTTACACATCGCATGTTATTATTACAACAATATTGTTGTTTTTAAAAAAAAATAGAACCAGCATTTTGCAGCATAGGGTAAAACTTCCATTAAAAATTGAAATACTTAGTAAACCAATCACCCACATTGAGGGTCCATCATCCATTTTACAAAACATGAATATTTTTTTAACGCATTCCCTTTTCAAGCCGACATGCACAAAATATTTTGAAAAAGACTTGTTGAAACAATCAATGCAGACGAAAGACTTGCAATTCTTTTCCTTATCTACAGTAAAGGGAACTACAATATGGAGAGAAAAAAACAATGATACCATTATTATTTTTTCAGTTGTTTTGTATTGGTTGTTTTTTTTTTAACAGAAAATAGAGACACCAACGTCAATATATCAGCATTTGTCTTTAAAAAATACATTTGCAGAGTAAATAACAAACAAACCATGTATAGAACTACAGCACACAACACAATCGGTACACCAACACGGCTGTATACATCACCACAAAGAGCTCTGTGCAAACACACCTAGACCTCAAAAACAGGTCACACCTCAAAATAGTTGCCTCGTTTCAAACAGTTGTCACATCAAAACCAATACTAAAACAATGGATGCCACTTTGTACACAAACCATGGTTATTATGTCTGGCAAATAAAATGACAGTAATAGTTGTTATGTCACCCACAGCTAATCAAGGTGCTGGCCAACAAACAGCATGTAACTCAAAACTGCCCACGGCACCAACTTGCAGCTTTAGGTTAACTTCAGACAAGCACACAAAACTGCCCACGGCACCAACTTGCAGCTTTAGTTTAGGTTCACTAAGGCAAACACACAAAACCAAAATATTAAAACTGTTGAAAAAACAGGTATAACGTTTGGCGACTTCTAAGTGCAGGATTTTAAATATATTTACCTCCCTTCGCAAGTCTTCTCTGATGTAAAGCTGAAGACTTAAGGTTAGATTGTAATGTAGGTAATGGGTTTAAACCATGCGTCTCTAGGATATATAACAATCCAATACAAAAACAATCTTGAAGTTATATAGTCTTGCCCAAAACAATCTTATAATATTTATGAAAACAATTTTATAAACTTTCTGAAAACAATCTTATATTATTTTGATAAAAATAATCACAATCTCTGAATCTGTATGTATTTTTTTTTCTTCGGAAAAACAAAACTAAATAAATTCAGTGAATCAGAACACTAACTGCTTATTTCTCTATTATAAATTAAGCAACCAATTACCTGTACACAAGTGGTTTGGGAAAGACTTCTTTGAAGACAAAGATACTTGAAACAATAATGGATGGAAGAGAGATTTTTGGATGAATTATAAGCAAAAACAACAAACCTAAGAAAGAAACACACACACACACGCACACACAAACGCACGCACTCCCGCACACACTCACACAATGCAAGCCTTTAGTAGGACAGAAATACCAAGGGCAGACAACCCAATGCAACATAAGCAAATAAAAGCTGTCGTCATGAGGTGGACATTTGCATCAACCAGATTGACTGTGCGTGAAGAAGCAGCAACCAAACACCAAGTCACGTCTAGAGAACGAGAATGGAAGCACCGAGCATTGAAGCCACCTCTAGTGGTACTATCAAATGAAACCCAGAATGGGAATAGAAACAATCAAGCCCAGTTTACTACAAACAAAACAAAGACAAAAGAAAATGATGAAGTTTTAAGTTTAAGTCCCTATCGTCCATGGTCAGAGGCAACTCAGTGAAATTTTAAACATTCCGGCCATTATACAAAATTACATCCTACGCGGCTAAAGTTAGCTAAGTTACTGGCCCAAAAGCCTGGCCCATTATTTAAGTATTGATATATATAGCACTTGCCACAAGTTATTTATTTAGTTGACTACAGGACATAGTCCCTTACAAATAATGTTGAGTGTTCTCTTGTCACCATAAAATAAATGTATAGCAGGGAATAGCTAACAATGTTGTGCAAACTTCCCAACTCCACACAAATTACCCCACACTGCAAATTGATCAAACTGCCCTCTTCATCACATCCCACCATTCCAGTTGTCTCCCTTTCTTTAATTTGTAGAATGTATACATGTACATCTCAATT
Organism: Oncomelania hupensis; assembly: GCA_036898135.1. Lineage (NCBI taxonomy): Eukaryota > Metazoa > Mollusca > Gastropoda > Littorinimorpha > Pomatiopsidae > Oncomelania > Oncomelania hupensis. The sequence goes on from CM072524.1 coordinate 31,757,695, forward strand.
CCAACCCATCTCCAGTGAAAGACTCAGTGGTCAATTATTAATAACAATATTCAATGCCCTTCACTCAACTCTCTAATTATGAGCTCTCAATCCAAAAGTTCAAACAGTGGTCAATTATTAATAACAATATTCAACGCCCTTCACTCAACTCTATAATTATGAGCTCTCAAACCAAAAGTTCAAAACCCTCTCCCATTTTAACCTAGCCCATCATTTAACCTTCTCCTTCAGCCTAGCCCATTATTTGACCTTCTCCTTCAGCCTAGCCCATCATTCAAGCTTGCATTCAAATAATTATTATTATTGTTGTTGTTTTTATTTTATTGTAATATTATGCCATATGTGTTGTAATGACAGGATGTACAATGGATGAATGCGAGTGGGTGCGCAATGAGTCACAATGTGAGATTTGCGCGATATAAGTACCATTCATTATTATTATTATTATTATTATTATTTGACCCTTCACATGACCCTTCCTTCACTTTCATATCACCAGACCTCTCACTACCCCTACACCTCTGCCCCCCATCTCTTCACAGACCATAGCCTCTTCTTTCCCACCCCTGATCATTGCCCCTGTCTACAGGGGCATTAACCAATTATCCACTTTCTTTGTGATATGGTGGGTAATGTCCCTTTGCCCTAGGCCACCCTTCAACTGTGGGTCTACATTATCTTCCACACTACCTCCAATTTCAACATAACTAATGTCACAGGCTGATAATAGCTGTTTTCTAATTTTTTATTTATTTTACATTTTATGAATAGAGTGTGGGCCTATTGCTGAGATTCTACCGCCACTACAACTGTACAAGGTGAAGAAGTCCACCGTCAGCCTGAGTCACTACTAGAACTTTACTGTACACTATCAACTTATCACAATGCATGCCAGCCTTACCTCACAACACAGCTCACTTCCTACAATTCCGATGATAGCATTGAACATAATCGCCTTATTCAATTCAGAGTTCAATGACACTGTTTAGCAAAACATACAGGGCCTTGGCTCTGAAGGTGTATAGAATTATATTAAATTGGATTCAAAACAAAGGGACGGTACAGACTTACTTGCTTTGAAACATAAACACCTATTAATCCTTTATTCCACTTATGGTATTTTATCAACTATAACACAATATACATTATAAGCCGAAGCACCAAAATAAATATGTTAAAAATCCAACTTCAACCATTCATGAGGTGCAGCATGTTATAAGTTGCGCAAGAAAAATTCAGAAGACTATTTTGGATCTATGCTTCCTCCGAACAGATTGTAACCACACATTAGGTGGGTGTAATGGGTTAGAAGAGGCATCAAGGTTAAAAGTATCACCCTGCAGTCCCTAAAAACTAACCTACAGTACAAAACATTCTCACACATGTACATGTCCCTCTACATCCATATGCAATTATAAATATGTGCGCCTGCACGCAATATCTGTACGCACCCAGGATCTCGCTCTTTCATTTCTTTATCTTGTACCACAGACAGATCAAGTGCAGGATAACAAGTAGCAAAACAAACAAATCCTGTTCAAAAAGAGAAATACATACCAAGACACTATCAATCTGCTGCAACTATATTAACAAAATACTGACACCAACATCTGCTGTGTTCAACTCTCAACAAAGGCTGAGAAAGAGACAAGCAGGAGGTTTTGGTGCTGATGATTCAAGTATAAGAACAGTGGGAACATCAGTGTCAGGCAAACCGTACTTTCATTCATTTGCAGCAAACAAAACCTCAAGATTAATTAATCGAGCAGCAGTTCAGTACTGTACAATCTCCAATTTCCACTTGGTTAGTATGCACACCAATGCCTGGAGGACATGCTCAAAATGTTGTGGCCGTCTTTCTGTTGAAATTCTCCACATTGAATGGACAATGTAGACTCATATTCAAGAAATGTTTATTCTAAAAGTAAAGAGGGCATACCCATTTCTCAAGAAATTAATTTTTTAAATGTTGAAACTGAAGACTGGTTTGTTTAATATTCAAATTTCAAGAGAGAGCGGAGACACATGTCTCATTTTCAACCTAGTTTAGTTCCTCCAGACACAGTACTGTGGTACAGTCATTCTGATACATTCACACCAAATGTGGCCATCGTCAAGACAACACCTCAACAGCAACACTGCCAGCTCCATTCCCTCTTTTAAAGGTGAAATCACACCTCAAGAGGAGGATAGACGCTGAAAGAATAAATTAACATACAAAATAACCTTCATTACTTGAACTAAACACATCTTCCAGGAAAAGATTTTTTTGTCTTTCCGTTCGACGGACTTCAAACACAGTTTTAAACAACCATCCTTCTGCAACAAGCTGCCACATTGTTCTCTTTATGCTTGCTTTGTTGCACAACAGACCAACAAAGACCTACATTTTATTTTCATTTCTCTATTGTTTGTGTTGTTTCCTGATCTATACAAAAAAAAAGTACTTTTCCTCATCTACGCAATATTATTTTTCCCTCACATACACATAAAATAATTTTCCCTCCTCTACACATAAAACTAAAAGTCTCCCTTCTCAACTACACATAAACACAATGCATGTGTACACAGATTGTCACACACCTGTATAGAAAGGGGCCACACTCAACAGACCGCAGGTTGACCTTTAGCTATTCATTCATTCAGGCAGGGGAAAGCACAAGCCTAGAGTCTCAATGCATAACATCTCTTGTATCTTGTGTCAGGGTCCTCATTCTAATTGAAACATTCCTTTAAATTTGTTTTTCCTACAAAAGGAACAATGTGGGCAGGTATTATGCTGACAGAGATTGTATGATTTACTTTGCTGTTTTTCCACAGCAGCACACCGTCTTCTTCAGTTGAAGTTGGAAAATGTTGATTAAAAGAAGAAGAAAATCTGAGAAGTCACTGAGTTGAGTTCCTTTGTTCTTCTTTCTCAACTCGGCTTTGACAGAAACTGCACATACACACTACCATCTTATCAATCACAAGTGCAACAGGAAAGAAATACATGGGGATGTTGTCACTGACCCCAAAGAAAGCGTTTGTATACTGTCAAATCTGAAGTACAGATGTTCTTGTACACAAACTGATTAGATCTCCTTGTCACAAATTGATGTGTTCCGTGATGTTGACGCACACACATACAGTTTTATATATCCATCACAAAGTTTCTCGTTCACACACTTATGTGGACGTTTTGATATTTGCCTTCAAACTTGAAACTGAAACATTCCTTTAGTCATTTCTTTTATCTTTTTTTTTCAATGAAGTGTCAAAGGTGAACAGCTTGTTTCTGGTGATTTCCAACTGACCAACATTCTTTGTGTTGTTACTTCTAAATACTTAAAACAGAAGTGTGCTTCTTAAACAAATTCCGCACTTCTGTTTTGACAAAATGATCATAAATGTTTCTTCTACAAATTCTGTTGGTCTTTTACTCCACACAATTCTCCTGCGGCCAGTCTTTTGGACTTTGTGCTATCCAATGTCAAGAACTTTGGTACATACACGTGGTGAGTCTCATCATGTCCATTCACTCTATCAGGTCTAGAGAGAAATGCCTTTACAGCCACAACTTTTCAACAAAAATAAGGCATGCGACCAGAGCGTCTACACACAACGAGTCAGTCTCCTGTTTTTCAACACATGGGTCCTACACATGCGCATACACTTACTATGGTCTCATAGAGCCTGCACATACTGTAGTTTCCAGGTTCCTAAACTACCATCAGCAGAGAGGAGTGCTAGCTTTTCCAATGAGGGAAAGATGAACCCACACATTTTCATGAGAGAGCCCATGCATAAATTGAGAGGGGTGCGTTTAGTGACAGCTTTTCCAATCCTGGGGCAGATTTTCAACAGTTTATACTTATAGCAGGGCTCGAAATTAGCGGGGGCCCGGGGCCAAAAACCCGCAAAGTTGATTTCGGGCTCGGAAAGTTGAAAAACGAAGGGCCCGCTTGGCCCGCAAAATAATGCGTCTTCTACAGCTAGCTCTACTCGGCAGTTTCGTATTTGGGCCAAGGGAAGCAACCCACACCGGTGCCCTAAATTTGGACAGAAAAAAAAAACAGAGAAAAGAAGCGAAAACCCTTTAATTTTGCACTCAAAAGTTTAATATACACTTCAATATCTTTTTAATATAATAAACAAAAGGCTATGGCACAACATAAGCGCAAAATGTCCATCTTTGCAAGTACGAAAGTATGGCTACATATCGTCGCCATACAGTTGCTAAAACAATCGGCGATGGCGTATTTTCCAATTTTTGGGAAGCAAAAGACACTGGAATATGTGTGTCACTGAATGTGTGTGTGTGTTTTCCCTTTTTTTGTTGGTAATTTTTGAAAGTGAAAGAAAAGTCAAATAAAAATGACATCACTCAGCAAAATTGGAAATTCAATTGTTTTTATTTTAGATTATCAGAAAAATTGTACTTTCTACTTATTATATTGTCAATAATTCTTTGGTTTTTTGTTTGCATTATTTTTCAAGTTGGGCCCCGAAAGTTGCTTGTGGGCCCTTAAATTTTTCAATCAAGGGGTCCGGTGGCCCCCAAAGAAAAAAGTTAATTTCTAGCCCTGCTTATAGTGTAGTGTCCTACACTTTATCACATAAAGAGGGCATGCACATACTGTACTCTCCCCTGCCCACCCTACCCCACAGTGTCATGGGTACAGGGGGATGCGTTTGGTGATAGCTTTTCTACACATGGGGCAGATGACCAGAGAGTCGGAACATTTGTTGCAAATGGCATGGCCGCACATGAACACCGTGTCTTTCTTGCGTTCCATGCAGACTGCACACTGCAGAGAGTCTTCCATCTCCTGAAGCCGTTTCTTCAGTTCCGCACTGTTAAGGGTGGAACTGATACCCGCCAAGCTGCCATCTGCCACACATGCAATGAAACACCTCGGTTAACTCGCATTTAAATAACACACTCTTTACAAATAAAGTAGGTATAGCATCCTGTAGTAGTAGTAGTAGTAGTAGTAGTAGTATAGTATAGTATAGTATAGTATAGTATAGTATAGTATAGTATAGTATAGTATAGTATAGTATAGTATAGTATAGTATAGTAGTGATGGCATCGTAGACTATCAACCTTTTACCCTCTAGATAGACGTACATTTAAGAACCCGCATATTACTCGTTACACCGGCAGGTTTTCAGGCATCAGCTGTCCAATTTTGCTTACCAGAGGGTGGTGGGTTAAGGGAATCTCCAACCATGTCAGCGGAGTACATTATGTTAGACATTTATCCAAGATATTTTTTAAGCATTTGTGGTACCAACTGTAACAAAATCCCTAGGCAGACTGTTCCATGTGTTAGTAATTCTGTTAATGAAAAAGTGCTCACATAAACTAGCATGAAGACGCCATTTAGTTAATTTATATTCATGACCTTGGGTTGAAAAGCTTTCAACCCTCATAATAGGGACCTTGTGATCTTGGGATGATACTATCTTAGCACTTTCAAGACAACAGTATATAGTAAATTTTTTACATTTAACAAATACGGCATAAAATAAAGAAATAAAGAATTGTTGCAACTGAACTTGAAACCATCCTGCAAGGCACAGTGCAAGGAGGTAGAAGTAGAGGGAGACCGAAAAAGAGGTGGGAGGACAACATTCGAGAATGGACTGGTTTGACACTGAGCGAAACAATCAGGGTTGCTGAGGACATGGAAAGATGGAGTACGCTGGTTAAACGATCATCTGTTGTGCCCATACGACCTCCGAGTTATGGATAGGATAGGATAGGATAAGAACTTGAAACAGGAACAACATACATTGCAAGCGAAAGTTCAAAAGGAACAATCTGCTTTTAGGATTTGCCATCAATGCAAGCATTTCCTGTGCAGTTAAAATTCGAAACACACACACCATCCACTCAGAGAAAACATGTCTTTGCCGTCATTTTAAAAACAGTGATTGATCAATCAATCAATCAGTCAGGAAATTTGCATAATGCGCTGAACTCATTCAAAATACCTCAGCTCAAATGTGGTGCCCAGTTGAATGAACAAACGTACGCAACATATTGCCTATGGCAAACTGTTTGGGTGCGAACTGTGGCATAGTCAGCTGTCTGAGGATCAGGTGGTTTTGAGTTGAAGTTTGACAGTGTGTAGGCTGGATGTCACACAGTTGCAGGGGCACTAGATGTTGGGGCCCAGTGAAAGAAAATGCAGGTTGGCCTACAGAAGACCGTTTGCTGTGAGTGGCATGTACGGTAAAAGTGCCGTGGTCTATGCAGCGGTCTATGCAGTGGTCTATGCAGCGGTCTATGCAGTGGTCTATGCAGTGGTCTATGCAGCGGTCTATGCAGTGGTCTATGCAGCGGTCTATGCAGCGGTCTATGCAGTGGTCTATGCAGCGGCAGCAGAACGAAACAATGGAAGTGGAGTGTAGAGGTGAAAGTAGGAGCAAGGCCAAGACGGAGCAATCCTGTTTTAAATGTTTTGGTGGTATACTTGTACAAAATACTACTACTGTCACAGTACAACATTTGTAACATCACAAGGATTTTGGTTAGCATCAATACATTTTTGTTACAAAGCACATCTCATTTACCCTGAAAAATAATCAGGTGTAGAAGTTAATGCGTTTGGTGATAGGCTCTCGACATATGGGACACTGAACCAGAGAGTTTGAGCATATTTTGCAGATGGCATGGCCACACAGGAACACTTGGTCCTTTTTACGTTCCATGCACACTGGACACTGCAGAGAATCTTCCATCTCTTGCAGCTGTTTCTTCAGGTCTGCTGTGTTCTTCGCTGCCAAGCTGCCGTCTGTGACAGACAAAGCAAGACTGTGGTTAAACCTCATCTTTTACACAGACTGCAAACACCAACTGCAAAATGTCTGCATACATATATTCTTTTTGACCTTGGACACAGACGTTCAGGACTGTTCTTCCATGTATGTGCATAAAAGGACGCAGCAACGAACGTGCCAGTGTGACCCTTGTCTTATCTTAATGTGATGCTGCGGATTTTGGGGTATTTGTCATTACACACAGGCAAAATTAAACTGCCTAACAACAACAGTGTACCAGGTAACCCAAGGCTTCTGATCCTAAATAAACTCTGCATTATACAAAAATGGTAGGATTTCTTTGAAATGGGACAGACACAATGCAAAGAACGAGATTGTTATCTGTACATGCTGATGTGACTGTGATGTCGGCCACTGTATACAGCAAAATAGCATGCTCAGTGCACTCGGGAGGAAACAAATTAATGAAGATATAGAAACATTAAATAAATTTGGATGGGGAAGAACCCCCACATGCGATGAAATGTGTAAGATGTGGATAAAAGAAAAGGATACACAAATTTTTTATTACAATGTGGTCAGACTACAAGAAAGCTTTTGATAGAGTATGCTATGATGGACTGTGGCTGGTTCTGAGAAATGTGAACATCAAGGACTTCCTAACAGATGACAGGAACGCAGTACAAACATGCCAGCAGTGCTGTCGTCTTCAACAACATTGGCAACTTTGTTTTCCTACAACAGTGGGTGTCATGCAAGGCTACTGCTTTCTCCAGGGCTTTTTAACATCTTCCCCGAAAATATGTGAGAGGCCTTCCATCAGTACCACTCGTCCATTTCAGAGGAGGCAGAACAATCAACAGCTGAACCATCTCTATGGAAACAGAACAATGAACAGCTTCGTGAAGAATATCGTGTTAAAGGCCTGTTCAAGTCTCAATAAACACCACAAAGAATGGAGACAGACCAGGTGAAATGGAAGCCTCATTATACCGAACTGTTCTTATGTAGTCTACCAGCTCAAAGAGCTGCTCACGATGCTTGCAACACCTGGACTTCACACAACCAAGATTGCTAGTTCAGTGGTAGAAGACGATACCAGACTTTTGCCCTGAAGAAACATGTTGCTTGCTTGTCAGCTACGGTCACACTGACCAAGATGAGTGATGGATGTGTTGCGTAGGTAACATTATGTTTAACATGTGAGTGATCAACCTGTGTATTGTGTAGGTAACAGTATGCATAACAAGTGAGTGACCAATGTATATTTATTTTGTTTCATCGCGATTTATTGATAATATTGTTGGATTATGTTTGTGAAGTCTTGCCATGTTTTATCATTGTGAATGTTAGTCAAACTTTGCTTGACCACGTGGCTGACCCGCGACCGGTTTTCGAAACCACGAGGTAGCCTTTACTGTCCAACTGTTGTTTCTCCTATGTGGAATTATTGCAGACCAGTGGCTGTACCGGAGAGTGTGTATATTGTTAACTACTTCTCCATGTGTTTAGTTTAGCCATGATGTATGTATATGTATAGGAAATATGTTGGAGATTCCAGTGGACCATGGACATAAAAGTTGATCGTCTCTTGTTTGTATAAGTGGACGCTATCACTGAGGGCTGTTTCTGCCATCAGTGAGACGCTCTGCACACCCTTTGTATGCAAGGCGTTGCAGAAACTCGTCTTATGTTTTGCAGACGAGCAGGCTTGTTGATCCGATGCAGGAGATAGACCACTGAGAGTCAACCCTGACATTCGGCCTGCAGTGGAACATCGAGCACTGCGCTCTGATAGCCCAATAGTCAACAACCAAGGAGGAGACACCATCACCACACCTCAACGAATCAGCTAAGTGCAAGAAGAAACGCACTAACACTGATCTAGAAGGATAGTGCGGTAGTCCACTCTCCTGAAAACGAACATTAGGCCAACCAGAACAATGAGACAGTAGCAAATATCAAGAAAAGTAGCAGCATAGACCCATCGAGGAAGGAACAAAACATGCAGTGGTTTTTAAATTAATAGAGTGTTTAGAGAATTATGTATAGAGTAGAGGAAATAAATGTGTGATATTGAGAGCTAGTATGTCAGTGAATCTTTTACCATTTTCTCCCTATACCTATAACCCTATCAGCACACAGACTGGGCTAAACATATAAATGTATTAAAATTAGTCATATGGTGATTACACTAGTTGATCCCCGCAGACAAAAGATGAGTGGGTAATAGCATTCCATTGTGTAGAGTCCAGCAACAATAGACCCACCGTCACAGTTGTCTAGGTAACATGTGAGTGATGAATGGGTGTTTGTTGTCTAGGTAACATGTGAGTGATGAATGGGTGTTTGTTGTCTAGGTAACATGTGAGTGATGAATGGGTGTTTGTTGTCTAGGTAACATGTCAGTGATGAATGGGTGTTTGTTGTCTAGGTAACATGTGAGTGATGAATGGGTGTTTGTTGTCTAGGTAACATGTGAGTGATGAATGGGTGTTTGTTGTCTAGGTAACATGTGAGTGATGAATGGGTGTTTGTTGTCTAGGTAACATGTCAGTGATGAATGGGTGTTTGTTGTCTAGGTAACATGTCAGTGATGAATGGGTGTTTGTTGTCTAGGTAACATGTCAGTGATGAATGGGTGTTTGTTGGCTAGGTAACATGTCAGTGATAAATGGGTGTTTGTTGTCTAGGTAACATGTCAGTGATGAATGGGTGTTTGTTGTCTAGGTAACATGTCAGTGATGAATGGGTGTTTGTCTAGGTAACATGTCAGTGATGAATGGGTGTTTGTTGTCTAGGTAACATGTCAGTGATGAATGGGTGTTTGTTGTCTAGGTAACATGTCAGTGATGAATCATGGGTGTTTGTTGTCTAGGTAACATGTCAGTGATGAATGGGTGTTTGTTGTCTAGGTAACATGTCAGTGATGAATCATGGGTGTTAGTTGTCTAGGTAACATGTCAGTGATGAATGGGTGTTTGTTATCTAGGTAACATGTCGGTGATGAATTGATTGATTGATTGATTGATTTATTGTTGCTTTAGGTCCAGCGGACTCTTCCGAGCCAAATCAGGACCGGACAACCCCCGATCCGCATAAAAGATCTGCTGAAACAACCCCAGTGGGAAAATTGAATGCCCTCCACCGGCCAGTCACTTTACAATAAAGACATCCCACGCGGGGGACGGCTGAGGGTTGACCTCAACTACGCGAACACCCCGGTTACAAAAACAAAATAGAATACAAACATCATTATAAATCATCAACCAAACACATACATATAAAATGCCTATAGTGCTAAATAGTATATTCATAGGAAGCCCTAGTGACCACCCGGCAGAAAGCGTCCAACACTCCCAAGCTGATCCAACAGACCTCATACACAAACAAGGAGTCTTGTCCAGGAAGAGTTTTCAAGAAAAAAGGTAGGTCATTGATCTAGCGAAGAAGAAGATAGTATAGCAGAGTGAAGGACAGAGCAGGAATAGGAAAGAATAAATGAGGAAGACAGCGACAGTGGGAATTTAAAGCACTAAATTTCCATAAAGTGGGGATACTATTTATACTGAAAAACCCCGGCACTCCAACGGGGGTACTGTTGCCGCAGTGAAGCGTCTTGCCTATAAAGGAAAGACAGGTTTTCAACTGTGGCTTTCACTGTTCCCTTTATAGGTTTGAACAATCTACAGTGGCAAGATTGCTCATGACCCCAAGGGGTTGTCGGTGATGAATGGGTGTTTGTTGTTTAGGTAACATGTCAGTGATGAATCATGGGCATTTGTTGTCTAGGTAAAATGTCAGTGATGAATGGGTGTTTGTTGTCTAGGTAACATGTCAGTGATGAATGGGTGTTTGCTGTCTAGGTAACATGTCAGTGATGAATCATGGGTGTTAGTTGTCTACGTAACATGTCAGTGATGAATCATGGGTGTTTGTTGTCTAAGTAACATGTCAGTGATGAATGGGTGTTTGTTGTCTAGGTAACATGTCAGTGATGAATCATGGGTGTTTGTTGTCTAGGTAACATGTCAGCGTGTATGTTACTTACAGATCATTACGCTTCGAATCTGCTTTAGAAGAAAAGCATGCATTTTTGCATCCATTATTATTATTATTATTATTATTATTATTATTATAAGCAATGTGTGACTCACTTGCAAACTTCTGGCAGAAAAGAAGAAGAAAAAAATTGGACATCATTCATCATGAGGCTGAGTATCCACATGAAGAAGTAGAAAGAGCAAGAAAGAATTGGGACATCATTCTTTGTGAGGCCGAGTATCCACATAAAGAAGTAGAAAGAGGATGAAAGAATTGGACATTATTCTCTGTGAGGCAGAGTATCCACATAAAGAAGTAGAAAGAGGAAGAAAGAATTGGACATTATTCTCTGTGAGGCTGATTATCCACATAAAGAAGTAGAAAGAGGAAGAAAGAATTGGACATTATTCTCTGTGAGGCAGAGTATCACATAAAGAAGTAGAAAGAGGAAGAAAGAATTGGACATTATTCTCTGTGAGGCTGACTATCACATAAAGAAGTAGAAAGAGGAAGAAAGAATTGGACATTATTCTCTGTGAGGCTGATTATCCACATAAAGAAGTAGAAAGAGGAAGAAAGAATTGGACATTATTCTCTGTGAGGCTGAGTATCACATAAAGAAGTAAAAAGAGGAAGGGAGGAGGGAGGAGAAGAAGAACAGAAAGAAAGATAAGGGAGGGGCTGGGGAAAGGCTTCAAGCTCTGGCCTAGTCATCCTAAAGCTCTGGTCTAGTCACCCTAAAGCTTTGGCATAGTCATCCTAAAGCTCTGGCCTAGTCATCCTAACGCTCTGGCCTGCGCCTAGTCACCCTAAAGCACTGGCCTAGTCATCCTAAAGCTCTGGCCTAGTTAACCTAAAGCTCTGACCTAGTCATCCTAAAGCTCTGGCCTAGTCACCCTAAAGCTCTGGCCTAGTCATCCTACAGCTCTGGCCAAGTCACCCTAAAGCTCTGGCCTAGTCACTCAAAGCTCTGGCCTAGTCATCCTACATCACTGGCCTTGTCATCCTAAAGCTCTGGCCTAGTCACCCTACATCACTGTCCTAGTCACCATACAGCACTGGCCTAGTCACCATACAGCACTGGCCTAGTCACCCTACAGCACTGGCCTAGTCATCCTAAAGCTCTGGCCTAGTCATCCTAAAGCTCTGGCCTAGTCACCCTACAGCACTGGCCTGGTCATCCTAAAGCTCTGGCTTAGTCACCCTATATCACTGGCCTAGTCATCCTACGTCACTGGCCTAGTCATCCTAAAGCTCTGGCCTAGTCATCCTTAAGCTCTGGCCTAGTCAGCCTAAGGCTATGGCCTAGTCACCCTACATCACTGGCCTAGTCATCCTAAAGCTCTGGCCTAGTCATCCTAAAGCTCTGGCCTAGTCACCCTACATTAATGGTCTAGTCATCTTACATCACTGGCCTATTCATCCTAAAGCTCTGGCCTAGTCATGCTCTGGCCTAGTCATCCTAAAGCTCTGGCCTAGTCATCCTAAAGCTCTGGCCTAGTCATCCTAAAGCTCAGGCCTAGTCATTCTACAGCTCTGGCCTAGTCACCCTACAGCACTGGCCTAGTCACCCTACATCACTGGCCTTGTCATCCTAAAGCTCTGGCCTAGTCATCCTAAAGCTCTGGCCTTGTCATCCTAAAGCTCTGGCCTAGTCACCCTAAAGCTCTGGCCTAGTCATCCTAAAGCTCTGGCCTAGTCACCCTACCGCACTGGCCTAGTCATCCTAAAGCTCTGGCCTAGTCATCCTACATCACTGGCCTAGTCATCCTACATCACTGGCCTAGTCATCCTACATCACTGGCCTAGTCATCCTAAAGCTCTGGCCTAGTCATCCTAAAGCTCTGGCCTAGTCACCCTAAAGCACTGGCCTAGTCATCCTAAAGCTCTGGCCTAGTCACCCTACATCACTGGCCTAGTCATCCTAAAGCTCTGGCCTAGTCATCCTAAAGCTCTGGCCTAGTCATCCTAAAGTTCTGACCTAGTTACCTTACATCACTGGCCTAGTCATCCTAAAGCTCTGGCCTAGTCACCCTACATCACTGTCCTAGTCATCCTACATCACTGGCCTAGTCACCCTACATCACTGGCCTAGTCATCCTAAAGCTCTGGCCTAGTCATCCTAAAGCTCTGGCCTAGTCACCCTACATCACTGGCCTAGTCATCCTAAAGCTCTGGTCTAGTCATCCTAAAGCTCTGGCCTAGTCACCCTACAGCACTGGCCTAGTCACCAAACACAAAACAACACACACACAAAGTAAATTAGAACTACATCAATGACAATGTGACTTTAGGTTTTTGGAGTAATAATGAGACAGGTACTTCTATCTCGTCATAAGATATTAATTTGTACAAAAACTATCATAAGTTTAGTAAGTTATATAAAAACTATCATTATATTATAAATTTAGTAATTTGTATAAAAACTATCATCATTAGTAATTTGTATAAAAACTCTCATCAAAAGTTAGTAATTCATTTAAATACTCACCACTAGTTAATGATAAATAAAAACTCTCATCATAAAATAGTAATTTGTTTGAAAACATCTCACCACACTATGTTAGTAAATTGTAAATAAAATCTCACGTCATCATACATTAGTAATGTGTGTATAAAGTCAAACCTCATCATATGTTAGTAAGTGGTATTTAAAAAATCTGAACATAAATTAGTAATGTGTACAAAACCCATCATCATAAAATTAGTAATTTGTATAAAAACTTTGATCATAAAATTAGTAATTTGTACAAAACCCATCATCATAAAATTAGTAATTTGTATAAAAACTTTGATCATAAAATTAGTAATTTGTATACAAACTTTGATCATAAAATTAGTAATTTGTATACAAACTTTGATCATAAAATTAGTAATTTGTATAAAAACTTTGATCATAAAATTAGTCATTTGTATAAAAACTTTGATCATAAAATTAGTCATTTTTATAAAAACCCATTATCATAAATTAGTAATTTGTATAAAAACTTTGATCATAAAATTAGTAATTTGTATACAAACTTTGATCATAAAATTAGTAATTTGTACAAAAACTTTGATCATAAAATTAGTCATTTGTATAAAAACTTTGATCATAAAATTAGTCATTTTTATAAAAACCCATCATCATAAATTAGTCATTTGAATAAAAACTTTGATCATAAAATTAGTCATTTGTATAAAAACTTTGATCATAAAATTAGTGATTTGTATAAAAACTCTGATCATAAAATTAGTCATTTGTATAAAAACTTTGATCATAAAATTAGTCATTTGTATAAAAACTCTCACCTCATCATATGTTGGTACTTTGTATATAAAACTCTCCTCATAAATTAGTAATTCAAATTAAAACTCATCATAAATTAGTCATTTATGTAAAAGCTCTCATTATTAAATTAGTAATCCACATTAAAACTCATCATAAATGAGTAATTTGAATCAAAATTCTCAACATAAGTTAAAATGTGTATATAAACTCACCTCATCATAAGTTAATAATAATAATAATAATAATAATAATAATAATAATAATAATAATAATAATAATAATAATAATAATAATTAACATTTGTACAGCTCCTTTCCTCACTAGAGCTCAAAGCTCTTTACAGAAACAAAATAAATAAATAAATAAATAATAAATAAGATAAGATAAGATAAGATAAGATAAGATAAGATAAGATAAGATAAGATAAGATAAGATAAGATAAGATATTACTTTATTAATCCAAAAGCATGGAAATTACATTGTCTGTCAATTAAACATGTCCATTCATTCTTCTTTTACACACACATAAATATTTATACATTATTAATGATCTTCAAACACATGGACATATTTTCATAATGCAGATATTTCAATTAAGCAGTAAAACGGATTAACGTAAGAACAGATAAATATGAGAATTTAAAACTTATTAGTGTGTAAACATATAAACTATTTATACAAAAACTGGCCTAGTCATCCTAAAAAAAAAAAAAAAAAACATAAATAATTAAATGAAGCGAAAGCAAAACATGAAAGACCAAATCAGAACATACACACACATAAACGCACGCGCGTGTTGTCACACACACACACACACTGACTATGATTGTGTTTTAAGTATTTGATGAAGAAAAGTTCAGGACCGAGATTTAATGATAGACACTGTTGACAATGTGTTTTCAGTCCAGAGCCAAAGGAAAGCAATTATTCAAGTGAAAGGAAGAGAAATCCAAACTGTGGAGGCTGAAAAGTTAGCAATTTGTAGTAAAAAATCTCACCATTAATTTAGTAATTGGTATTATTAAAACAAAACAAAAAAAAAACAACTCACCAGGTCGTTTCTTCTCCGTAATGACTACTTTACACTTCAAACACTTCTTCATCTTGATGCAGCACTCTTCACAGACTAAGCGATGGCCGCAGGGTTCAAAGGTCACAGTGGCCAACTGGTCAAAACAAACCTCACATTCATCCCTCTCATTGTCGTCCACTTCTACGGCTCCCGTCTGCTTCCTGCTGGCAGCACTGGCAAATGTAATCATTCAAAGTTGAGTTAGTAACTATGTTGTGTGACATAGTAACTATGTTTTGTGACATAATACAACATAAAGATGCAGTCAATATAAAATGTCAAAATACGCATTCATTTCCTTTGCAGTTTGTAATGCCAATCTCTGTGCCATTACACCTGTGTGCCAGTGGTCAATGTTTGAATCTCTTGTGTGTGTTTGTAAAGTGTGAGCGTGTACGTTGGTAACAAATTTGGCCATGCTTTGAATCAGGTAAAAAGTGTGCCTGCAACACCCAATTTGTGTCATTATATTTATTATTATGCACCAAATCTCACAAATCAGTTAAAAGGTGTGCCTGCAACACCCAATTTGTGTAATTGTATTTATTATTATGCATCGAGTGTCACAAAGCAAGGACAAAAAAGTCCACTTACTACACGGAGGCAAAGTGCTTCAGAACCTCTATTACTCGTGGGATGGTGACAATGTCCAGCGGTGATTTTCCCTGGCGGTTGGTAGCGGTGAGACTGGCGCCTTGCTGCGCCAAGTAACAGGCGATGGCCGCGCCTGCCTGAGCCTCTTCCTCCCCCATCCCTAGCTGGCTACGAATCTGAAAGTTGATATTCTGAACACATTATAGGTCAGTCTTGTTGATCATGACGATGGTGACGATGGATGATGTGACGGATGATGATTGTGATGTTCCTGAGAAACTATACACAAGACGTGACGCTGAAGAGCACATCCTGCAAGTCTACTGCAGTCTTCTGTAGTTTTGACAGTCTTCAACAAATCATATATTTCACTTGCAAAATCCAGAATTTACAAATACATACACAACTCAACTTTGTTACACACTTTTAAAGACATGGTTCCCAGATATTTAAAGTCTGTGCCAACCCTGCACTATTTGCTTACCGAGTCTAACGTAGGGGTGGTCTCTTTTTCAGTGGTTGCCACGGTCTGTCGCATCAGCGCCAGGTGTAGGCAGGTATCCCCGTCCTCGTCTTTCACGTTGATGTCGGCCTTGGCTTTGACCAGCAGCTCAATCAGCCCTGAGTGGCCCTGAGATACCGCAAGCAGTAATGGCGTCTGCTGACGGTTGTTGCGAATGTCCACTTCTGCTCGATTCTGAAAAAACAATTTTGGTTTGGTTTTTGTGAGAAAAAAGCCAGATAAAGCAAATTATTCTAGAAATCAAACTCATCAAGAAAGTTTATATTGAACAAACATCAGTTCTGCTGGATTCTGCTTTTCCCAAAAAAAAAAATCACACTTCATAAGGTGGCTCTGCAGCTTTTGTCACAGATAGACCACAACGCAGGGTGATTAGGTTGTCCATCTCCGTGAGGGCATGGAGATACCTTCATACCAACACAGGTGCTCGTCAAGGCTGCATCCTATTCCTAGCACTCTTCACCCTCTACACAGCCGACTGTCGCTGTACCGCTGAAGACCACCTTCAAGTCAAGTTTTGCGATGACACGTCCCTACGCAGCCTTATCACAACCAGCGAGAGCTCATACCGCTGCGCCGTGGAGAAGCTCGTCAGATGGTGCAACAACCATCTCCTCCTCAAAGTCTCTAAGACAAATGAGATGGTTGTTGACTCCAGGAGGAGCAATCCAAAACTCGACCCACTGGTCATTGAAGATGACCTGGCGGACTTACACTAGTTCCCCAATGCTCTGCTGCTCCTCAAGAAGGCCAATCAATGCCTGTACTTCATGAGGCTGCATGCCTTCAATGTGAGCTCCATGGTGTTGGAGCTTTACAAAGGAGCGATGGTGGAGTCCGTGCTGACCTACAACAGCCTGTGCTTGTTCTGCAGCCTGAAAGAGCAGGCTGACCAAGATCACACAGACTGCCGGCAAGTTGATTGGCAGACCCGTCTTTGTCCTTCAGGCGCACTTCCAGGCAAAAGCAGTGAAGCGCCTGCATGATCCAACCCATCTGTTGTGTGACGAGCTGCTGGTTCAGACCTCCTCCAGATCTGGCGAGCTTATCAGCTGCCATGTGAGGAATGACACCAAGCACCATTCCACTCACAAACACTATTCCCTGACTTATGAAATCTGATCAGTTAGTCACTCACTCAATGAGTCAATCAGTCTAATACCCTTTAACACGCGGAGCGACCTAGAGCGACCAATATTTTTGCTATGTGCATGCTCGCGGAGCGACCGGTAATGACGTGGTCTGATCAGAGGCTGCCATGTGAAAATCTCTTTATAGCAAACATGCGAGATTCTCGCACACGTGATCGTGATTTCCTGCTGTTTCCGGTGGAGTTTTAACTGCATTTTTAGAATGTGTAGAATGCACACAGTGAATTTTTAAAGTTTGATTAAAGTTTGAAGTTTGAGGCGGAGAATTATGGCGTCAGATTCTTGCAGAATCTGATGAAGAAAATGATTCATTTGAAGGATTTTAGGAGGCTGATTTGGTACAGGTTAATGTTTGAGAGGAAAGTGATTTGGACTTTCACTTTGACGATCTTTTTCTGTCGGATTTCAATAACAGAAACGATGAACAATCGGTGCTTTATTATTTGTGGCAGTGATCGTATTGCTGCATGTTGTGCAGCATGCAATGTTAACTTTGCATTGTGGGTCTTTATGTGTCGGGAGATGCGTTCGTGCATATGGTTGTGTGTGTGTGTGTGAATTTTGTTCAAACAGGTCTGTTTTGTGATTTGGCTTAGCTGATAATGAATGGTTCTGTCAACCAAATGAAATTAACTGTAAATCTGTTATGTGGGTGTATATGCATTAGTAGTACGATCCGGACGATTGTGTGATTTTATGTATTATTGTAGTTGTTTTGTTATTGGCCAAGAGGCAATGTGCTGTATCAATTGTCCAATGTGGGTCATCAATATTAGTTGACTTGAGGTGTCTGTGCATGGATTGCATGTGTTGTATGCCTGTGGTTGGTGTTTATGCCTGATGGCGTTGGCTTGATCTGTCTGTCCATGGATTGCATGTGGTGTATGCCTGTGGTTGGTGTTTATGCCTGATGGCGTTGGCTTGACCTGTCTGTCCATGGATTGCATGTGGTGTATGCCTGTGGTTGGTGTTTATGCCTGATGGCGTTGGCTTGACCTGTCTGTGCATGGATTGCATGTGGTGTATGCCTGTGGTTGGTGTTTATGCCTGATGGCGTTGGCTTGACCTGTCTGTGCATGGATTGCATGTGGTGTATGCCTGTGGTTGGTGTTTATGCCTGATGACGTTGGCTTGACCTGTCTGTCCATGGATAGCATGTGGTGTATGCCTGTGGTTGGTGTTTATGCCTGATGGCGTTGGCTTGACCTGTCTGTGCATGGATTGCATGTGGTGTATGCCTGTGGTTGGTGTTTATGCCTGATGGCGTTGGCTTGACCTGTCTGTGCATGGACTGCATGTGGTGCATGCCTGTGGTTGGAGTCTGTGCATGGATTGCATGTGTTGTGTGCCTGTGGTAGGTGTCTGTTCATGGATTGCATGTGTTGTATGCTTGTGGTAGGTGTCTGTTCATGGATTGCATGTGTTGTATGCCTGTGGTTGGTGTTTGGGTGTATGCGGAGAGTGTACAGCTCAAGTATGTTTGGGGTGTGTGATAGTAGTTGTTTTATTATATCTTATTTGTTGCACTATTTGTTTGTACATGTCATTCTTCTACACATATTCTACATTTTACATGTACTATGTTTGTACAGCCAAAAGACGACTGTCTATGTACATTTTATAGACGAATAAAGTCTAAGTCTCAGGCACTAAACTAAATATTACAACAATTAAAACAAAAATTAATTTTGTATATGTCCTGGGAAAAATTAGGAAATCATACTAGGGTTTTATTGGAATTGCCATCTGTTCTAGGATTAATGGGAATTGCAGTGGTTTTCATTGCCCCCAATAGAAAGGTTTTTTTTACATATATAAAATGATATTGCCAAACCTATAGTTAAACATTATTATATAAAATTATATGGCCAAACCTATAGTTTAACATTATTATATAAAATGATATGGCCAAACCAATAGTTTAACGTTAATTTTTTTTGTTATGACCAAACCTATAGTACAGTTTAACATTATTATATAAAATTATATGGCCAATTAATATTATTATATAAAATGATATTGAAAATCCTATAGTTTAACATTATTATATAAAATGATAAGGCCAAACCTATAGTTTAACATTATTATATAAAATGATAAGGTCAAACCTATAGTTTAACATTATTATATAAAATTATATGGCCAAACCTATAGTTTAACATTATTATTTTTTGCAGGCGAGAGATTCCAGCACCACACAACTTTGGACAGACGTCTAACATATATTTACAATCCTCAGCATTTTTTGTTCTTCTTTTTTTTTTATTCATACCAAACTTGAGAAATTATATAGTGCTTAGAATATAGCAATAATTTACTTAAGATACTTAAGAGCAATTGTGGAATTCCTGTTAGCAGTAAACTGGACTCCCATTGATCCTAGGCTGACATGCACGCAGAGGACTAGAGCCCGCAGAGGGAGGGGAAAGAGCAATTGTGGAATTCCTGTTAGCAGTAAACTGGACTCCCATTGATCCTAGGCTGACATGCACGCAGAGGACTAGAGCCCGCAGAGGGAGGGGAAAGAGCAATTGTGGAATTCCTGTTAGCAGTAAACTGGACTCCCATTGATCCTAGGCTGACATGCACGCAGAGGACTAGAGCCCGCAGAGGGAGGGGGAAGAGCAATTGTGGAATTCCTGTTAGCAGTAAACTGGACTCCCATTGATCCTAGGCTGACATGCACGCAGAGGACTAGAGCCCGCAGAGGGAGGGGGAAGAGCAATTGTGGAATTCCTGTTAGCAGTAAACTGGACTCCCATTGATCCTAGGCTGACATGCACGCAGAGGACTAGAGCCCGCAGAGGGAGTGGGAAGAGCAAGGCAAAAAAGACAGAAAAGCGTGGGGGATGGGGAGAGCATGAGAGGGAAACAGGCAGACTGCTTACTCGTATCAAAGCTCCAGCCACTTCTTGGTGTCCGTTGAGGGCAGCAAGGTGAAGGGCAGAGAATCCATCCTCTTTCCTCAAATCCACAATCTGACGACACTTGTTCAGAATACGTTCTGTAGGCACTGAAATACAAACCCAATTTTTGGATAAATAATTCATTTTAAATAATAATAACTGTATTCTTAATTTAAGTTCTCAAATAACGACATAAAGCAAAATACATCAAACTAAAATAAAATAAACACAAAATGTTCACTCCATTCAGCAATGAACAAACCGTACGGCCTAGCTAAGTCGTTTCCTCTGTTCTTTAGTCAAAATATCTCACCTAGTTTTGCCTAATAATAATAATAATAATAATAATAATAATAATAATAATAATGATAAGAATGGACACTATATTTTATATAAATTATCCTCTTAAATTTAACTCAAAGTGTGGCATCTGTAACCAACATATATGCTAACATATTACACACTTTTAAAATTAAGCATAATACAATTAAGAAAGGAGTCTGTCTTTTTTACAACTTTGTTGACCGGCAAGACATATACTTGCTATTGTACGTCACCAGGGTTCTGCAACAATGTTGTAATAGTTATCATCATGCTTTTTGAGTGGAAATATTTACAAGCTTGGTACATTTTCATTCGTTTGGTCATTCATACCCTTCAAGGGTGACAGATTTTTGTGACAATTTGCTTGAAGATCTACTCACAAGTGGTTTCCTTTCAGTGCAGCATGATGCAAGACATTGAAGCCGCGTTTGTTTCTGACGGTGAAATCAATTTCGGGGTAGCTGACCAGCTTGTCAATGATCTCGCGACTCTCCTTCCCAATGGCGTCATGCAGCGCGGTGTCACCATAAGCATCCTTCAACACAGAGCAGCGCAAATGGACATCAGTTCACAACTAAACTGCAGAAAGCAGGCAAAACAGAAGTAATAGAGTACCCCATACCGAGAGCTTTTCGTTAAATGATCATCTGTGGTGCCCCAATGACCTTCAGGTTACGGGGTAGGATAGGATAGGATAGGATAAGATAGGATAGGAAGAAACGCAAACATAATGGACTACTAAAACTTGACTACTCCACACTGTAGGAGCATCTATGTTAGAATAAACCAGTTTCTGTGTTCTCCTGTTGATCACTAATCTATGAGAAAGTCTAGCACAACTGTCTAGCTATTCCTGAAGTTTGATCAATGTGCACAGGGTCTGTTATAGCCTTCCTTATACAAGAGATGGAAATCATTCAAACAACAAAACATAAACATTATGACGTAAACCAATGAACACAATGAGCACGTCTACAGGTGTGTAGGATCATCTAAACACAACATCAACATCAACCAATCAGCATAGCATTTCTGTATAATAGACTTTAGCCCAGCAAAAGTGACAGATGAAACCAGAGGAATGGAACAGTGCACTTCCATTCAACATGCCATGACTTGACCATACCTGTATGTTGACATCACAGCCGTGGTTGAGCAGCGCGCACACGCACTTGACGTGCTGCTTATTGACCGCCACGTGCAGCGTGCTGCACCCTCCGTTATTCAAAGCGTTGATCTTGGCTCCCTTGGACAGCAAAAGCAGTAGGATCTCCGGCTGATTTCTACAAATTCACAAAAACACATCATTTTGCAATGTTAACCCTTTGCCACTGGCAAGGGGTCAAGGGAGAGAGAAGTGGTTCTCATGAGTGCATGTATGGTCACAAAAATTCCTGAACGTTTTCCATAGTATATACTACCATCAGTTGTCTAGTCCTAGTCTGCATCACACCTATATTCATCTTTACACAATGCACCTGCCAGGGAGTTTCAATACATTCATATATAACTTGCTTGGGAAATAACAGATTTTTTTTTTTTTTTAAGAGAGAGAGAAAGAGGTTATCAGGGTTGTGTTTAGGACCACAAACATCTGCCTGAACTTTGTTGGTAATATACTTCAATTAATTGTCTGTTCCTACATCAGGCACCTGTCTTGATCTTCAGCCACTGTGTCTGCTGGAATGCACATCAGGCATCTATATTGATCTTCAGCCACTGTGTCTGCTGGAATGCACATCAGGCATCTATATTGATCTTCAGCCACTTTGTCTGCTAAAATGCACATCAGGCATCTGTATAAATCTTCAGCCACTGTGTCTGCTGGAATTCACATCAAACATCTATATTGATCTTCAGCCACTGTGTCTGCTGGAATTCACATCAAACAGCTGTATTGATCTTCAGCCACTGTGTGTGCTGAAATTCACATCAAACATCTGTATTGATCTTCAGCCACATTGTCTGCTGGAATCAGGGTGGAGAACAACTGAATCAAGAAATCTCTGAAATCCGGCCGGGGCCCAGGGGCCAAGCCCCGGTATTCGCCCCTTGGAAGAAAATAAATTTATGCAATTTTGAAAGTAATTTAGGGCCTCTCCTGAAAGCAAAAAGCACAAAGTAAACATGAATAGAAACAACAACAACAAAAAAGAATGTTTTATGCACATGTCTTTCAAAAAAGTTAAGAATCTCGAGTTGTAGGCCTAACAAAGTTTGAGGTCCACCATTGTTACACACAAACTCCACATTTCCAATTTTACTGGGCACACGTTTGTCTATTTTTTAACTGTAAACAGGCAAGAATTTTTATAATTTTAGAGATATTTAGGGGTACGTTAGTAAGAACACTACATCTTAGGTATTAGTGACTAGTGTATAGATTTAAATCATGAAATAAAATGCAAAATGAACAGAAATAAATTTTCTTTTGATTATCTACCTTTTTATACTTCTCTTGTCATGTCTTGTTTTTATTACTCCATGTGTATACAAAAAAAAAGTTTTTAAAAGTCCAAACAAGCCCCCTCCTCTTCTTCACTTTCATGCCAGTGTGAAAGATCGTATGCATGCACACTACTGACACTAATTGTCTAATGTCAGTACCGATCTCTTCCTCCAACTCCAAGTCCATTTCTCTCACTTTAATGTCTGATAAATGGAAGCCTGTAAACTCCCCTTCATCAGTCGAAGAATCCAAACCATCCATTTTAGACACACACACAAGAAAATTTGGGGAAAAAAAATCGAAAAAACGAACGCATCACAGAGAAAACTTGTGGAAATGCAGTCGAATGTTTTCACAACAGAATAAACCGGAAGTCAATTGCCGGAAGTCTCGCAATCTTTCAAACAACGCGAGAATATAACCACATGGTTGATACTGACGCTTTTGGACGTTTTGCCTGTTTAGACCTTCGGCCGCTTTTGGCCGCTATGCCCAGTAAAGGGTAGCCCTCAGCTTCTCACACTCGGAACTCAATATTTTTTTCTCGGAAATGCAAATGCCTTCCTCGGAAATCCGCGGATTCGCAGAAAATTCTCCACCCTGTGGAATGCACACCAGGCATCTATATTGATCTTCAGCCACTGTGTCTGCTGGAATTCACATCAAACATCTGTCTTGATCTTCAGCCACCGTGTCTGCTGGAAGGCACATCAGGCATCTGTATTGATCTTCAGCCACTGTGTCTGCTGGAATTCACATCAAACATCTGTCTTGATCTTCAGCCACTGCGTCTGCTGGAATTTACATCAAACATCTGTATTGATCTTCAGCCACTGTGTCTGCTGGAATGCACATCAAACAGCTGTATTGATCTTCAGCCACAGTGTCTGCTGGAATTTACATCAAACATCTGTATTGATCTTCAGCCACTGTGTCTGCTGGAATGCACATCAAACATCTGTATTGATCTTCAGCCACTGTGTCTGCTGGGATACATATCAAACATCTGTATTGATCTTCAGCCACAGTGTCTGCTGGAATGCACATCAGGCATCTATATTGATCTTCAGGCAAAGTGTCTGCTGGGATACACATCAGGCATCTATATTGATCTTCAGGCAAAGTGTCTGCTGGAATTCACTCAAACATCTATATTGATCTTCAGGCACTGTAACTGCTGTAATGCACATCAAACAGCTATATTGATCTTCAGCCACTGTGTCTGCTGGAATGCATATCAGACATCTATATTGATCTTCAGGCAAAGTGTCTGCTGGAATTCACATCAAACATCTGTATTGATCTTCAGCCACTGTGTCTGCTGTAATACACATCAAACAGCTATATTGATCTTCAGCCACTGTGTCTGCTGGAATTCACATCAAACATCTGTATTGATCTTCAGCCACTGTGTCTGCTGGAATTCACATCAAACATCTGTATTGATCTTCAGCCACTGTGTCTGCTGGGATGCATATCAAACAGCTGTATTGATCTTCAGCCACTGTGTCTGCTGGAATTCACATCAAACATCTGTATTGATCTTCAGCCACTGTGTCTGCTGGAATGCACATCAGGCATCTATATTGATCTTCAGCCACTGTGTCTGCTGGAATGCACATCAGGTATCTATATTGATCTTCAGCCACTGTGTCTGCTGGAATGCACATCAGGCATCTATATTGATCTTCAGCCACTGTGTCTGCTGGAATGCACATCAGGTATCTATATTGATCTTCAGCCACTGTGTCTGCTGGAATGCACATCAGGCATCTATATTGATCTTCAGCCACTGTGTCTGCTGGAATGCACATCAGGTATCTATATTGATCTTCAGCCACTGTGTCTGCTGGAATGCACATCAAACAGCTGTATTGATCTTCGGCCACTGTGTCTGCTGGAATGCACATCAGGTATCTATATTGATCTTCAGCCACTGTGTCTGCTGGAATACACATCACGTCATCAGGCATCTATATTGATCTTCAGCCACTGTGCCTGCTGGAATTCACATGAAACATCTGTTTTGATCTTCAGCCACTGTGTCTGCTGGAATGCATATCAAACAGCTGTATTGATCTTCAGCCACTGTGTCTGCTGGAATGCATATCAAACAGCTGTATTGATCTTCAGCCACTGTGTCTGCTGAAATGCATATCAAACAACTGTATTGATCTTCAGCCACTGTGTCTGCTGAAATGCACATCAAACAGCTGTATTGATCTTCAGCCACTGTGTCTGCTGGAATGCATATCAAACAGCTGTATTGATCTTCAGGCAAAGTGTCTGCTGGAATGCATATCAAACAGCTATATTGATCTTCAGCCACTGTGTCTGCTGGAATGCATATCAAACAGCTATATTGATCTTCAGGCAAAGTGTCTGCTGGAATGCACATCAAACAGCTATATTGATCTTCAGCCACTGTGTCTGCTGGAATGCATATCAAACAGCTGGAAGTTTAGACAATAAAGCCACATGCACCCATGGTAGTAGTAGTAGTATTTAGTAGTAGTAATAGTAGTAGTTAGTAGTTGTAGTTATATAGTAGTAATAGTATAATAGTAGTAGTCATATAGTTGTAATATAGTAGTAGTAGTAGCATTCAGTAACAACAGCATTGAGTAGTAGTATTTAGTAGAAGTAGCAGTATTTAACTCTTAGCGTCCTATAGCGTGGTAATGCGCGCCTCGCCCGTAATCCTGAAGCGCGGTAATGCGCGCCTCGTTAGTGCACCTTTTAGTCATGAAATCACAGGAAATAGGAACTCTCCAGTGCGCGAGAGAAGGTTTAGTCAACTTCCGGAAAGGTTCACGTGTGTTTTCTGCTATCGTTTTCGCAAGTTTGACGTGGTTTTGTGTACTTTTTTAACGATTTTGTTTGAGGTTTGAGTTTGCAAAATTTTCGGCCATGATGGCAGGGGATAGCTCCGACAGTAATAGTGAGTTTGGTAACCTTATTGATAAGCTTATTGCTGAAAGAGCTCAAGGACTTGGTGTAGACAACCAGAGTGAGTTTTCTTGTCTGTGTTGACTGTGCACACATTCACATGCAATCCACACTGTCTTGTTGTTGTTTTATTAACATAGTCCATAAAATACCTGTAATTATGAATTAATTACAAGATTCCAACAGGTAAAATTAGTACTAAAGTCAAAATGGTTCTTTGGGTACATAGAATAACCATTTTGTAAACATATCCTAAAATATGAAGTTAATGTGACAATAAATAAATTGTTTGCATTTGTTTCAAATTCATAACCCAATTTATTGCAATAAACTTGAAATCCTTACAGGATATAGGCGCAAATGTACAGAAAACCTTATAGGTCACCAAGAGTTAATAGTAGCAGTTGTAGTAGGAAAAAGAAGTAGTAATAGTAGTAGTAGTTAGTAGCAGTAGTAGGAGTAGTAGCTAGTGGCAGTCGGAATAGTAGTTAGTATTTAGTAGCAGTAGTAATTGTTCAATAACAAATTTATTTAGTAGTAGTAATGAGTAGTAGTAGTCGTATGTAGCAGTAGTAGTGTAGTAGTAGTAGTAATAAGTAGTACAAGATGACTGCCAGCAACACTGACCCAAAGGCGGAGTAGTGAAGAGCAGTGTCCCCATCCTCGTCCTGTATCTCTAAGCTAGCCTCTGCCTTCAGTAGCAAACCCACAATGTCGCCATGACCTTGATGGCTGGCCACTTGAAGGGCCGTCTTGCCAGAGCTTTTCTGGTCCACCTGCACATGATAAAGGCAGTTTGGACAATGACATTGAGTGCTATTCAAGTCCTTTACCCTCATCAGCAAACGGCGGTAGAAAATAAAGGGTGCTCTTTGCCTACATCACTAATGGACTCCCATTCTCTATTATCTTGGCAAATCTGTACAGGATATAACAGTCCCTTGGGCTAGGAACTGACTTCATATGGATTGTAGTAAGTTTGTACTTCCAAAATGTGAGACACAATAAATATTAATTCCCCAAGTAAAAAAGAATTTTGTGCGGCACGGTGACAATAACATGAGGTAAAAATAGCATCCAATCTCACCTTTATGTCCTTAAGTGCAGAGCCCCACACACATTCATCACATTATATACTCCTATCATAGCAGCACACACATTCATCACATTATATACTCCTATCATAGCAGCACACACATTCATCACACTTTATACTCCTATCATAGCAGCACACACATTCATCGCACTATATACTCCTATCATAGCAGCACACACATTCATCACATTATATACTCCTATCATAGCAGCACACACATTCATCACACTATATACTCCTATCATAGCAGCACACACATTCATCACACTATATACTCCTATCATAGCAGCACACACATTCATCACACTTTATACTCCTATCATAGCAGCACACACATTCATCACACTTTATACTCCTATCATAGCAGCACACACATTCATCGCACTATATACTCCTATCATAGCAGCACACACATTCATCACATTATATACTCCTATCATAGCAGCACACACATTCATCACATTATATACTCCTATCATAGCAGCACACACATTCATCACACTATATACTCCTATCATAGCAGCACACACATTCATCACACTATACACTCCTATCATAGCAGCACACACATTCATCACACTATATACTCCTATCATAGCAGCACACACATTCATCACACTATATACTCCTATCATAGCAGCACACACATTCATCACACTATATACTCCTATCAGAGCCCCACACACATTGATCACACTATATACTCCTATCATAGCAGCACTCACACTATATACTCCTATCATAGCAGCACACACATTCATCACATTATATACTCCTATCAGAGCCCCACACACATTCATCACACTATATACTCCTATCATAGCCGCACACACATTCATCACATTATATACTCCTATCATAGCAGCACACACATTCATCACACTATATACTCCTATCATAGCAGCACACACATTCATCACACTTTATACTCCTATCATAGCAGCACACTCATTCATCACACTATATACTCCTATCATAGCAGCACACTCATTCATCACACTATATACTCCTATCATAGCAGCACACACATTCATCACACTATATACTCCTATCATAGCAGCACACACCTTCATCACACTTTATACTCCTATCATAGCAGCACACTCATTCATCACACTATATACTCCTATCATAGCAGCACACACATTCATCACACTATATACTCCTATCAGAGCCCCACACACATTCATCACACTATATACTCCTATCAGAGCCCCACACACATTCATCACACTATATACTCCTATCAGAGCCCCACACACATTCATCACACTATATACTCCTATCATAGCCACACACACATTCATCACACTATATACTCCTATCATAGCCACACACACATTCATCACACTATATACTCCTATCATAGCCACACACACATTCATCACACTATATACTCCTATCAGAGCCCCACACACATTCATCACACTATATACTCCTATCATAGCCACACACACATTCATCACACTATATACTCCTATCAGAGCCCCACACACATTCATCACACTATATACTCCTATCAGAGCCACACACACATTCATCACACTATATACTCCTATTATAGCCCCACACACATTCATCACACTATATACTCCTATCAGAGCCCCACACACATTCATCACATTATATACTCCTATCATAGCATCACACACATTCATCACATTATATACTCCTATCATAGCAGCACACACATTCATCACACTATATACTCCTATCATAGCAGCACACACATTCATCACACTATATACTTCTATCATAGCACCACACACATTCATCACACTATATACTCCTATCAGAGCCCCACACACATTCATCACACTATATACTCCTATCAGAGCCCCACACACATTCATCACACTATATACTCCTATCAGAGCCCCACACACATTCATCACACTATATACTCCTATCATAGCAGCACACACTTTCATCACACTATATACTCCTATCATAGCAGCACACACATTCATCACACTATATACTCCTATCAGAGCCCCACACACATTCATCACACTATATACTCCTATCATAGCAGCACACACATTCATCACACTATATACAGGGTGGAGAACAACTGAATCAAGAAATCTCTGAAATCCGGCCGGGGCCCAGGGGCCAAGCCCTGGTATTCGCCCCCTGGAAGAAAATGAATTTAGGCAATTTTGAAAGTAATTTAGGGCCTCTCCTGAATTCAAAAAGCACAAAGAAAACATCAATAGAAACAACAACCCCAAAAAAAAAAAGAATGTTTTATGCACATGTCTTTCAAAAAAGTTAAGAATCTTGATTTGTAGGCCTAACAAAGTTTGAGGTCCACCACTGTTACACACAAACTCCACATTTCCAATTTTACTGGGCACACGTTTGTCTATTTTTTAGCTGTAAACAGGCAAGAATTTTTATAATTTTAGAGATATTTAGGGGTACGTTAGTAAAAACACCACATCTTAGGTATTAGTGACTAGTGTATAGATTTAAATGAAATAAAATGCAAAATGAACAGAAATAAATTCTCTTTTGATTATCTACCTTTTTATACTTCTCTTGTCATGTCTTGTTTTTTATTACTCCATGTGTCTACCAAAACAAAAAAGCTTTAAAAAGTCCAAACAAGCCCCCTCCTCTTCTTCAGTGCACTTTCATGCCAGTCTGAAAGATCATATGCATGCACACTACTGACACTACTTGTCTAACTCTAATGTCAGTACCGATCTCTTCCTCCGACTCCAAGTCCATTTCTCTCACTTTAATGTCTAATAAATGGAAGCCTGTAAACTCCCCTTCATCAGTCGAAGAATCCAAACCATCCATTTTAGACACACACACAAGAAAATTTGGAAAAAAAAATCGAAAAAACGAACGCATTTCACAACAGGAAAACCGGAAGTCAATTGCCGGAAGTCTCGCAATCTTTCAAACAACGCGAGAATATAACCAAATGGTTGATACGGACGCTTTTGGACGTTTTGCCTGTTTAGAACTTCGGCCGCTTTTGGCCGCTATGCCCAATAAAGGGTAGCCCCTCAGCTTCTCACACTCGGAACTCAATATTTTTTTCTCGGAAATGCAAATGCCTTCCGCGGAAATCCGCGGATTCGCGGACAGTTCTCCACCCTGTATATACTCCTATCATAGCAGCACACACATTCATCACACTATATACTCCTATCATAGCCGCACACACATTCATCACACTATATACTCCTATCAGAGCCCCACACACATTCATCACACTATATACTCCTATCATAGCAGCACACACATCCATCACACTATATACTCCTATCAGAGCCCCACACACATTCATCACACTATATACTCCTATCATAGCAGCACACACATTCATCACACTATATACTCCTATCATAGCAGCACACACATTCATCACACTATATACTCCTATCACAGCAGCACACACATTCATCACACTATATACTCCTATCATAGCAGCACACACATTCATCACACTATATACTCCTATCATAGCATCACACACATTCATCACACTATATACTCCTATCATAGCATCACACACATTCATCACACTATATACTCCTATCATAGCAGCACACACATTCATCACACTATATACTCCTATCATAACATCACACACATTCATCACACTATATACTCCTATCATAGCAGCACACACATTCATCACACTATATACTCCTATCATAGCATCACACACATTCATCACATTATATACTCCTATCATAGCAGCACACACATTCATCACATTATATACTCCTATCATAGCAGCACACACATTCATCACACTATATACTCCTATCATAACATCACACACATTCATCACACTATATACTCCTATCATAGCAGCACACACATTCATCACACTATATACTCCTATCATAGCATCACACACATTCATCACATTATATACTCGTATCATAGCAGCACACACATTCATCACATTATATACTCCTATCATAGCAGCACACACATTCATCACACTATATACTCCTATCACAGCAGCACACACATTCATCACATTATATACTCCTATCATAGCAGCACACACATTCATCACACTATATACTCCTATCACAGCAGCACACACATTCATCACACTATATACTCCTATCAGAGCCCCACACACATTCATCACACTATATACTCCTATCAGAGCCCCACACACATTCATCACACTATATACTCCTATCATAGCAGCACACACATTCATCACACTATATACTCCTATCACAGCAGCACACACATTCATCACACTATATACTCCTATCAGAGCCCCACACACATTCATCACACTATATACTCCTATCAGAGCCCCACACACATTCATCACACTATATACTCCTATCAGAGCCCCACACACATTCATCACACTATATACTCCTATCATAGCCACACACACATTCATCACACTATATACTCCTATCATAGCCACACACACATTCATCACACTATATACTCCTATCATAGCCACACACACATTCATCACACTATATACTCCTATCAGAGCCCCACACACATTCATCACACTATATACTCCTATCATAGCCACACACACATTCATCACACTATATACTCCTATCAGAGCCCCACACACATTCATCACACTATATACTCCTATCAGAGCCACACACACATTCATCACACTATATACTCCTATTATAGCCCCACACACATTCATCACACTATATACTCCTATCAGAGCCCCACACACATTCATCACATTATATACTCCTATCATAGCATCACACACATTCATCACATTATATACTCCTATCATAGCAGCACACACATTCATCACACTATATACTCCTATCATAGCCCCACACACATTCATCACACTATATACTCCTATCAGAGCCCCACACACATTCATCACACTATATACTCCTATCAGAGCCCCACACACATTCATCACACTATATACTCCTATCATAGCAGCACACACTTTCATCACACTATATACTCCTATCATAGCAGCACACACATTCATCACACTATATACTCCTATCAGAGCCCCACACACATTCATCACACTATATACTCCTATCATAGCAGCACACACATTCATCACACTATATACTCCTATCATAGCAGCACACACATTCATCACACTATATACTCCTATCATAGCCGCACACACATTCATCACACTATATACTCCTATCAGAGCCCCACACACATTCATCACACTATATACTCCTATCACAGCAGCACACACATTCATCACACTATATACTCCTATCATAGCAGCACACACATTCATCACACTATATACTCCTATCATAACATCACACACATTCATCACACTATATACTCCTATCATAGCAGCACACACATTCATCACACTATATACTCCTATCATAGCAGCACACACATTCATCACACTATATACTCCTATCATAGCAGCACCCACATTCATCACATTATATACTCCTATCATAGCAGCACACACATTCATCACATTATATACTCCTATCATAGCAGCACACACATTCATCACATTATATACTCCTATCATAACAGCACACACATTCATCACATTATATACTCCTATCATAGCAGCACACACATTCATCACACTATATACTCCTATCATAGCAGCACACACATTCATCACACTATATACTCCTATCAGAGCCCCACACACATTCATCACACTATATACTCCTATCATAGCAGCACACACATCCATCACACTATATACTCCTATCAGAGCCCCACACACATTCATCACACTATATATTCCTATCATAGCAGCACACACATTCATCACACTATATACTCCTATCATAGCAGCACACACATTCATCACACTATATACTCCTATCACAGCAGCACACACATTCATCACACTATATACTCCTATCATAGCAGCACACACATTCATCACACTATATACTCCTATCATAGCATCACACACATTCATCACACTATATACTCCTATCATAGCATCACACACATTCATCACACTATATACTCCTATCATAGCAGCACACACATTCATCACACTATATACTCCTATCATAACATCACACACATTCATCACACTATATACTCCTATCATAGCAGCACACACATTCATCACACTATATACTCCTATCATAGCATCACACACATTCATCACATTATATACTCCTATCATAGCAGCACACACATTCATCACATTATATACTCCTATCATAGCAGCACACACATTCATCACACTATATACTCCTATCATAACAGCACTGCAGTAAACCATCACACACATTCATCACACTATATACTCCTATCATAGCAGCACACACATTCATCACACTATATACTCCTATCATAGCATCACACACATTCATCACATTATATACTCGTATCATAGCAGCACACACATTCATCACATTATATACTCCTATCATAGCAGCACACACATTCATCACACTATATACTCCTATCACAGCAGCACACACATTCATCACATTATATACTCCTATCATAGCAGCACACACATTCATCACACTATATACTCCTATCACAGCAGCACACACATTCATCACACTATATACTCCTATCATAGCAGCACACACATTCATCACACTATATACTCTTATCACAGCAGCACACACATTCATCACACTATATACTCCTATCATAGCAGCACACACATTCATCACACTATATACTCCTATCATTACAGCACTGCAGTAAACCATCAACCACCATCGCACTCACTTTGTCGGGGTATTTGCTGAGGATGTCTCGCACAGTCTCCAGGTGACCTTGGGCCGCTTCCCTCACCAGGCGGTCCGGCCCTGTCTCCATGCCCTGGGAGGTGCGCAGATCCTCCAACTGGGCCAGAAAGGAGGTAAACTCTGCTGTAACGCAACACACAACATTGCTACATAACCACAAGGCACAGTTTTTGATAAGCAGCATATTAACACACATACGTAACTATAAATATTTTCATTCCACATATTTGTTCAATCTGCTAAGAACTACTGCACAAGAGAAACTGAAGCAGTTATTTTGTGACTGGTCATCCCAAACAAAAGATGACACAACGTGACATTTCAATAATGGGTCCCAGACAATATGACTTCAGAGATTCATTTCACCAGATTAACCAAAATCTCTGCTTCACTATACATATGTCAAGACTAAAAATGTGTGCAATCCGTCTTGATTTTACGATGAAAACCTGATGTAATTTTCATCTTCGAAGACAAATCTCTTCGTCAAAATATACAAAGAAGACCTCTTATAAAAATACCTCGGGATAACTTTAGAGACAAAATACTTTAGATCAATAATCAGCTGTTAAAAGCAAGGAGAAGCAACGTGTCTCGATGATCATTCTTTAGCCCAGAAAAAAAATACAACCCATGTTTCAATGCTGAAGAGGCTGATCATCAAAGCTCCTCATTGCATCTCAACTCAATTATGGATATTTATTAATGTACTAAATTGTTGGTATATAGCAATGTTTCCAGTCCAAGAGCTGCTCAAAGTGCTGCATGGATGATACAGGATGTCATTCAAGCCGCCCCAGGCACCCACTGTCCCAAGCATCCACCCAGGCACCCACTGTCCCAGGCACCCACTGTTCAAGGCACCCACTGTCCAAGGCACCCACTGTACCCAGGCATTCAACCAGGCACCCACTGTCCCCAGGCACCCACTGTCCCCAGGCACCCACTGTCCCCAGGCACCCACTGTCCCCAGGCACCCACTGACAGCCTTTGGGTGCATCCTGACACCCCACCGCACCATGCTGCTCACTCTTTAGACAAGTCATCACCATTGCCTTATCGGCCGTAAACCATGCCAGCCAAGCTTATATTACTGCTGCTACAGCAATCGGGAAAAACACGTACCCTTTATTCAAATATCAATATCTTTTTGACTCCCTAACATTTTTTCAACCGCTGTTAACATATTCTTGAAGAACAATGATTTTGCTCAACAACGACACCAAACCCAACTATTTTTTAATAAAACGTCTTGCTTGTATGCCTGTTTAAAATAAGGTGTAAAACTGAACACTTTCCTATACTATCCCACAGCACCACAGACGATCGGTTACGCAGCGTACTTAATCTTTCTCTGTACTCAGCAACCCTCATGGCTTCGCTCAGTGTCAAACCAGTCTATTCTCCAATGTTATCTCCCACCTCTTTTTCTGTTTCCTCTTCTTCTGCCTCCTTGCACCATGCCTTGCAGGATAGTCTTTGCAAGGCCTGATGCTCTGGTGATGTGGCCATACCATCGGAGTTTCCGTTTCTTCACCACTGTGAGCAGGTCATCGTGTTGTCCAATGGCTTGTGACAGTCTGTCAGACTTAATCATTGTTGATAATCTGGGTATAGAAAATGCCCAGAAGTCTTCTGTAGCACCTCATCTCTCGAGAATTTGGAGGATTTCTTCTTATTCTTTCGGACATGAAGGAACTGGGGGTCTCCATTTGGTGTGGTTGTAAAGGTCGGAGCAGTACTCTGTCCATCTATCCAAAACTGTAAGGCACAAGCCAAACTTGCTTTGGATAGTAGAGACCTTGGGCTGTTTAACACTTCTCAGCCGTTTCACAGTCTTGTAGGCCTTCTCACTGTTGTTTTTGTTCAGACTGTTCTCTATTTCCTGGCATTGATCTTCTATCCAGGTCTCCTTTGCTGTGAGCAGGGCCCAATCCTCTCCAGGCTATTGGTCACAGCTGAAATCACAGTGTGACTCGCCTTGGCCCTGAGCATGTGGTCGTTGAACCTATAGTAAAACGAGGTTCCTCCATCCTGTCTGGTGACTTTTGTATAGAAAACTTTCACGCAGGAATGCCATGCTGACATCACCCCTTAAAGTTGCCTCTTATGACATGCTGGGAAACATAGGGTCTATTTTATTTAGTGCCCGAACCCACAGGCCATCCAAACACTTTGCGAACTTGTATACATTCACATGCAAATACAGCTAACACTGCTCAAAATCCTGACTTTTGCCAACAACATGCTACCACTCTTTTGAAAGCCAGGCATGTCTGCTTGCAGTGACAACCATTAACTTTGTTGCAAGCTCTGTTATCTGTTTTAAGTTGCAAGCTCTATTTTAAGGAAGATTGAAGACCGTAAAGTACACTATCCATTGTCGCACTGTAAGACAGAAATGGTCACATTGAAACCTTGACTGCATCTCGTTATCACTTTACTTATGAAGAGGATTTGGATAGAATAGTATTGTAATAGTGTATCAGTTTGTTTACTCCAACCTCCCCCTCCCCAACATTCATGCATCAGTTTACAGGATGTTAAGCATAACCTAAGCTGTTACCAAACACCGAATTTTATATGTGAAGCTCAGACTCAACTTATGTAATGCCTAAAGTCTGCTAAAGATGTTCACGGGATCTGTCCATGAAACAAAAGCATTGATCACCCAAATTAGCTGCGTTTGCTCCTCCCTATAGCTTGAATATTGTCCTTTAGTATTTTTTTTAAAGGGTCGCATCACTCTGCCTCTCTCTAATAAAGCAGACATAAAACACACCCACTATCCTTAAATAATAATAGCTCTTGGCTCTTTTTCAATGTTCGATGGCTGTGAACATATTGGGAACAAACAAATGAGATTTGTAGAAAAGGTACTACTGTAAATGATAAAGCGCCAACACTAAACTCTTTGTTTGCTCTAAACGCTTACACCCATCTCCAAACCCAACAAGCACCAAATCCGCTCTCCGACAGCCTGGCTACGCTAGGGTCACTTAGCCAGTGCATCTCCTTTCCAGCTGCCATCTTCCCTCGTAAATCGCTTTTAGGTGACAAGTTGTAAAACAGACCCAGACAGACAGTAGTTATGGC
The DNA here is from genome assembly GCA_036898135.1 of Oncomelania hupensis. Lineage (NCBI taxonomy): Eukaryota > Metazoa > Mollusca > Gastropoda > Littorinimorpha > Pomatiopsidae > Oncomelania > Oncomelania hupensis. The sequence goes on from CM072524.1 coordinate 31,794,660, forward strand.
AGCAGTGGTTGATATGGAAAACGTAGACACATATTTGTCAGTATTGTTCTGTTGAAATGTGCCTTTGATGCGGTCGGACAAGTTTGCCACTCTAAGTGAACAAAAGCTCCGATCACTATTACTACGAAAACAGTGCCCGCACGCTCCACACATGTACGCACAAAAAAAACAAGAGTGAGAGAGAGAGAGACAGAGAGAATCAAATGAACAATACAGAGAGAGCATTTAGGTCACAAAAATGACTCTGAAACCAACGTGATGTCTTTCTTCAAACTGAGGTTGCACTGAAACTAATTATACCAGTACAAAGCGTCCCCTATTCTCTATACATTGTGCAAAAATTGTATTCAGAAAAGGTCACATTCACTCGCTAGAGAGCAAAACGTAAACCCACTGAAAGCCAGTTTTTAATACATGATATATGACGGCCTCTTTCTCCTTGCCCGGCCTAGTGAAGCAAGGTGTTGTGACTGCGGACTGCAGCTAAAGAACAACTTTTAGCACTGTGGCCAGCAGCTGTGACCCAGACGACTGAGCACTATCCTGTTGATTGGGGAGAAGGGACCTAATGCTTGCTGAGTGTATTTATGTAATTGGAACTCATCCATCCAGGACATGAGTGTCAGAATTAGTAAAGTTCACGCAATGGAATGCACGCGTGCTCAGACTGGACATGGGTTTATACTGTCAACCGAAGGATCATTAATACGATACTATCTCGGGCCTTAGACCTTTCCATTGCCTTACGTAGTCTGTCATCCCAAGGATCATTGATACGATACTATCTCGGGCCTTAGACGTTTCAATTGCCCTACGTAGTCTGTCATCCCAAGGATCATTGATACGATACTATCTCGGCCCTTAGACCTTTCAATTGCCTTACACAGTCTGTCATCCGAAGGATCATTGATACGATACTATCTCGGGCCTTAGACATTTCAATTGCCTTACGTAGTCTGTCTCGCTGGTGATGGCCGCTGAGCGTATTTTCAGGGTTGTGGGGCACGCTGTGGGTGGAGACAGGGCGTGCAGCAGGAAGGGTTGAACGTCCACACTTGGCCCTCCACTTGAACCCTCAAGTCTCCGTCACTGTACACCTTTAGTACCACGCCAGTCTGACCTAAGGTCTGAAAACCATTTCAAAACAAAAGGTTAAACTTCAACCTCAACTTGCTGGCTGTAGAAGGTCTTTTGACCTGTTCATCACTCCAATGTAGTAATGACAAATTTACATGCTGGAGTGGTGATTAAAAAAAAAGGAACAATTATTATTTGTACTTACTAGACTGCACAGCTGCAACTTTTGATTTCCCAGTTGCAATTCAAGAAGTTTATCAGTCCAAATGTGTGGAAGTGTGAACATTAACGTCTACACCCACCATTGGACACTAACGTCTACACCCACCATTGGCCATGAACGTCTACACCCACCATTGGACATGAACGTCTACACCCACCATTGGACATGAACGTCTACACCCACCATTGAACATGAACGTCTACACCCACCATTGAACATGAACGTCTACACCCACGATTGGACATTAACATCTACACCCACCATTGAACATGAACGTCTACACCCACCATTGAACATGAACGTCTACTCCCACCATTGGACATAAACGTCTACACCCACCATTGAGCATGAATGTCTACACCCACCATTGAACATGAACGTCTACTCCCACCATTGGACATGAACATCTACACCCACCATTGAACATGAACGTCTACACCCACCATTGAACATGAACGTCTACACCCACCATTGTTGATATGGCAGACAGGGATAACCAGCCCAGGGAGGAGGAGGTAGGGACCTAAATCAACACTGAACCCCCAGAGCTATCACACTGCTAAGATGGACAGTGAAAAACGGCCACTTTTTATCTTGCCCAACATGGGATTGGAGCCTGGGTTCATCGGCGTGCCGGGAGAAACGCTCAACCTCTGAGCTTCGGCGGTGGGACAACAAAATATCTCTCAGGTAATTGAAGCACAAAGGGTCATAAAGTGTCAACATTAAAACACAAATTTAAAAAAAAAAAGTTTTAAAACAGTGAGATGGAATCAGAGATCAGCAATTGTACCACTGCAAGGACCACAATACTTCATGCGCTGCTAACACAAGTAAGGAACCATGTTCAATAGGGAGTGACTTTTCAACCAGCTGTAGAACTTGGTGAAAGCCAAAACTTGAGTTATGAAATAAAGCACTGACTACGGCTGACCTGTCTCATGATGTCGGTCCATTCTCCGTGGTTCTTCTGCAACTCTTTGACTTGCAGTTCGTCTTCAATGATCTTCACCCTCTCCCCTTCGCTGAACGTTTGTACCTGCAAGGAAGACAAGATTTTCAGGCGGGTACATTATGACATGATACAAAACTTCATAAGTCATTTTGTGAGTGCGTAAACTGCAAGAGTAGATGGTATCCAATTCTTTTCCTTTAGAGAAATCACTAAGGTGCAACTACGTCTAAACAGATCACTCCCAACCCCTTCACCTCCTCCCTCCAAGGACATCAGTCAACAAACTGTTTTCATCTTCACAGGCTTGCCTTTCGGAGTGCGTCCGCATGAAACGTCCAGCGATTGGCGCAACCCTCGTACTGAACTCTCACGTCACCTCTGTCAGTGATGCGGTGAACTGTAGCCCACTTTCCCCACATACTGAAACACAAACAACACATCTGATGATGATGATAATAATAATGATGCTACATACATACTTGTTTTCCAATTAACCAATCAGGATCAAAGTGCACCTTTGATGTAACCTTTGAGTTCCTCGCTTTTTCCCCTATATGAAAATGCCATAGGATTTTTAGTTCAAATGATTAGTTTGTACTTCAGTCACCAACTTTGATCGACTGTGTTACTGACAACAACAAAAAAACAAACACATCATGCTCTTCCCCTTCATTTAGTGGCACCGGAGGAGGACGCAACCAAATATAAATTGACGGTATAATAAATTCCCATCAAAAGCTCAACACCATATCAAAACCTGACCTCTGACATTCGCTGATTCCATCCTCCATGGCCTTCCTGCATCTGCTTCAGCACTTCTGTCTCAAGGTCGCAGCGAACTTTGTCTCCGACCTTGAACAGGCACGGGGTTACTGGGTTGACCATCTCTACCGCCTCCCCTGTCAACACAACAAATCAACGTTACACAACTTCCTGGGGGGTTCCAGGCAAGAAGTGGGGGTCTTAGGCGGCTTTGCTTAATCCTGATGGCAGTGGGAGCCTTGAGAAGGTCTTTGACCTGGCATTTGGCCGTTTTTTGACTAAACAGATGATTTTGACACTAGCTGACAGCTAAACGCCGTGAGCAGGCCTGTGTGTTTGGAAGTTTTGGTGTGCTGTATAACTTGTCATTCATTCATTCAAAGCTGGATGTCAGAGCTCTACCAAGCACAGGTTGTATATGAGTGTTTGCCTTCAACAACCTCTGACAGTGGGGTCAGCGTCACTGCCAGGCTGACTGCCTTTATAACCTTGATAACAGCCCAAAAGCGGCAACAGGTCTAGCTATCGCCCTTTATAAAAGAACCCTTAATGTACTTCATGATCTTTACATTGCTGAAAGATTTCTTTGTGAAGTGTTAACATAAACAGCAGAAACATGTAATTTTAGACAATGTTTTCCACACATTACATTTGTGTCATAGCTCTTTCTCTCAACGTGAGAGGAAGTGAGTTTCCAACAACATGCAAAATTCGTTTTGAAAGTGTTTTTTTTTTTTAATGCAATAAAGCTGAGGCAACTGCTAACACAGCATGGAAATCACAAGCGTGAAGGGTAAACAGAACAAAACTTTTACAGCATGACAAATGTTTGAGTGTGCCTGATTTATCACACGCTTGAACTGGTACAGACATAGACACAAGCTTTGGGGACAAAAACTTTGTACAGGGAAAGAACAGGCATTGGATTGAATGAAATCAACAAGGTGGCCTCAATCTGAAATGTTGAACAGAATGCTGTTTGGCATAATGTGTGAAGAAAGAATTTGCAAATGGCCTCCAGCATCTCTCAAGCTTATAACCCACGAACGTCATGCATGCACTGCAAAATACTCATCATCAGCATAGTCCTGATTGACACCATCTTCTTCATAAGCTGCAAGCAATACAATAGGACAATTCAGGCTAAAGATATTCATTTATTCACTGGTCTTGTATTGCGATCTTTCAGCTCAAGAGCTGCTCAATACGCTGGCCAATACAAAATCTAATCACAAACTGCCTACTTGCTCATACATGTCAAGTCTTACGTTTTTTCTGTAATTCTTACGTATTTTCAAGTTTTTTCCCACCTTACGGCGTAAGATGAAAATCTTACGTATTTTTTCTTTTTCCCGACCCTTTTTTTTTAATCCGAAATTTTTATTTTATTTTAATCCGAAACACAGTCTAGAGAACAATTCTGAGTCACGCTCGCTCGCGATCGTGATCTCGGAGGAAGTACGGGCCTAGCGCATGCCCATAGCATTTCTATACACTGTTTCCGTCTTGGAGGAAAGGTTTCCGTTCATTCAGCTTATTGAAAATGGCGAAATAACCAGCAAAAAAAAGCGTGTATTCATGTCGGCAACGCAGTGTATTTTAGATTCTTTTTTCTATTAAGTAATTTGGATTGTTTTTTGTTTGTTGTTGTTGTTGTTTTTGAGAGGGGGGAGGGGGGGAGGGGGGAGGGGTGTTTTTTTATTTTCTGCAGTGGATAAAGCACAGTTATAAAATTATTATTATTGTTTTATTTTATTTTTATTTGTATGTGCGTGTTTACCGTTTTACGCATTTCTTATGGTTTTCGATAGAAAATTATGGTCTCTCGGGCCAAAAATTATGGTCAGAAGCTCCAAAAGCTTGACATGTATGCTTGCTGTCTGAGACATTACAATGAAAAACAAAAAGTCTTGACAATAGGTTAGTCCCTCATACCTCTATTACCTACAACCAATAGGTTACATAAAGCTGGCCCTCACAAAAGGACGTCTCTCTCTCTCTTATGATCAAAAGACTATTGGAATACGTTTATAATAAAACTACTGAATGTCATATATGTGCGTTTGTCTCAACTGAGCAATCAGGCTCAAATGTGGGCAATATGGACCAACCATGCACGCTCACCTGTTACACACTCTGACATAGGCAACAAGCTCACATTTTTTTCACTCAAACATGGCAAGGAGATTGCTATCAGAAGACAAAAAGGAAATTAGTTTTGTAAAATTGGAATTTTTTTTTGATTGACATCATCCAGTCAAGTCACCTCATTAACTCAATTCTTGCCAAGTAAGCTAAGCAAGTGTTTTCTCCTGTCCAAGAACATTTTGCCAAACACAAGTAAAATTCGTAGCGTTGGTTAAATAAAAATAATACAGGGTGGAGAACAACTGAATCAAGAAATCTCTTAAATCCGGCCGGGGCCCAGGGGCCAAGCCCCGGTATTCACCCCCTGGAAGAAAATGAATTTATGCAATTTTGAAAGTAATTTAGGGCCTCTCCTGAAAGCAAAAAGCACAAAGTAAACATGAATAGAAACAACAACAACAAAAAAAGAATGTTTTATGCACATGTCTTTCAAAAAGGTTAAGAATCTTGATTTGTAGGCCTAACAAAGTTTGAGGTCCACCACTGTTACACACAAACTCCACATTTCCAATTTTACTGCCCAGGCACACGTTTGTCTATTTTTTAGCTGTAAACAGGCAAGAATTTTTATAATTTTAGAGATATTTAGGGGTACGTTAGTAAAAACACCACATCTTAGGTATTAGTGACTAGTGTATAGATTTAAATGAAATAAAATGCAAAATGAACAGAAAAAAATTCTCTTTTGATTATCTATCTTTTTATACTTCTCTTGTCATGTCTTGTTTTTTTATTAATCCATGTGTATAAAAAAAAAAAAGTTTTAAAAAGTCCAAACAAGCCCCCTCCTTTTCCTCACTTTTATGCCAGTCTGAAAGATCGTATGCATGCACACTACTGACACTAATTGTCTAATGTCAGTACCGATCTCTTCCTCCGACTCCAAGTCCATTTCTCTCACTTTAATGTCTGATAACTGGAAGCCTGTAAACTCCCCTTCATCAGTCGAAGAATCCAAACCATCCATTTTAGACACACACACAAGAAAATTTGAAAAAAAAAATCGAAAAAAACGAACGCATCACAGAGAAAACTTGTGGAAATGCAGTCGAATGTTTTCACAACAGAATAAACCGGAAGTCAATTGCCGGAAGTCTCGCAATCTTTCAAACAACGCGAGAATATAACCACATGGTTGATACAGACGCTTTTGGACGTTTTGCCTGTTTAGACCTTGGGCCACTTTTGGCCGCTATGCCCAGTAAGTGGTAGCCCCTCAGCTTTTCACACTCGGAACTCAATATTTTTTTCTCGGAAATGCAAATGCCTTACGCGGAAATCCGCGGATTATTCTCCACCCTGATAATAACAAATAATTTGTGCTTTAATTTCATTGTCTTTTGCTATATGATGTGTGTAGACTGATGTTTGTTTTCTAATTGCTTATAAGTAAATATATGTTTGGGAAAATATTCTGTTATTCCGTTTATTATTATTATTCCGTTTATTATTTATTATTATTATTATTTATTTCCCCTGGGACTGGGCATTGAAAATGCCAGAGATGGATCGATCCACTCCTCATTACTCTCACTTCTTCCAAGCACATTTTGTGATTCAATAATCCAAACTATCACTATTGAAGACGCATCTTTTTAGAGAGGCCTTTTTTTAGGCACCATGAGTGAGTGTTGCTAGTTATTTTTGGTGTTGGGATGTGTATGTGGTTGCGTGTTATTGACCAAAGTGCGCATGTTGTGTTTACATTTGTTGTGTAAAGCGCTCTGTGATTTTGGAAAGTGCTGTATAAATTGCCTGTTATTATTATTATTATTATATCACTATCAGTATGATTTTCACAAACTTTATCCTACCCTACATCGGGTTCCATAAAGAGCACGTTTCTAGGCTCATCCATTGTTGTTGTTTTTTCCCATTTCAACACTCCAAATAACTCAACAAATAACTTCAGATTGTCACTAGCATGATAATGCTCTATCTAGAGTTGTTTCCCTTGCTTATTTTCTGTAAGGGAGGTTACTCGGTACAGTAGTACTGACCATACTAAAAGTACTCGTTCGCACGGGGATCCCACGTTCGCAATAACTGTACGAACATGAAGCCCCTGTTCGCCGTAAAAAATGAATTAACGAACAAAGTAAATGACAACACACACAGAGAGAAACAAAATTGACAAACAGAGAAGAAGTTGAAGCACAACTGTGACCTAAAATGGGAAGGTGATCTCTGTAGTAGAACCCTCCAGAACTAGGCGTGATGTACTTGAGGTCCACCTTGCCTTTGTGGCCCACACGATACACGTTTGTGGACCCTGTGGACCATGTCACGTGGGCTACGCTGCGACCGGACTCTGAATCCCAGCCCCGGATGTCTGTCACCTTGCCGATCTTCCCTTCTCCACCTGGGATAAAACAATACAACAGAAATCTAGTGATCACCGAGGTTACAATGAAGGGTTATTAAGGAAGTAATATTTCAGTGTACGAGGGAAAACGGAGGGGAACTGCCGGAACCTTCAAGAAAAATGTTAACACATCTAGAGATATTTTAAAAAAAGGTCCAATGGAATAAAAAGAGAGGGCTAAATGAGCCTTTGAACAGTCTAAGACTACACACAACACCTCTCTATTCATTCAATTGGACCTGTTACCGCTTCAACATTGTAATATAGATCTTAGTGACAAGGTTCACCCACATAGTGTTGGACAACATTTTAATATAGATCTTAGTGACAAGGTTCACCCACATAGTGTTGGACAACATTTTAATATAGATCCTAGTGACAAGGGTCACCCATATAGTGTTGGACAACATTTTAATATAGATCTTAGTGACAAGGGTCACCCTTATAGTGTTGGGCAACAAGCTTTTTATTTTTCTTCTAAATATGCAGTCAAGATTGATTTCAAGCAGCATGGAATCTAGGACCAACCTCAATATAAGTGCCCAATTTTTGAAAAAGAGAAAATCAATACACTTTTTTCCCCAATGATGACTAAGAACATAAGACGCAAGACAGTTACTTGGTTTAGAGGGCACATTGGAAACTTTGTTTCCGGACATGCAAAAACAATAAGAAGAAAAATGATAACAAGTGTATAATATTAGTTGTTTGAATAATACAAAGTTATTGTAAAATAACCTAGCTGAGTGAACAGATGACTGCTGATTGTTGAAGTAATGACCAGTGATGAAACCGTACACAAAACCATTACAGAAAGACAACCAACAGGCTTGAAATAAGGTCAGTTGAAATGATCAGATCTTCACTTACTATAATATCAGTACTGACAGCTATGGGTAAAACAGTGGGGTCCCTACATTGAAGTCAATAATTGTTTGACATATATGTACTGCGCAGTCAATCACTAAATAAGTAAGACATCACAGGAAATCAAATGATAAACAACTTAAGTGAACAATGACAAATCTTACCAAATTGCCCACATGTTTTCACACCAACCAACAACAAACCAAGCTGAACTGAGCATTCAAACAACTCATAACAGATGTCAAAATATAGTTTTACCAATCTGGTTGTCATCACAGCCTGAAAGTCAATAAGGAAGCAAGGAAATATTGATGACATTTTGCTGTAAAATCCTTACAGTGATAGAATGTAATGGCTAGTCTGTGATTTTATCTCACAGTGACCACAGTAGCCCATAATGGCCCATTGCCTGACACTTGTGACTTATGTCAGTTCAATTCCTTCAGGCAGTCACGTGACAGGTCTCATCACTGTGCAATGAAATCAGAGGCCAGCAGTTCAAATGTCCCACTGTAGGGATCACAGTACGCTTGGCTTCATGCAAATGCAGTTCTATTTAGGAAAGTTCTAAGATATTGGCAGTAGGGAGTTACTTTCCAACCACCCTGTATAAGACTACAATCCATCCATCAAACAGTGAAATAAAAATGGCTGACCATCCTGGTTTGCCCAGTCCCAGTCCGGTCCTCGGATGACTCTGGCCCCAGCAAATATTCCAAAAATCTGAACCTTGGCACTGGTCGACCGCTTGGGCAGCTTCACACTGAAAAATGTAATTTCCTCAGTCTCAGTCTCTCTCTCTCTCTCTATATATATATATATATGTCACAATCAGCACAATTTGGAAAAGCCTTGCATTCAATATAAAAGCCAGGGAATGAATGATAGACCAGCCATTAGCAACATAAATTTCATTTTTGGCTGGTGGGGTGCTGCTGCTGACAATGTTGATCTTCACACTACAGTTGCTGTACTCAAAACCTTATCATATGCTGGGACCTATAGGGGCACATTTATAACAACTTGTTCTCCTTTTACACAATCTTTATAAGTGTATGAACTTATTGGCAACCGGGACTAATTTTTGTGTGCACCAGTGATTGTACTAGGGATTTTCAAACCAGTTCCATCATTGACAGCCTTCCATGACCTCAAATCTGTAACAAAACTGGTCTACATCAGCCTATCCATGGCAAAGATGCCTTTCAACAGAAAAATGTCATTAGTCGCGTGAAAGCATTCAATGTGAAAGTTACATTTATGCAAATTCATTTGGCTTGTAAAGCTGTCATTCAGTGATTGTGACAGAAAGCAAGTCAACTTTGCTGAAGGAGTAAGACTGAATAGGGCAGTTTGTACTACACAGGTGATGTAGGCGCTAGCTGAGTGTGGGAAATCTATCAAGCATAGGTTGTGGATAGGCCTATGCCCTCAACGACCTCTGACACGCATATTGGGATCTGCATTTCCTTCGCACCAGCTGCGCTGCCTGCCTCTATAAGCCAGTAGCATTCCAACACAGCCCAATAGCATCAAACCGCCTGTTGAAAACAAACCGTCATCATACAAATGAACAATGTTGTAAAAATCCTTTTACCCTTTACACGACAGCGAATCAAATCGCTGAAAGGCATGGTTGAGGTCATGCTTGTCAGCCATATAACACAAAGTGCAAAGGTCAAAGTCACGGCAACGGATACATTTCCATCGCATGCCTTGAATCCCTTGTTTCTGACAAGCATCACAGATAATGTTGGTGTGGCGGATGCCTGAAAAAAATAAACAATACATAAATTAAGTAAAATAAGTAGAATAATGTCACCAATACATTTTGTTTGTTTCTTTAGCTCTGTCATTATTTTGTTACTATATTATATTATTTTAACTTTCAATAATTGCAACACACAATATTTGATTTTCAATGCCGACCAAAGTCCACCACGAACACTGTGAAACAATTCCTGTCACCTTAAAAATATATCCCCAGCTGCCAAATTTTTGTTGACGGTCATGTCATCTCAGATGCAGCACAGCTTTATTCCAACCTAAAGTCAAGTTCTGAAATCTATGCAAATATTTATCAATCTGATTGTACAAGGGATTTTATCTTTTCAGTGACTGAAGTGATGACACAAGTGGCCTCCCTTCATGACTGCACACTTTTGTAAGCTAGTAGTTGAAAAAATGTTACAAACAATGGAGGAATTCAATGACACCAGCATCTTATTGAACAAAAAGTGGCCAAAGATATCAGGGTGGCCTCATGGCATAGTGGGTTTGTCGCCAGTTTCCTATGCTGAAGGATGCGGGTTTGATTCCCACAAGGGGCGAACTTATGTAACTAAGGTAGGAGACTACTGAGGTCACTGAGGGTTTTCTCCGGGTACTCCAGTTTGCTCCCCCCCTTCATAAATGGTATTGGATAGTCAATCTAAAATTTCACAAATAAAAGTTTGAATTTCATTTCCATCTTCTAATAGTGACTTGCCTTTACACTACATGTTTGAGTGATGAATGTATGAAGGAGTTTCTGTAACATGGGAGCATGTACGTTGGTTCCATGTATTCTTTTTCATGTTTCTTTTAGGTCTTCACATAATTAATTAGTGTCTTGTTTTTGTTTTACGTCTTTCCGTATGTATTTTGATATTAACGTTAAGTATAAATGTGGGAGAACTGCGCTTTGAATTGATGTCATTAGGATATAAGCGCTCTATAAATACCCTTATTATGAATTATTATTACATCGCCATGCTTTGAGTCTGATTTAGGAATAAGGCACGTTATAGCATCCAACATTATTATCTTATTGAAATTTTCCACGCACTCACTGTTAGGGTACATACCAGCAGTAGCGTTGTCATAGACGCGGAGGTCGTAAGCACCTTGGTAACCTACGCGGTAGTTTGTTCGAGCACCCGAGTCCCAGTGAACCACCACTGTCTTGTCCGGTGAGGTCTGACTGCCTGGTCGTCCCACCTCCACAACCGTCCCCACAAACCCCTCCCCTCCATCCTGGTTCCCCCACTTCCAGTCCGGCCCACGTACTACGCGAAGGCCCACCTCCATGCCTTGGCTGCCTCCTACCTGCTCACAGTATGTCAAAAGTCACCATTAGCATAGCATAGCATAGTATGGCACACAGGCTAAAAGCCTCTAGCCCTCTTTTATCTCTTAATTAAGGTCACTGGACAAACTGCAAGACCCTGAGGTGGCAAAATATCCCAAGCCACAACTGGAGGGAAATTTGCACCACTGCTCATTTTGGGAGCAGGTGATCCTATCCTATCCTATCCTGTCCCGTAACATGAAGGTCGTAGGTGCACCACAGATGATTGTTTAACCAGCATACTCCATCTTTCTCTGTCCTCAGCAGCCCTGATGGCTTCGCTCAGTGTCAAACCAGTCCAATCTCGAATGTTGTCCTCCCACCTCTTTTTCGGTCTCCCTCTTCTTCTACCTCCTTGCACCTCCGAGCAGGTGAAGTAGATGTCAAACACCATGATCACCACCTTCAACTCAGCTGTGACAGATAACACCACTGAGATCCTTGACAAGCACCGCCAAAAGAAGAAACCGTTGATCACACCTGAACTTTTGGACCTGTGTGACCAGCGAAGAGAGATGAAAAAGAAAAAGAACACCTCAAAGGGAGCTGATGACTACTGAAAAGTTAACAATGACATCCAAAAAGGCATGCACAAAGCAAAGGAGAACTGATAGAAGATCAATGCCAGAAAAATATAAAAGTCTGAACAAGAACAACAGCAAGAAGGCCTACCAGACTTTGAACGACTGACAAACTTGTGTTAAACAGCCCTACTAGGCCTAGATCTCCATGATCCAAAGCAAGTCTGGCATATGCCTTACAGAAGAACAAGAAGTCTTGGATAGATAAACAGAGAACTGCTCAGACCTTTACAACCACACACCAAACAGAGACTAATCAGTTCTAGCATGCCCCTTCTATCTATCCTCTATCCTGTCCAGTAACCCGGAGGTCGAAGGGGCACCAAAGATGATCGTTTAACCAGCATACTCCATCTTTCTCTGTCCTCAGCAGCCCTGATGGCTTCACTCAGTGTCAAACCAGTCCATTCTCGAATGTTGTCCTCCCACCTCTTTTTCGGTCTCCCTATTCTTCTACCTCCTTACACTGTGCCTTGCAGAATAGTCTTTGCAAGGCCTGATGATCTGGTGACATGGCCATACCATCGGAGTTTCCGTTTCTTCACCACTGTAAGCAGGTCATCGTGTTGTAAGCATGCCCCCAGAACAGAGAAAAGAAGAAATCCTCCCAATTCTCCGAGAAGAAGTTGAGGCAGCAGTGCAATCGCTGAGGAAGAGGAAGACAGTGGGAGTGGACAACATATCGGCAGAATTGCTTCAAACAGGAGGAGAAACGATGTCATCTTGGACAGAGATGCATGTGGACTAATGTAATGTCTCTGAAAGGGGACAGATCATTATACCTATCTTGAAATGATCAGTCACAAAATTCATCCATACAACAATAACCTAATACCAGCAGCAATGCAGAACAACAACTTAGTTTGCTAATGACAAACGATAGATTCATGCGCGCATCATTTTTGAGTCTAGAGCGGAGACTCGCTTTCATAACAACTCCAGTCTCAGTGGAGTCCACAAAGAACACTTATTTTGTCCCACACAAGCAACATGGCATGCTGATGAATTATGCTTTTTATTTATCTCCATTTGATTCAAAAGCAAGTTCAATGTATACTATCATCTGGAAATTTATAATCAATATTTGGTATTCATTTTAAAATCAGCTGATCACAATATAATATGCTGATTATTAGTTTCACCATGACAGACCACAACCTGAATAAATCATTAAATGATAGGGAATAACTCAAAACAATGCAAAGCTAAAAATAAACAAAGGTTAAAAAAAATAATAATAATAAAACGTTAAAACCGCCCGAACGTTTACAAATGTGATAAATTTTGTGGTCTTTTCCCTTGTTCTGTTGTTAATAAGTAAATAACAGCATAGAATTCACGATTCATGGCATTCCTAAAGCAGACTAAACTTGGATGCTGGCCATTTCACGTAACTGCTTGTTTACCGTCTCAAGGTAGGTCGTGTAAAATCTTATTTCGGAACGTCAGCACTTTTCAGATAATGGTTGTACAATGTAAATTCATTAGATCCGGTACTGATGTTTACTTTATTCAGCATCAAATGACGTTAGTCTGCCACCATAGCAATTTCACACGGCCTGTTAAGAAGGAAACCTAAGTATTAACGTTTGGGTGAGAGAATTCTCATTCCTACAAATATGGTGTAAAGTAAAACCCTTTATTTCCCGTTTACCTATGTCAAATAAATGATCAATAACCTCACCTGCAGTTATTCAATGTCTTTGTAGTGATGACCGTACTCAGGATATTAAATTTGTGGACTCCTCCATAAAAGTCCAGCAGCGGAAGTACATAACAGGCAATATGATTGGCCATTAATCCAAAATTAAATTTCTTGAAATTCTTTAAGATTTAGAATTGTGTTCTAGGTAGAAGTAACAGCAAAAACGCAAACCAAATAAACTACATTATTGCAAATTTTATTTCAAAGTTTGACACGTTAGTTCAGGTATTTGTTGATGGCTGTTCTTTCTACCGCTTTACCTCCCGCCATACATCCCAGTAAATTGAATAATTGTTCACCATTGATTACATGCTTTTTACTTAAAAATTGTCCTTGAGGGCATTTGTCTATGTCATGCATTTATTTGTATTGCAAACGTAATATTATTGGAGTCTCATTTACATAATAAGGCTATTTTGTATAACCGGGGCACTTCGGGTATGGACTGCATTGCTAATTTACCGGTAGGCAATTGATTGGAAATGGAATAGCTCCTTCCAAAGATGGAAGTTCTGACTGGATTTTTCAGACTGCATCGAACGTGAATTGTTTGTGATCGGACTAGAATAGAGTGCACAGATATTGTGATTGAAACAGAAAGTGTATTGTGACTGTCTATAACGTTTTATGTTAAATAATGACGCCATGGTTTGCTGGCATGAGCCTCCTTTTCACGGTAGTCTGAGTCGGTAGAAAATATTTGGTCGCCATTTTGCTTGTCTATTTCTGGGGTCATTGTGAGGTTTTTATTTTTTCCGCACATCCTTCGGGATGGGGGAGACCAAGATTATCTACCACATTGACGATGAAGACACCCCATATTTGATCAAACTCCCAGTGCCTGCAGATCGCGTGACACTCGGAGACTTCAAGAATGCTCTCAATCGACCGAATTACAAGTTCTTTTTCAAGTCTATGGACGATGACTTTGGGTAAGTCTGTAGATTATGTGATAAGATTTTCATGTCTGTAGAGCCACTTGTCATTTACGACCGATGCCACTTTCAGTAAATGCAGGGTTTTCAGCAGATCTTTGGCACTTGTGGCTGTTGATTGTGCAGACAAGATAGGCTAGCAGAAAGCATCACCCCCATTATCTCCCTTCCCCTGCAATTGTTACATTGTACAAACTGCCCCACTCCCAGTTCCAGACATTTCTGCTGCCTCTCTTTGATCTTCCAGAATGAATCACTCTTCATATTTTTATGAGGTGCAGGTCAGATCTAGCAAGTAGGCAGTACTTACTGGCTAGCATTCATACTATAGCATTGATTAAGTTGAAAGATACAAAATAAAGTAGCGGACAGGGATTGACATTTCAGTTTGCTTCACAGCTTGTTGTTTGAGCTCATTCCAAGTTTTGTTTGGCCTTCTGCTGGTTCCTTTGATCTGGCTTATGATTTCATGGGGAGGAAGGACTAAAGGGTGTTTTGTTCTACTATTTAATATTGTACCAAGAAAAGGCTGGATATGATCTCCTTCTAACTTTATGCATTTTGTTCCCATTAGACTAGAGATTGTACGCTTGAACTAAGTTGAAGCTAGTTTAACAGACAATGCTCCTTTTTACAAATTTGACACCACCTCTGCTCTCATTCCCTCCCTCGACTTCAATCAGAAATATAATTAACGGATTAAAAATTTGGAGGAGTTTTGTCATATTTACGTAAAAGACTTATAATTTTTACTTTTAGTTTTAGGTAAATGTTGAGTTTTGGTGGTGAGTTTTCTATTTCATTATAAACAGAATATCCTCCCCCCGTGAGGGTGCCAAGGGTTTCAGTATTAAATAGTATCTCCACTTTCTGGAAATTTAGTGCTTTAAATTCCCACTGTCACTGTCTTTCTCCTTTGTTCTTTCTCATTACTCTGTTCTATCAATCTATTATACTAATAGTATTACTAGTATTACTATCTTCTTCTTCGCTATCAATCTATTATACTATCTTCTTCTTCGCTAGACCAGTCAGTGAGTCACTTACCTTTTTTCTTGAAAACTCTTCCGGGACAAAACTCCTCATTTGTGTGTGAGGTCTGTTGGATCAGCTTGGGAATATTGGATGCTTTCTGCCAAATGGTCACTGGGGCTTCCTATGATGTTAAATTGTTATTATTTGGCAATGTAGGCATTTTATATGTATGTGTTTTGTCTCGTTATTGCAGTGGGGTCCACATGTGTCTCCCCAGTTGTGGTGCGCATCTTGGCCAATCTTGGCATTCCAGTCGCCTTGCACTTTGACTAGTTATGTCCTTCTTCGGCACTTGTTCCAGAACCTATCCTATCCTATCCTGTCCCATAACCCGGAGGTCGTAGGGGCACCACAGATGATCGTTTAACAAGCATACTCCATCTTTCTCTGTCCTCAGCAGCCCTGATGGCTTCGCTCAGTGTCAAACCAGTCCATTCTCGAATGTTGTCCTCCCACCTCTTTTTTTCGGTCTCCCTCTGATGATGATGATGTTCCAGAACAGCCTGTAGATTTTGATAGAAATCTTCCACTTCGCTGTCATCATAATCTGATGTTGGGGCATAGGCCTGGATGATGGTGATGTTGAAAGGGGCTGCTCTAGGATGGATGGTAATGAGTCTACTGGAGACTGGGCGGCAACCCATGACAGTGGCTAGAATGTTCTTGTGGACCAAGAATCCATAGCCGTGTTCGTGCATGTCATCTCTCCAACTGAAATAAAAAGCTTGTGGCCTTTGTCGGTCGTTGTTTCACCTATGCCTTTCCAGCTCAGTTTGCTGATACCTAAAACGTTCCATCGATAGTGGTCCAGCTCGTGGGTCAGTTCTTCTAATTTTCCTTCCGCAGTTAGGGTCCTGACATTCCAGATTCCTATGACGATGTTCAACACAGTTGTTTCTGGTGCAGATCTTGCTAAGTTGTCTATCAGGAGCACACTTATCACCTCCGCCCTGGTGGCCAACGGAAGGCGTGGTCATTGGTGACCCGGGCGACGACCGATCCGGTATGGAGTGAATGGTTCTGTTCATCATGCAGTGTGTCTTTGGCAAGAAAGACCTGGCAGGGCCCAATCCTCTCCAAGCTGTTGGCCACAGCCGATATCCACAAATACAGTGTGGCTCACCTTGGCCCCCGAGCACGTGGTCATTGAACCTGTAGTACTGTAACATGAGGTTCCTCCATCCTGGCCGTGACTTCTGTGTAAAAGACTTTCATCCAGTGATGCCGTGCTGACATCACCCCTGTAAGTCTGTTACACTCTGTTTGATGATGGTGTTTTTCTTTATCAGTATTTGATTCAGCCCCGATGCTGAAGTCCTGATAAGGTGTAACTCAGATTCGTTTATTCACACAGCCCGTCCAAACAGCATACAAGTCACAAAGTCGACGTATGAAGTTTTCCACTTTTATTCAGCATACATCAACAACTGCATACAATTCTCAATTCAACTCAACAACTTTCACAGCAACTTTCCAAATCACTATCAACAACTTTACTCTCTCTCAACAGCAACTCGGCACACGATTAAATAACCTCTCTCTTTTCTGGAACAATATGGTACATGGTAGAAATGACGCACTGCCACCAATCGAACTAAAGATCGTCATCACTGGCTTACGTCATTACACATTTCTTCTCCTTCCGGATCGTTCCTTCAAATGTCTACAATTATCCCGAATCTTCGATCGATAGTAAACAAGCCGATCCAGAAGATTCTACAACAATATCGACTAACGAAAATTATCAACGTTATACAAAGCCTTTCCTAACAACAATGCAAACCCAAATCAAAGGTAAATAAACTCTATTATTGAATACTTTGCAAATCGAAACGATTAGATCTATCGTACACGCTTCCGACATACTTTCGTTCGCGTTTCAACGTAACATAACCCCCCACTCAAGAAGAAATTTACCCAATTTCTTTCAACAACGTTGAAACGTAATGCACAAACAAAGTTCAGAATTAAAACTTATTTCAGACTGTCTGAACACTGTCAATGTTCTCAGCTCATTCACACAGAGTCAATGGTTTTCATCTTCAAATCTGTCTGGATATTGTCAATGTTCACAGTTTATCTACACGGTCAATGTTTTTTACTCACAGTTCATTTACCCAATCAACGTTTTTCATTTTCAAGTCTGTCATTACCAATATTCTTAGTTCGTCCACACAGTCAATGATCTTTCATCCGCAAGGAAACGTCGCCCTCGTCAGTTGCGGTTGTCATCGGCCCAGGGTCAAAGACGACGATCACGTGGGTTTTCCTGGAGTCAGTGCATCCTCCGTTGTCTCCTCCTTCCGTCGGATGTCCGACGCAGTCGACGTTGTCAGCTCCCAGGATGCACTTGCTGGGTCTCACGATCAGGTTGGCTTCTGCGGGACGGTGGAACAGCTCCCTCAAGGTCTGCAGATGCTCCTTCCAGGTCTGGGTGTGGACTTCATGTTCGACCAAAGTCGTAGAGCCTGGGACATCACTGAAGCTATGGGGAAATTCGCCCATAAGGTCCTTGAGCTCCATCTTTTGACCTTCCGTCAAGCTCGGTCCTAGCTTAACATCATTGATGCCTTCTTTGCTGTGGAAGTCTCCAAGTTCCAACAGTTCCTCGCTGTCAAAGCTGTCGTCGGTCACAGCTGCTGTTGCCACATGCACAGTCTCTGATGGCCTTTCCACGTACAGCTTAAGGAGGTTGGCGTGGTATATCTTGGAATGCTGGCCGACCTTCACCTTATAGTCGTTGATCCCCACCACGGTCTCCACTTCGTACGGGCCTTTCCACTGCATCAGCAACTTATTGTGATCGGTAGGTAGCAGCACCAGCACTTTGTTGCCAGGTTTGAACTTCCTGTTCACAGCCCTACGATCGTAGTAGTGCTTTCCACAGTCTTGGGACTTCTTCAGGTTTTCTCTGGCTATCTCGAGAGTCTGCTCCAGCTTCTCTCGTAGCTCAAACACGTACTGGTAACTGTTCTTCACCTCTGGGGTGTCTACTTCTTTCGTCCACAGTTCTTTTAGGATGTGCATCAGCCCTCGGATGGTTCTTCCGTACAGCAGTTCGAACGGAGAGAAGCCGGTGGACTCCTGCGGTACTTCTCTGTAGGCGAACAGTAAGGCGTTGATGTAACGATGCCATTGTCTGGGCTGCTCGCTGCACAGTTTCTTCAGGGTGGACTTCAACGTAGCATTGAACTTTTCGACAAGCCCGTTGCACATCGGATGGTAGGGTGTCGTAGTCAAATGCCGGATGCTCAGCAGTCTGTTCACCTCCTTCATGCAGTCGGAGACGAACTGCGTCCCGAGGTCTGTCAGGATCTCTTCAGGCACTCCAAGTCTACTGAACATGTCCACTAGCGCCTCTGCGACAGTTTCAGTGTCAATCTTCTTCAGAGGCACTGCTTCTGGGTACCGAGTCGCATAGTCCACTAAAGTCAGTACCCATCGATGACCTTCTTCACTCGGAGGTCTTATTTCGCCGATTAAGTCTAAGGCCACCCTCTTGAAAGGTCGGTCGATCAAAGGCATTCTCTGCATTGGCACTTTAGGGACCCTTCCTCGAGGTATGGTCTTCTGGCAAATATCACATGATCGGCAGAAACGGCTGACGTCCATATGAAGTCCTGGCCAGTAGAACACCGCCTGGATTCTGTCTGACGTCTTCTTGATGCCTAGGTGACCTCCCATGATTGAGTCATGCGCTACTTCTATCACCTGGCGCCTTAGGGGTAACGGTACCAAGACTTGACGTAATGGTTTCCCCCCGTTGACCCTCGGGTGCTGGAAGATTCGGTACAGGATCTTGGCCTTCACCTCAAAATAGACCGTGCCACTGCCCTTGGTCACGTGGTCTTGGCGGTTCCTGTACTTGTTTAAAGTGCTATCAGCTTCCTGGAGCTGAATCAGCTTATCTCTGTCCACGATGGCAGCTTTAGAGTTGTCGGCGACCTTCAGTGGCGTAGACGTCTTGTCTCTCTTGGCCTGGGCCCTGGTAGTAACGGCACCGACGATCTCTGGTCGGCAGGGCTGAGCCGGAGTAACCACATTGTCCCATAGCAACTCTGTAAGGTCTCCATCGGGAAATGGCAATGGATCCTCCTCCACAACTTCGACGTGTTGAGTTGAGGCAGGACTCCACTCTGGATCGGGGTCGTCGGGTCGTCTCGCGCCGTCGATGTTCCCGATCATCAAATCGTATAGCGGCTTTTTCAGGCAAACCGCTTCTACTTCGCCTATGTAGAAAGGGGTGTTGACATGAATTTTTGCAACTGGCGCTTTTACACATTTGCTGTCGGCCATGAGTGTCCATTTAGAATCGCCAGTGAACTGTTCTTTAGCGATTAGGTCTTCTCTGACGATGACCCCACTACAGCCAGAGTCTCTTAAGACAGTCACTTCATGATTTCCGACGCGTCCCTTGGAAACAGGCATGTTCTGTACGGTCACAGCTGCGCTGGCGACGACGGGGATGGATTTCCCGTTGGCAAGGAGGAGTTGGCCATCAGTCATGCACTCTTGCACGTCCGCAGGGGTAGCTGTGCGCTCGGTCTCACTCGGAAGAATGACGCTCCCGCCGCACACTTGATGGTCAGATCTACTGGTTTGCCGTTGATTGGAGAACCGCCTCTGCCGGTTGCCCGCCGCTGAATTGTCCGTACTGCTCCGCTGTCCGCTACTTTTGTTTTGAGGACAGTTAGCCGCTCTGTGGTCTGTAGCGTTGCAGGTGAAACAGCCCCTTGAATGCCCTTCCCTGGGAGGAGGCGTGGAGTCTGTCTGTCTCTGGCTCGTCTGGCTTCCCTGGATCTGGTTCACATGGTTTCCAGTCTTCTGAAAATGTTTCGTCGCGCTGGGTGGCCCCAGGGTTTTACCATGAGCGATGAGATATCTTTCAGCAGCCTCAGTCACATCTTTAAGCGTCTGCAGCTTTTGTTCTTCTAAGTGGGTCGCTAGGTCCTTGTGACAGGCATTGAGAAATTGTTCCTTCACGATCAGGTCATGGAGACTGTCGTAAGACTTCGTTTCGCCTGATAACTCCACCCACTTGTGTAGATATGACGACAGGCGCTCCACAAACTGCTTTGGCGTCTCGCCTGACTTAGGCCGGCATTCACGGAAGCGTTTACGGTAGCCCTTCTCTGTAAAGTTGTAGCACTGCAATAGGGCCTCTTTCAAGACGTCGTAGTCTTTAGCGTCATCGTCCGACAATCTGGTGTAGACGTCGAGTGCTTCTCCCGTCAGAAGTGCACTTAGTCGAATCGCCCAGTCTTGAGGTTGCCAGTTAGAGCTTTTGGCAAACCTTTCAAATCTCGCCAAATAACTGTCGATCTGGTCCTTCCCGTCGACGAAAGCTGGCAATTTTGGAGCCATGTGGTCGCTGACGACTTGTGGCGCATGCTGATTGTTTTGGATACGCGCCAACTCCAGCTGGTACTGACGATCAGCTTCTAGTCGTCTTTCTTCCATCTCTCTTTCTTCTCGGCGTCGCTGCTCTTCTGCTTCTCTTTCTTGACGCCGCTCTTCTCTTTCTTCTCGGCGACGCTGCTCTTCTAATTCTCTTTCTTCACGGCGACGCTTATCTTCTCTTTCTTCACGCTGACGTTGTTCTTCTCTTTCTTGTATTCTCTCCTGAGACTTGACGTACTCCGTCAGCTGTTTGCCTTTTAGATTCAGTTGCATCCCTTTCTGCCAGAAGTCAGCCATCTTGATGCTTCTGGAAAGTTCTTTTTCTAGAAAGTTCTTGACTGTAGAGTTCTTTTTTTTCTGGAAAGTTCTTGACTGTGCTGTACCTTTCTAGACTGTTCTAGAACAGCACGCTTTCTGCAGTAGCGCTGATGCTTGTCACTAGTCGCCTTCGCTGACGCAGGCCCCGCTGTCCTCGTCGTATGCGACGCTGCACCACGCTGGTGTTGATGTACACGCTCCTGTGCTGAAGTATACGCGACGTCCGCTCGCCGCTCTCTGTAACACTGGCAATGTAGCTCCGAGACTGTCCCTCGACGTAGTCTTACGGCAGCTACGTAGTCCCGATCTGTTGTTCGCTCACGAAGCAACTCTTCAGCGACTACACGCCCTTGCAGTCAACCCGAACCTATCGGTGATGTAGTCCCAGTATGTTGGCCCCTCTCGACGCAACTTGTTGGCGGCTACCCTCGATGACTGCCTCTCGTAACGTTGACTCGCTTGTTGTAGCAGTTGAACCCTTGGCTATGGCGTGAATCGCGGCTTGACCCCCAAAATGTTACACTCTGTTTGATGATGGTGTTTTTCTTTATCAGTATTTGATTCAGCCCCGATGCTGAAGTCCTGATAAGGTGTAACTCAGATTCGTTTATTCACACAGCCCGTCCAAACAGCATACAAGTCACAAAGTCGACGTATGAAGTTTTCCACTTTTATTCAGCATACATCAACAACTGCATACAATTCTCAATTCAACTCAACAACTTTCACAGCAACTTTCCAAATCACTATCAACAACTTTACTCTCTCTCAACAGCAACTCGGCACACGATTAAATAACCTCTCTCTTTTCTGGAACAATATGGTACATGGTAGAAATGACGCACTGCCACCAATCGAACTAAAGATCGTCATCACTGGCTTACGTCATTACACATTTCTTCTCCTTCCGGATCGTTCCTTCAAATGTCTACAATTATCCCGAATCTTCGATCGATAGTAAACAAGCCGATCCAGAAGATTCTACAACAATATCGACTAACGAAAATTATCAACGTTATACAAAGCCTTTCCTAACAACAATGCAAACCCAAATCAAAGGTAAATAAACTCTATTATTGAATACTTTGCAAATCGAAACGATTAGATCTATCGTACGTGCGCTTCCGACATACTTTCGTTCGCGTTTCAACGTAACAAAGTCGCCCCTTATGACATGCCGTGGACGTATTCAGTGCCCGAACCCAGAGGGCTGTCTTCATGTGGACATGTGTATTTTTGTGCATTTTTTGTGTGTGTGAGTGTGACCATGCATATTATGAATAAATTATGTAGCATGCCATTGTGTGTGTCACTGTGTTTTATTAGCATCCAGGGTAACATTTTCAAAACAATATCTTTGACAGTACAGTTGGTTATTTCATTGTATTATCTGATGTTTTGGCAACTATACAATTTAGAGGAAGGTTCAGTAAACTATTGGATGTTGATTGAAGGCAAGTTTGCCTTTCAGTTAAACTAAATTGTTGTTTAGTCAATAGTAATGTATACATGCTTTGTTTCAGGGTGGTGAAAGAAGAAATCATAGATGATGATGCACATTTACCATGTTTTAATGGCAGAGTTGTATCATGGGTACGTACTGTCTTGTATTATTGTTTTGTGAACAGTGAACTGTTTTGATGTGTGAGAGGTGAAGAATTGTACACATTTTTCTGTTAGGCTCAGGAACTTCCGAAATAATTGAAACATAACCAAACTGTTCATGTTATAATATAGCTGTGCTGTGTGAAATCTCTGGGAAATGTTGTCGTTAGTTTATTATAATGAAATGTGTATTTTTTGACAGTGGGCTTTGTTGGATACTGTTTACATGTGTGCACATGTGTAAATGCCTGCATAATATCTATGACCATGTTTGTAATCTAGTACTATATTAGTTTGACCCACGCACATTAAACATTTTCATCTTAATTATTTTTCATTTGTACCGTTTGGACACTAAAAATGAATTGAAAAACTGTATGTTTTGCGTTGGCCCATTTACAATGTAACATGTTATGTACGCTTTAGTAACACTGCTCACTTGGGTTTTACATGGGCAGGTAGTATAGTATTTCAAGAATTTTTTTTTTAACAAGCAGGAAAGAGGACTTACTTTTCAAGAATGTAGCAACAATTATGTTTGAAAATAAATATTAACAACTAATGTTGAGGTACAGAAGCGTAGATCTGCTGGTCAACATCAAGTAACAACAGTTGGTCGCTTCGCGGGTTACATACATTTTTCATTGTTGATTGCTGTTCAAGGGTGTTGTGTGTTGCAGCTTGTGCCAGCAGAGAGCAGTGCATCCGACACTCAGTCTCAATCTGGCGATGTCCACATGCCCACAGAGAGGGTCGGAGGTATCGGAGACAGTCGACCACCTTCTTTCCAGTACGTCACTACCTAAAAAAGCAACGCTGTTCTTACATTTCTGTTAGAATGTAACAATAGATAAAACTACCTGAACTGAACTGAAATGTGCTGTTTGAAATTTTTGAAAGAAAATGTAAACTTGCCATTATATGAAGGTGCATTAGAAAGAAATGCAGTTTAGTTTTCATATTGTTATTTTAACTAATTTTTTACGTTTTAACAGTTTTGCAATGATGACCCGCGAACGGGGAATCCCCGTGCGACCGAGTACTTTCATTTATTCAGTACTACCACAAGTATATCAACTAACAAGTTAGCATCTCGTATTACCCCTAGTCGACGTGCGGTGGTCCCGTTTAGCTACAAGCTGAGACGGGGAAATCCCAAACCTAAAAATAGAATAGAGAATTCTGGGAAATCTGTTCTCGCGAAGATGTGCTCGCTGAAATGAAACGAAAGTTGAGAGAGGAACTGCATATTTCTGGTAGTGAACAAAGGCAGAAACTTGTCAGCAGTATTATCAGCGATGGAGTTATAATGGACGAAGTGCTCCATACCTATGAAGTTGCCTTTGCTCGAGCAAAGAAACTAAAGAAGGATTTAGCCGACGTTATTTCAGAAAAGGATTTCTCTACCCATAATTCCCCTGGGTTTTGAAGTTTCTAAAAAGTTATTTCAGGCCGATGACGCTCTATGGAGCACAAAGCATGTAAAGGGAAGCAATCGGTGGTACGCGCACGTCGATAGAGACATAGAAGAGAGATGCTAACTTGTTAGTTGATATACTTTTGGTACTACTATACCGTGTAACCTCCCTTAACAGAAATAAGCAAGGGAGATGACTCTAGATTGTTCTCACGCTTGCAACGATCTGAAGTTATTTCTAGGAATTTTGGGAGTGTTAAAATGGGGAGAGAAAAAAAAACAGCATGAATGAGCCACTCAACACGCTGTTGATGGGCCCTGTAGCAAGGAGGATAGTGTGTCAAAGTAAACAATAGTTCCCATTATCAGTACAAATATGTGTTTGGACGTAGTGAAAGTAGTGAGGACTGTGTTGATCTATCTCTGGCATTTTTAATGCCCAGCCCCAGCCCTTTTAGTCAACCAGGTGTTCGGGGTTTACAACAGGGAAGGAATAAATAGAATAACAGCTCCGAATATATTATTATAGTTACTTGTAAACCATTAGGAAACAAACATCAGTCTTCACGCAACATTTTGCAAAAGACAGAATAAAAATCAAACATAATATATATATATTTTTTAATGTTTTTAACAAACGCGAACCATTTTTGTGTGTGGGTTTTGTCACATTTTCTTGGGCAGCACTGTTGCGTAACTTGTTTGGTAAGAAATGAGTTAAATGTTTGTATGGACCAAGTCTGCAGACCTGAACACTCAAGTAGATGTGCCTGTGTGGTCTTTTTCTCATAGATAGACACAAAACAACATGCCCACATCTACATCTGTACTCACAGAACTGTAGTTATACACAACATGCCCACATCTACATCTTTACCCACAGCAACTGTGGTTATACACAACATGCCCACATCTACATCTGTACCCACAGCAACTGTGGTTATATACAACATGCCCACATCTACATCTGTACCCACAGCAACTGTGGTTATACACAACATGCCCACATCTACATCTGTACCCACAGCAACTGTGGTTATATACAACATGCCCACATCTACATCTGTACCCACAGCAACTGTGGTTATACACAACATGCCCACATCTACATCTGTACCCACAGCAACTGTGGTTATACACAACATGCCCACATCTACATCTGTACCCACAGCAACTGTGGTTATACACAACATGCCCACATCTACATCTGTACCCACAGCAACTGTGGTTATACACAACATGCCCACATCTACATCTGTACCCACAGCAACTGTGGTTATACACAACATGCCCACATCTACATCTGTACCCACAGCAACTGTGGTTATACACAACATGCCCACATCTACATCTGTACCCACAGCAACTGTGGTTATACACAACATGCCCACATCTACATCTGTACTCACAGAACTGTGGTTATACACAACATGCCCACATCTACATCTGTACCCACAGCAACTGTGGTTATACACAACATGCCCACATCTACATCTGTACCCACAGCAACTGTTGTTGTACACAACATGCCCACATCTACATCTGTACCCACAGCAACTGTGGTTGTACACAACATGCCCACATCTACATCTGTACCCACAGCAACTGTGGTTGTACACAACATGCCCACATCTACATCTGTACCCACAGCAACTGTTGTTGTACACAACATGCCCACATCTACATCTGTACCCACAGCAACTGTGGTTGTACACAACATGCCCACATCTACATCTGTACCCACAGCAACTGTGGTTGTACACAACATGCCCACATCTACATCTGTACCCACAGCAACTGTGGTTATACACAACATGCCCACATCTACATCTGTACCCACACCAACTGTTGTTATTATTCAGTTATTGGGCCTCACTTTGTCTCTTTCTGTGTCTTCTTTCCCCCTCCCTCTCTCGGTTGCTCTTGGCTCTCCCCCTTTCTCTCCTCCCCTCTCTCTAGCTCTTGATTCTCTCTCTCCCCCTCTCTCTCTCTCTGCCCCCCCCTCTCTCTCTCTCTCTCTCTCTCAGTCACACATACACACAGTGACACATCCCCATTTGTGCTGATATGTGTTGTTATAACTGATTGCACGTGTAGGTCATATCGTTGCAGCGCGAACACATCTGTTGTGAGTCATGGCGAGCCCTGTGACACGTGCACTGAGGAATCCGAGTCTGTCATGGGAGGAGCAAGAAGAGGTACTTGTCTTGTTACCATAAACCCCTTTTATTTGTAGTTGTTAAACACTGAAACAGTTCAGCCTTTCACACAAAGGTTTGTCTTTGCCAGACAGGGATTGTAATGATGATGATGACGACTTTTGTATATACGTGCTGATGGTGCATATCCTGCAAGCAATAGCCTCACAGGTAGCACAGATGGTGGCCATCTACAAGGGACACTGTTTTTTTTTATTTGTTTTTGTGGATGCATGTGCACCATTGAATTTGAATCTCTGAACGCCACTCCACACTTGTGACCAAGTTCCAATTTCTTGGTGGGCAAGGTAAAGAGTGGCCATTTTGGGCTGTACATTTTAGCTGTATGATTGCTCTGGTGGTTCAGTGTTGATTTAGGTCAAATTCCCTTCCTTACCCTTGTCATGCTTACCACGCGCTTTGTGCGCTTTTCAGGCCCAGCACGCATCAACGGTCACTCCAAGCACGTTCACCATGGCAACAGAGGTCACTATGAAACCTCCACCATGATGAGCAGCGACCTGGAGACCACCAGTTTCTTCGACTCTGAGGATGACACAGCAAGCAGGTAGGCAGTGATCAAGGCGCTTCCCCGATGGTCAGACGTTTTTTTTGTGTGTGTGTTTTTCTTCTCACCATCCCGCCCCTTCCCCACTTCCTACTCCCCAACTCTTTTCTATCAGTACAATACTATTTTCAAATGAAGTGTTAGTCAATCTTTCACTGTTGCTGTTGTTTTTTTTTTTCATCTGTTTAGTTCATTTTGTTGGAAAGTTGCCAGTGGGTACTGAAAGCTTTGAGTGGTTTGAGTTAGGTCCTGTATCTGCCAACGCCTTCTGTTTTCTATCCACAAAGAGTTTTTACAGTAACAAATTTCTCTTCATAAATTTTGTATTGTAACATGATTGTTTATGTAAGCAGGCTGTGCACAGCAACATGATTAGAAATATTTATGTCAGCATTGGAGATATTTATTTTCAAAGATTAGTGCATGTAACATGATTGGTAATACTCTGTCAACAGGTAACCACAGTAACATGATTGGAAATGTTTCTGTCCGCAGGTTCTCCACAGTAACCGACACAACCACTAGCATGGCTTCCAAATATGGTCGGCATCGCAAGCGGAGGAGAAGACACCGGCCTCCCCCTATCAGTAGGGTGGGTATTAACAAGGTAACTAACCACTAACCAACAGCCCTTCCCCTACAGCTGTGTTCTTACTACCAACGCTCACAGTTTTATGTTGTCGTAGATTGGTCGTTCTATTTTGTCACAATTTGGTTTCCATGCGGGTTCACATTTTTGTTTAGATCTGAATTTGCTGTAGATCTAATCTAAATGGTTAACAGTGATTTTTTTGTTAATTTTATTTTTCATCAAGATTTTGTTTTTGCATTTTGTTTTTATGTTTTACTTTTTAAATAATAACAATAATAATGACAACAGTTACTGTTAAGACACCAAACCTGAGGTTTAGAGAGGTGAACAGAATTGTGTTCAGTTATCTGAGCGTCGGGCAGGCCAGCAAATGGGCGCCTATTGTGGCTTGAGTTAGATCCTCCATTAACCAGCACCTTGAGCAGCTCAAAAGCGCTATATTAGAACGATTAGATATATAAATAACATTTAAAAATGCAAGAATGCCAATCCTTCTTGTATCATCTGTGAGGAGTGGCCTTATTGAACTCATATGTTTTCGCAGGAAGTAGCATGTTTGGCAAGGCTTTTTCATTGTGACATGGCTCTTCTTTGAAAAGGCAGCATCGATGCTCATCTTTTTCTCCCTTCTCCCCTCCACCCCCCCCCCTACTCTCCTCTCCCATAAAAATTTCCACCACTGCAAGGGTCACAATAATTTGTGTGGCTTAATGGTCAATTTCTGTGTCCTGTTTCATAGACAATAAAGTCTCAGTCACAGTCTCAGTCACAGTCTCAGTCGTGGCATGCAAATGCAGCTCTATTTACAACAGCTAAATTAAAAAGCAATTTTAAATAAAGGAGCGATTTTTCAACAACTCTGTAGATGTACTATTACTAAGCAGCTTTTTAAATTGTGAAAGTTATTTCTTTGTGCTTTCTTTTTGTACAGCGCACGAGCCAATAATTCTTATGCTAGCTACTAGACTGGCCATAGCTGACCATCAAGACCTACTTCAGTACTTTTGTTTCAACTACGTTCTAAGTCTCAAAGTGTAGATCCCCATTTTCACATCTAAAATGGTTGAGTAAGGTCTCTTACACAAAGTCATATCATTTTGGATGTCGTAGAACGTAGACGTAATCAACAAAATATACCCAACAAAATATTCCCACCTGATCTCACATCGAGTGTGATTGATGCAAATTCTTGAACTTTCACCTTTGCATATTAATTACTGCATAAACTGCTGAAGTACAGTGAACCCTCGCAACTTCGCGGTTCGACCTTCGCGGATTCATGAATTAGCGGATTCGCAATTTCGAGGATTTTTTTCATTATATTATATGAAAAAATATATAGCGGATTTTTCTGAAATTTCAAAAATAGTCGCGATATATGTTTTATTGCTTAACATTTGTGACTGTGTACTGTATGTACATACTGTAGATATCTGTACATTACTGTAAAGGGTGGTTTGTTAACAGTACGTAAAGGGAGGGTTTTAAAAGTCTGAATGCACGGTAAATAAGTAATGTAAATATGGTGTCCCTAATTTGCGGATTTTCAGCTATCACGGCCGGTCTCGGAACCTATCTACCGTGATAAATGAGGATTCACTGTAGTCTAGAATCACTTTCCCAACGAAATTCATTCGCTACCGAAAGATCCCTAATGTCAGGCATGGATGGGTTGTGATTTTGGCTGTTTTCTTTATTTGCACCTTGCACAGTGGTTCTAGAATGAATAAAACATATTGATTACAGTTGGTGCATCTTACAGTATTTTTGCATCATGCTGTGTGTGTGTTTGTTCATATGCCATGTTAGCACTGTAGCTTGGTGTACTTGCGCACTCTCTTCCTTTCATATTCTACTTTATTTAGTTTTACTTGTTAAAAAGATGTGATGTTAAAAAGCTACCCCCGTTGGGGTTACGGGGGTTTCAGTATAAATAGTATCCCCACTTTCTGGAAATTTAGTGCTTTAAATTCCCACTGTCGCTATCTTTCTCATTTGCTCTTTCTCATTCCTGCTCTTTTCTATCAATCTGCTATACTATCGTCTTCTTCGCTAGACCAGTCTCCTACCTTTTTTCTTGAAAACTCTTCCGGGACAAGACTCCTGGTTTGTGTATGAGGTCTGTTGGATCAGCTTGGGAATATTGGACGCTTTCTGCCAGGTGGTCACTAGGGCTTCCTATGATGTTATTATTTAGCAATGTAGGCATTTTATATGTATGTGTTTTGTTGATAATTTAGAATGATGTTTGTATTCTATTTTGTTTTTATAAACGGGGGTTCGATAAGTTGGGGTGAAGCCTCAGCTGTCCCCTGCGTGGGATGTCTTTATTGTAAAGTGACTGGCTGGTGGAGAGCTTTCGGTTTTACCACTAGGGTTGTTTCAGCAGATCTTTTATGCGGATCTGGGGTTGTCCGGTCCTGATTTGGCTCGGAAGAGTCCGCTGGACCTAAAGCAATAATAATGTAATGTAATGTAATGTTAAAAAGCTTGTACGGAAATGCACACTTGGTTTTTATTGGAAACGGTATTTAGGTCTTGTTTTTTATAGATTAATTTCAATTCAATAATGATGGATAATATCTTTGTTGTTGTATTTTAATTAATATTGATTGATGCATTTGTTAGAAAAAAAAATTAAAAATCGTCTGTTTATATTGACAAAGACTTAAACTGCAAGAAGTGGTTATTTGTAATGATGGTTGTGAATGAAATAGACAGGAGAATTTAATATTGGTTGGGTTGTTTGTTTTTTTCAGTGCTGTTCTCCTCCCCTTTTCCTCTTCCCCCCTACCTCTTTCCCCCTTCATCTCCATCCCTCCTGTCCCCTTCCTCCTTGCACCCTGCCACTTGTTTTCTTCCCCCCACTCTGTGCACTTGCAGCTTGCAATAAGGCGACACTACATTAAATTATCCTGAGGGATAAGCAAGATTGGAGAGTTAGCTGTAATGTAATGAACTTTGTGTGTAATGGTTTAGGCGAAAACAATATCGTTAGGAACCATGGTTGTATCTCTAATGCCTAGCGCGCACTATTTTTCATTTCAGGCCTCATCGTTCAGCAGCATCACAGATTCTACCATGTCTCTTAACATCATCACAGTCACACTAAACATGGGTAAGTTACACTTTCCTTTGCACAGAACTTAAAGTATAACAAAATAGAAAGTATCGCTATACAATAAAATACAAAGTGCAGGAATTCAAATAAATTGGACTAAAGGATAATGCTGTGTAGATGTATAAACATGTTGTATATGCACAGTCACTTAAAATGTTTTTTTTTTTTTTTTTTAAATCTACAGCATGTAGAATTTATGTCAGCAATTAACAGTGAGCACTGCTCAAGGGATATGCCCAGTCACACACACATGCACACCACAGGCACTCCATTACGCATTGAATTTCAGGTCAAGTTTACTCCCACTCATCCACCACACCACTACAAAATGCATAAATATTAAAAATTAATTATCAAAATATTAATCATTTATGAGAAGTAATTTTGGCACAAAGCACTGTTTAAGGGGATGGTGCTAGCAGAGACAGTCAAAATTAATACTCGGCTACATTTTAATAGCTGTTGTATAGTAATAGTATGGTTTGAGGATCACCGATTTAGATATCTTTGAAAATGTCTTATCTCTACATGGTTGTGATTTCAGACACTGTAAATTTCCTGGGTATCAGTATTGTGGGTCAGAGCAACAAGGGAGGTGATGGCGGCATTTATGTGGGGTCCATCATGAAAGGGTGAGTTGTTCTCATGATTATTTGTCATCTTGTGTTTGAAAATCGGCAAGCATACTATACAGACCGACTCGTGCCACGGTCAGAGTCATCACATCGTGCAAATAATGATCGTAGTATATTAATTATAATTGTAAATGTTCAGTTAAAAATAATATAGATACATAATCAATTTATAATGTGTAAGAATGACCAAAATGAGTTTGGATGCATTAGAAAAACATTCGCCTGCTCTCGAAACACATTTTGTTCTAAAAATAAGATACGTACGTGACATCCATGACCTTTGACACTGCATGAGTCAGTCAGTATAGCATGCTTGCCTTGAAAATCTTAGGCTCTTTGTGGATTTAGTTTAAAATAAATTTGTAGCAAATCAAAATGTCATGTCAGTACGCTGGTGCTTGGAGTAGGTATCTCGGACATTAAATATCACTGCACTTTGAACATTGACTGCTCCTGAACGGGTAGACAGCTTTTGCAATTGCAGATAATTAACAAAACAAAATGTGTTGACAACTTATAATATTTCATTCTAGAGACAGAGAGAGATTAAGGATGAAGGGAAATTACTTCAGTTCAGGCATGAGAGATGTGGACAAAGAGAGAGAAACTTAGAGAGAATGGGTGCAGGCAGGCATGCCTACCCGTACGGAATTTCAGTATTTTTTCTGGAAATTTGAAAAACTCGGCAAGCTCTACGGAAAATACGGATACTTGTTTTACGATCCGGAAATAAATAAAATCAACATTGGGAAAAAAATCGAACTCGTTGGCCTGTGGTAATGTACCGCGTGACGTTTTTTCGAAGACAGCCAAACCCGGTTTAATGCTGCAATGCGCAGTCGCAGTAGAGACACGTGGTATCGAAGTTTCCGTTAGAGGCACCGAAGTTTGCCGAACCAGTTTTTGCCCCGTCGCAGTGAAGATCGGTGCTCTTGAGACAGAATTCAAAACATGGCGTCCAAACGAATGGCTAAGCAAAGTGATTGTGAGTCTGAATCTTCAAAGAAATGGCGCAAGGGGCAGACATATCTTGCCTTGTATTCGGAAAAGTGTCCTTCCGTTATTCACTGACTCAAAACCAGTTTGGCATCTCGGCAATCAAGCGGCACGTGGAAGGCCCACATCTTATCAAGAATTACGAGGCTTTGGAAAAGAAAAAGAAGATTTTGGCAGCAAATCAATCTATCAATGGATTGCTTTGCTTAATACCAAAAAGAATGAGTGCAAAAACAATAGGTAGTAAAAGTAAAGAGGGAAATGGTAATAGTAATACTGAAATGTGAACAAGCTAATACTTAAACTTCAAATTGAGGTTAGGCATGCCTGTTATAATACTGAAATGGGAAAAAGCTAATACTTAAATTTCAAATTGAGGTTAGGCATGCCTGTTGTAATACTGAAATGGGAAAAAGCTAATACTTAAACTTCAAATTGAGGTTAGGCATGCCTGTTGTAATACTGACATGGGAAAAAGCTAATGTCTGTGCAAGGGATAGAGAAAAGAGAAAAAATAAAGTTTGCAAAAAATAAAATTTTGTGACACTCACGACTGCTTGTTTCGACTTCCATTCAACTGCTGCATAACTGCCATTTTGTGTTGAAAGAGGGGCAGTAGCGCAAGACGGGAGAGTGGAGCCAGGGGACATGATTCTCGAGGTGAATGGCATCAGCTTTGAGAACATGAGTAACGATGATGCCGTCAAAACTCTCAGGGAAGCCGTCCAAAAACCAGGGTGAGTGGAAGGAATAGAGCTACTCTGTTGTAATCATGCACTCTTCCATGTGTTATAATCATGCTTTCTTCCATGTGTTATAATCATGCACTCTTCCATGTGTTATAATCATGCACTCTTCCAAGTGTTATAATCATGCACTCTTCCATTTGTTACAATCATGCACTCTTCCATCTGTTACAATCATGCACTCTACCATTTGTTACAATCATGCACTCTTCCATCTGTTACAATAATGCACTCTTCCATTTGTTATAATCATGCACTCTTCCATTTGTTACAATCATGCACTCTTCCATCTGTTATAATCATGCACTCTTCCATGTGTTATAATCATGAACTCTTCCATGTGTTATAATCATGCACTCTTCCATGTGTTATAATCATGCACTCTTCCATGTGTTATAATCATGCACTCTTCCATCTGTTGTAATCATGCACTCTTCCATCTGTTATAATCATGCACTCTTCCATGTGTTACAATCATGCACTCTACCATGTGTTACAATCATGCACTCTTCCATCTGTTACAATCATGCACTCTTCCATTTGTTATAATCATGCACTCTTTTATTTGTTATAATCATGCACTCTTCCATCTGTTATAATCATGCACTCTTCCATCTGTTATAATCATGCACTCTTCCATGTGTTATAATCATGCACTCTTCCATCTGTTGTAATCATGCACTCTTCCATGTGTTATAATCATGCACTCTTCCATTTCCATGTTCATGGAAAGTGTTTGACTGTAAGCTTTGTGAAGAGGGAGTGTGGGGGCGGTGAGGGTGGTGGTGCGCTGTTTCAGTTCCCGTGATGTTGGAACATTGTTCAAATTGTCTTTGGTAGAGTGGATGCAATTTCAGGTCTTGTGATATGGGAACATCCTTTAAATTCTGTTTGAATGTGAACCAGTTTGATGACCATAATAGATGATTTTTTTTTTTTGTAACGACTTCATCATGTTGGGTTTGTTTTTCTTCAGTCCCATCACGTTAGTAGTGGCCAAGTGCTGGGATCCGAACCCTAAGGGCTACTTTACAGTGCCGCGTCAGGAGCCAGTTCGACCCATCGACCCCTCAGCGTGGGTAGCCCATACCACAGCGTTGCGAGAACAGTACATGGGGAGAGCAGGGCCCAGCGCTCCTTCCATCTCCAACATGACCTCCACCAGTTCTTCCCTCACTAGCTCCATACCAGAGTCAGAACGTAGGTTACAAATCCTCTTTCAGTTCACGCTCCTCTTTCTGTCCGCTGTTCAATTCAGCCAAGCATGTTGTGGGTGACATATGTTATCAAAAATTCTGTTAGATCTTTTGCTGTTGTCGGGCTGAGTTAGAATGATGTACTAGCATATAGTGGCAGGCCATCCATGCAGATGGCTTGAAGAGACTCTGACCTCCATCCTTGAGTGTCAAAAGGTGTTGAGGCATACACCCATACACAGCATATGCTTGATAGATCTGTGACACTCAGCTAGTGTCAACCTTGCCTGTTTAGTGAAAACTGGCCATACTGATGGATGCATTAACGTTTCTGAGGTAAATCTACTTGTATTGAAACGTGATAATAAAACTGGCCTGCTGAATAGCTAGGAAGATCTGTTTTGTTGTGATTTCAATTGCGCGTTGTGTATTACAGGGTTTGACGACTTGAATCTCACCATCAACACAGACATGGCCACGGTGGTCAAAGCAATGGCTCAGCCAGACTCAGGGCTAGAGATACGTGACCGCATGTGGCTCAAAATCACAATACCCAACGCTTTCATAGGTATGTTGGAAAGTCTTTTCCTGTGAGGGTGTCTCAGTCTGTGAAAGGGTGTCTCACAGTCTGTGAAAGGGTATCTGTCTGTGAAAAGATGTCCTGGGTGTTTGTTAAAGGGTGTTTCAGTCTGTGAAAAGGTGTCTCACAGTCTGTGATAGGCAATTGACAGTGTGTTGCGAAAGGTCTGTATTACAACTATGTCATGTTGCATGTAGCGTGGATATAATATAACCTTCTCTTCCTGTTTCCCTTTGTTGTTCATTTTATTGTCATGTTTGTCTTCAACTCGTCAATTCATAGACAATTGCGTTTTAAGCTCAGTCATTTTGAGAGGAAATGCTACATACATACC
Source organism: Oncomelania hupensis (assembly GCA_036898135.1). Classification (NCBI taxonomy): domain Eukaryota; kingdom Metazoa; phylum Mollusca; class Gastropoda; order Littorinimorpha; family Pomatiopsidae; genus Oncomelania; species Oncomelania hupensis. The sequence continues at coordinate 31,830,128 of CM072524.1, forward strand.
CTAGTTATTGCTGTTAATAAACATGATGCATTCTGACTTGAGGATCTATAGATGGATTTGGTGTGTAGAGCTCCATTCTATTGAGTTATACCTAGTACACCTGCTGTTAGATTTATGTTTTATAATTTGGGTTGAAGAAAGTAGATATAGGATTAAAGATGGTTCTAGATACCTGTTTTATTTCTTTGTAGGGCTATGCTGCAGGAGTCTAAAAATGCTTTGTTTTGATTCCTTTCTCTTAGGTGTTATTTAACAGTGGAGGCGATTGTGTGCATGAAAGAAATAAAGTTTAGGAAGCAAAGACTACAATTGCTAAATATAAGCTTTGATACCAAAGACTAGTTCTTGCAGTATAAAGAATGTTTTCTTATACTAATTCTACTTTAGTTGGAATATTCAACATTCATGCTGTGTAACAATGTTTTAAAATTGGTAATTTTTATTTATTTCACTTTTTAAAATGTGTTTATGATGTGTCTTTGTGTGCAGGTGCTGATTTAGTGGATTGGTTATTTACCCATGTAGAGGGCTTTGCTGATCGTCGAGATGCACGTAAATATGCCTGCAATTTGCTAAAATCTGGATACATCCGACACACAGTCAACAAACTGACCTTCTCTGAACAATGTTACTATGTTTTTGGAGATTACTATGGTGGTGAGTATCCACGTTTTTCATTCACACAGATTATTGCGATTTTGAACTTGCAATCATAATTGTTTGACTTGGATGCGAGATCAGTGTTGAGTGTACAGAGGTGCCAACCAGTACGGATTGACCGTATTTAATTCCGGCGAAGTGAATTAAATACGGAAATTATGGTAGCTTTTATAAAAATACGGAGGAAAAGTTGCAGATCGTTTATCTTTGCCAGCGGTGCTTCTGTACCAGTTTCTGGTCTCATAATAGTACTCCTGCACTCACTGAACGTCGCTGTATTCAACAAGCTGATTTTCATGGTGATTTTAGAGTAAAACAAGTGTGGTGTTCAACAAGCTGATTTTTATCGTGATTTTAGAGGATTGAAAATAGCCTTCTGTTTCAGAGGGAAGCCTGTCGTTACTTTATAGTGTCATGGGCTAGGTTTTGCGAGAGAAAAAAAATACTGACAAGTGTTAAAAAATACTGACAAACGGGTCCGGAAATACTGACAAGAAGATTAAGGGGTTGGCACCTCTGAGTGTATCACGGTTCACCAGTATTTGAGAATACAGTCCCAGCTATTAATCTGATGGTGTTAAAGTGCATTTCAAAGTGACGCGCCTTAGCAGTAGATTGAAAACTGCATAGCATTTACATTAGGCGTAGCAATAAGTCATGTGACATGCCCCTTGTTAGGCTCTACATGACACACAGCAGAAAGAGCATGCTGTTCATTGGAAAAGACAGAACCCAAACTGGTCTGGTGTGCTAATACGCCATTCTTAACATTTATATGTGATTGTTCCAAGATGTATAGTTCAACATGAACACTGCTGGTGCACGAAGAGCATGAACAATAATCATCATCATCATCATCCTCATCATCACCATCACATCCTCATTCATGGCCAACAGCATTGTACTGTGAGCAATGAACAGTATTGTGGTTGTCGATTGTTGTTATTTTAATTCCTTCTTCTAGGTAATAAAGTGTTCTGTGTGCTATTGTATTGTATGGTGGGGTATTGTAGGGTTTATATTGTATGGTGGGGTATGGTAGGGTTTGTATTGTATGGTGGGGGTATGGAAGGGTTTGTATGGTGGGTATGGTAGGGTTTGTATTGTATGGTGGGGTATGGAAGCGTTTGTATTGTATGGTGGGGTATGGTAGGGTTTGTATTGTATGGTGTGGTATGGTAGGGTTTGTATTGTATGGTGGGGTATGGTAGCGTTTGTATTGTATGGTAGGGTTTGTATTGTATGGTAGGGTTTGTATTGTATGGTGGGGTATGGTAGGGTTTGTATGGTATGGTGGGGGTATGGTAGGGCTTGTATTGTATGGTGGGGTATTGAAGGGTTTGTATTGTATGGTGGGGTAGGGTTTGTATTGTATGGTGGGGGTATGGTAGGGTTTGTATTGTAATGTGGGGTATGGTAGGGTTTGTATTGTAATGTGGGGTATGGTAGGGTTTGTATTGTAATGTGGGGTATGGTAGGGTTTGTATTGTATGGTGGGTTATGGTAGGGTTTGTATTGTATGGTGAGGTATTATAGGGTTTGTATTGTATGGTGGGGTATGGTAGGGTTTGTATTGTATGGTGAGGTATTATAGGGTTTGTATTGTATGGTGGGGTATGGTAGGGTTTGTATTGTATGGTGAGGTATTATAGGGTTTGTATTGTATGGTGGGGTATGGTAGGGCTTGTATCAGTGTTCCCGATTACGCACAGTAGTGCGTCAATTACGCACAAAATATAAAAAATGACGCAGAAAAATTTGCATGTGTGCATTTTTTTAGAGTCGCTGATGTCAAAAATACGACCAACGAGTGGCGAACTAATTCACGGCATAATCAGAATCACAACCCAACTGAGACTGCCATTGCAGACGATTAAAGATTGTGTCGGGAGTTGTCTCCTTAAAAATCGCATGCGCGCGCATTGTAAACTTTCTCCAAGCAATCCATTCACTGAACAGAAGAAATCTTCGTGAATCCATTCTTTGATTCTATCATACACGATCATGTCACTTCTGACTTGGTTGACTGGGCCCAAAACCCGTTCATCCATAGCAACATCAAGTACAGATCCTGTCATTATCGAAAATACGGAAGCTGTTGTGCAGGGTGCTCTGAAGGAGTTTGCAGCAACCAAGCGACTCAGGCTTAAATAAACATTTAATACATGTTTTAATTTTTTGGTTTTATATGATTATGATAACTAATGTGACGCTTTAACAAATTAAAAAAAAGAAAAGAAGTGAGGCTTGGACTTGTTTTTTCATTTTTTTTCCGATTTGGGGACTCTCAAAATGTGCACAAGGACTCTTACAAATTTATACCTGGGAGTCTCAAGGACTCTCTTTTTTTTTTGGTGGAGGGAACACTGTGTATTTTATGGTGGGGTATGGTAGGGCTTGTATTGTATGGTGGGGTATGTAGGGTTTGTATTGTATGGTGGGGTATTGAAGGGTTTGTATTGTATGGTGGGGTATGGTAGGGTTTGTATTGTATGGTGGGGGTATGGTAGGGTTTGTATTGTATGGTGGGGGTATGGTAGGGTTTGTATTGTAATGTGGGGTATGGTAGGGTTTGTATTGTATGGTGGGGGTATGGTAGGGTTTGTATTGTATGGTGGGGTATGGTAGGGTTTGTATTGTATGGTGGGGTATGGTAGGGTTTGTATTGTGTTGTATGATAGGGTTTGTATTGTATGGTGGAGTATGGTAGGGTTTGTATTGTATTGTATGATAGGGTTTGTATTGTATGATGGGGTATTGAAGGGTTTGTATTGTATGGTGGGGTATGGTAGGGTTTGTATTGTATGGTGGGGTATGGTAGGGTTTGTATTGTATGGTGGGGTATGGTAGGGTTTGTATTGTATGGTGGGGTATTGAAGGGTTTGTATTGTGTGGTGGGGTATGGTAAGGTTTGTATTGTATGGTGGGGTATGGTAGGGTTTGTATTGTATGGTGTGGGTATGGTAGGGTTTGTATTGTATGGTGGGGTATGGTAGGGTTTGTATTGTATGGTAGGGTTTGTATTGTATGGTGGGGTATGGTAGGGTTTGTATTGTATGGTGGGGTATGGTAGGGTTTGTATTCTAATGTGGGGTATGGTAGGGTTTGTATTGTATGGTGGGGGTATGGTAGGGTTTATATTGTATGTTGGGGTATGGTAGGGTTTGTATTGTATGGTGGGGTTTGGTAGGGTTTGTATTGTATGGTATGGTGGGGTATGGTAGGGTTTGTATTGTTTGGTGGGGTATGGTAGAGATTGTATTGTATGGTGGGTTATGGTAGGGTTTGTATTGTATTGTATGATAGGGTTTGTATTGTATGGTGGGGTATGGTAGGGTTTGTATTGTGTTGTATGATAGGGTTTGTATTGTATGGTGGGGTATGGTAGGGTTTGTATTGTATTGTATGATAGGGTTTGCAGGGATTAATCTTGAAAGTGACCATGATAGGTCATTTGACCAGTTCACAGGAAAAACAATAGGTCATTTTGGAAAGCAATAAGTCACACAGTCTCATTCGATCGCTTACCAGTACACATGGTACAAAATAACTCCCCGAGTCTCTCTCTATATATATTTAAAATTCAGGCATCAGTGACAAATCTGAATTCCGTTTAAAACAGTAATAAACATGATAAATCGATCGATAAAGATACAGATACTAGTACAGTTGTAGTAACACTAAGAGTAAGAGATCGAGAAAATAATAAATAAATATTATACACTAATAGTTATACTACTACCAAATGAAGAATTGGCCTATAAATTAAAGTAACGGAGCCTGCGTCTGAAGCACATACTGCAGGAAGAGTTATTTTTACCCTGTTTGAGTATTAAACATGGTACAATTTAACTATAAAAGAAGGAAAGAAAACAAAAACAACAGAAGACAAGTGTCGACCGGTTTCGGTCTCAAAGACCTTTATCAAGACATTTTGTGATGCTGCCGACATTTTTTATGTTAGTACAGGTCCGCATCCATTCTTTAACCTTATTTAATTACCTCCACAAAATAAAATAAAAAAGAAATAATTATAAAAATAATACTTACTAATGAATAAAGAAATAAACACAAATAAATTAAATTAAATAATTAAATAAAAAATACATTAGTTTAAAATAACCCACAAACAAATCATCTACGTCATGTGTGACATCACTAGTACACACTACACAATCTGTGCACTGCCAAAAGAGGGAGACAATCCAACAGTGCCAAAGTACATACATGTAAATAGATCCGTAAATTATTAGTTAGATAATAATAATAATAATAATAATAATAATAATAATGACATTACTAATAATTTAATAATGTGCATCTTTAAATGAAAAAACAAAGCAAACTAGGCTATAGTATTACTATATAGGCCTAAACACCATGTTTTTTTTTTTTGGAGGCATTTTTTTGTTTGTTGACAAAATGGAATCGCAAACTAGATCTACACTGTGACTGTCAATGCGTTGGCGCGTTGCATGTCAGCAATGAAAACTATGGATCGGAAAAGTTTGTATTATACTGAAAGGGTAAATAATTTCGTTTCGGTAATGGTTGTGCTAAGTTTTATTGAGTTCGCAGTTTGTAAAGAACTTTTTAAATGACAAATCTTCGCAAAGTTTGACTGCCCGATCGTAAAATCAATAGGTCACTTGACCAGCTGGCTGGCAAACCAATCGGTCATTTCAGATTTTTATGCGTCAATGACCGATGACCGACGCCAAGAATAAACCCTGGGGTTTGTATTGTATGGTGGGGTATTGAAGGGTTTGTATTGTATGGTGGGGTATGGTAGGGTTTGTATTGTATGGTAGGGTTTGTATTGTATGGTGGGGTATGGTAAGGTTTGTATTGTATGGTGGGGTATTGAAGGGTTTGTATTGTATGGTGGGGTATGGTAGGGATTGTATTGTATGGTGGGGTATGGTAGGGTTTGTATTGTATGGTAGGGTTTGTATTGTATGGTGGGGTTTGGTAGGGTTTATATTATATGGTGGGTATGGTAGGGTTTGTATTGTATGGTGGGGTATGGTAGGGTTTGTGTTGTATTGTATGGTGGGGTATGGTAGGGTTTGTATTGTATGGTAGGGTTTGTATTGTATGGTGGGGTATGGTAGGGTTTGTATTGTATGGTGGGGTATGGTAGGGTTTGTATTGTATTGTATGGTGGGTTATGGTAGGGTTTGTATTGTATTGTATGGTGGGGTATGGTAGGGTTTGTATTGTATTGTATGGTGGGGTATGGTATTGTAAGGTAGGGTATTTTATGTTTGGTATGGTACTGTTTCCAGGCCCTCCTGTGTACCCTGACCTAAGCGCCATGAGTCTAGAAGACGTGGATTCTGTGTCGGAGGCTGACCGGGACACCCTAGCCCCTCTCCCACCTCCTGCATGGAGCAACCAGTACCCCTTCCAATCCTCCTTCCTGCCCCACAACATGTCCTACATCCCCCCGCACGCCTACGCCTCCGCCGACTCCAACAGTTATGTGGGCAGTTTTGTGGACGGTGCTACCCCCCTCCCTGCTCCGCCCTCCATCGCCGGGGGAGGGGGCAACGGTAGTGCTGGAAGTGTCCACAGCGCCTCAGGTCAGTGTTGGAATGGAGTGTTGTCTGTGTACATTTGTCTGTTTCCTTGTGCTTGCAAATGTTTGTCCGATGATAGTTGGTTTTGTTGTGTATGTTTGTCAGTTCATTGTCTGTATTTTTCAAGCTGTCTATGCAAGACTTAGTCACTTAACTAATCCCCCTCCTGTCCTCTCCGCTCCCCTCACCTCCTCCCCCTCCCCCTCCCCCATATTGATTTGTTTTCATATTTTGTGTCTTCCTTTATTTTATTTTTTTTCTTTTTTAGAAATAAAAATGCAGTACTTTGCTGCTGTAGTTGCAGCGCTTGAGTTTCGAATGTTTCGAAATCCTTGGTTGTTTTTCTTAATTTTCACAGGATTATCTCCCTTCCAATGATCACTCAATATAGGTCAACTTAGCAGCAGTTATGTCCCTTCACCCTCTCTCTCTCTCTCTCTCTCTCTCCCCCCCCCCCCCCCCCCCCCCCCCCCCCCTCCCTAGACAGTGGTGCAGGCTACATTAGTGTGAAACTTTTGCAGGGATATGTCCCATCCAAATGGTGCTTGTCCATTTAAACCATGTGTTTTGTGCAAAAGTAGTTTTGGTCCCGTTTTTCTCCGAGCAAGACCAACAATGACTTATGTCTTGCATTACATTACATGATTATTGCATTAGGTCCAGCGAAATGTCTTGCATTGACGGTGGCAATGTTTGCTGATATATATATGAGTGAAGATGTGTATGCATGCATCTGTCCAGCTCAACTGTCTGTCTGTCTGTCTGTCTGTCTCACAGTAAGTGAGTAACATTCATTTATTAATAAAAAGGGTTTTTATTCTGTATATCTTGTCTTTTGTCTATTCTGTCATACTCTCTTCTGCCTTGTGCTAAAATGTGACATTGTGGCGAGAATTATTAACAATGAATATTTAATATCATTTTTGTCATCTTGTGAAATACATTTTCATGTGTTTCTGTTACCTAAATATGCCAATTGTTTTGTTGTTTTTCATTTTTGACATTGTCATTCAATTCTTTTCTTTAATTTTTTTTTTTTTTTTTTTTTTTTTAAGCTTCATCACAATGTTATCCTTGTTTATGATGTTTTAGTTTCCTGTCTTTGTGTAATTCATATTCACAGTCTTGTAGAATGAATGCATTCATCACATTATATATATTATGAGTAGTAATGAAACCTTTGCTAGAAGCATGAAAAATGTGCATCCATTCCCATAATTTAACAAAGTATGGAATACAGTAATGTTAACCTAATAACCATTAGTCGCATTATTTACGCTATCATTTTCACGCTTTAGGGTACAATTGTGTACATACAGTGGAGTCCACCTATAACGAACCTTGGAATAACGAACACCCGCGATTAGCGTACTAGCATCCATTTCCCGACACACTCCCTTCTTTGTCTTACTATTTAATCCCTTCCTATAACGAACAAATCCAGCTAGGCAAATAACGAATCTCCGCTTGTAACGAACCCTTTTTGTATTCCCTTGGTCTACTTTGCCTCAATTGGCTCATCGCTAATAGCGAACAGCAGCAGAAGCATGCCAGTTCGTACATAGGTCAACAAGGCCTTGAAGTCATAACTGTCATTGGCTGCTATAAATAGCCTTGAATGAAGTCATTGTTGATAAACTTCGTAGGCCTAGATCGATCTACGTACTTTATGTTGTGACGTGTACTCATCACCAGTGTGTACTTCCGTTTACAGTACAAATCTCTACAGCGAATCCCGCTTGTAACGAACCCGAAATTCTCCCCCTTGAGATTCGTTATACCCGGACTCCACTGTATCCTCCTTTTCATTGTTGCTGCATGGCCAGTCTGTGTTGCTCAGTAACTTATGGAGCTGGATCAAAAGGGTTGCTATCATCTACTGATCATAATTTTTTTTTTTTAAATGGAGCTAGATTTTATTTTTAGATTGGGATTGGACAGAAATGGTCAACTACTTAACACTTTGATATATATATAAGTTTCTGTGTGCATTATATTTGTTGGGTATTTAGGGCCAGTGAGGGTTTGGGTTGTAGAAATTAACTTCAAAATATGAAATAAAGGGTTGTGTATGGTGGATCTTTAATTGATTGGTTTATGTCCACCTTATAATACAACCACCATTACAGTACACTCTGCTTGTCATACAATGCTCAGTGTACAAATCTTCTGCGTGGATTGCACAGTTCCACTATATGTAGATGTTTGACATTTTAAGATCAATAATTTGAAAAAAGTTATAGGTTTTAGAGGGTGAATGTACCTGTGTTTTTTTTATTTTTTTATTTTTTTTATTTACGTTTTGTTGTTGTTATTGAGAAAGCCACATTGAATGTTATGTATATGGGAATAGGTTAGGGGTTATGGTTAATGTGTTACTGAAGATTTCACTGTCATCCTTCATCATCTAGCTGGTAGACTCTGTGGGCAAATGTTATCCAAAGGCCCAATTCCAAGGGGTTGAGTTTTGTTTTGAAAGGGTTAGATGTGGGTTGGAGAAAGATACATTTGGGTTCCAGAAGGGCTGGGTTTTGCTGTGAGGGGGTTTACATTTGTCTTTTGAAACTAAGAGGGTTGAATTTGGGAAGGTTAGATGTGGAGTTGAGAGGAGTTAAGTGGCGCTTTGAGAGTGAGAAGATGTGTGATTGGCTTTCAAAGGGGTCAGGTTTGACAATTTGGTAATTATATCATCACTTTTCTTACCATTTGTGTTTGATGCATTAATTTGGTATGACTGAGAGTGATCACTGTTGTTTGAATGACCATGTGGGTGAAATGATAGTATTGTGGTTTATCTGTTTATTGTACACTGTTTAGTATGTGTGTGCCTTCGTGCATGTGTCTATGTACATTTCACTTAGACGATTGATGATCATGTTTTTTATATGCATTTATTTTTCAGTATTTTATTTATTTATTTATTGTGCCATTGAAAGGGAATATTAAGTGTTTTGTTCAACTTTTTTTTTTTTAATTTTCTTTTTTTCTTATGCATCACCACAGTGTGTTAGCTTGTGATTCTTTTTGTTTTAATGTCAGTACCTAATGTTCAATAATTTCATGATTTATTAAATTATTGTATAGTTTATTCATTTATTTGTTGCGACACTGGCACAATGGAGTTTGCAAAACGCTTGATAGCACACGACTGTTTTGAAGATTGAAAACAGCTTGTTACATTTTTTTCCTACTTGTTTCTTGTTCACATTGTTGAGGTGTCGGTTTACTGTTGTTTGACCTGACAAACCGAGTTGTCACTGAACAGGTTTCCACACATTGTTGTTCTAATGCAGTGGGATTCATCTAAGACGAATTCTATTATTAGAGTTTTGACACAAACAACGCCGACGTAAAAAGGACAAGTCACAAGTAAAGTGTACTCAACTTAAAACATTGTGGCTTATTCCAACCTAGAGACAAGAGGTTTGCATTAATTAAACACACTAAAAATAGAGGCTGTTCAGGAATGTTGGACATAGGAAGAAAATCTCTCTAATCTTCTGTTAGTATTTTGATCTATGTTCAATATATAGTTGTTTAAAAAATAACTCCCTATTGAAATTGCCTAATAACTTTACTAATTATTGGTGGTTTTTAGTTTAACCTCTTTTACCATGGACCATAAAATAATAGAAATTGTCTGCATTGGTAAAATTCCATATTGGCACTAAGAGTTGTCCACCAGTTTCTGTAATCGCCTGGGGATAGCACCATGGACTGCCACACTGGTAGCCAGCTGAGCTTGTTCACTTAGTGTCAGGCGACTAGCCATTATGAACTGTTCCCTGTCACTGTGAGATGAAATCTGAACTGAGCAGTTCAGTTCTACCTCTGTAAGGATCACAATATATTTGGTTTTATGGCAAATATATTGTATTTACCTGTGTTGTAATCACATTTCAATAGGGACTTACTTTTCAACCACTTGTATTGCTTCACATCAACAAGCTCCCTTACGCCAGTGTGAACAAAGCTTTTCATTTGACATTATGCCTGAATGGTTGAATGCTGTGTAGTGAGCATCTAAGTGTCAGCTAGCCAGTGTTCCGCGTGTTTGCCATCGCGTCTGCCAATGCATGCCCAGTGTTGAAATCTGCATTCAGTGTCTGCCACAAATTATGGTACATCTGCTTCTTTTTTTTATTTTGATGGCAGCAAGCAGTACAGTATCAGAAACAATGATACTTGTTGCTAGTTGCAGTCTGGAAAACAACATATAAATACCCACCAAAAATACACAGTAAATTGTTCAACTCTTAAAAAAAAGAAGAAAAGGTTAGGGATGTATAAAATGTGAAATATTTCACTCCAGATGAAAGCTAGCAGCTGTTCAGTTGTACGTTCCTGGATGAGGAATTTTGCACAGTAAAAGTTTCCAGGGCGAAGCTTGGTGTTCCATGTAGTGTTGTTTTGTTTGTACACGTCGCTAGGGCAAAGACTGACTTGCACTGTGCTTGCAGTGGCAGAGGCTCGATGCATTGTATGTGAGAGTTGCTGTATGCCATGCATGCCTGATCACCTACATTCCTACCACTGGGGGCTGTTTTTTGCTGTCTCGTTCCAGTGGCAGGCAACAAAGACTGTACTTGTTTAGTCACCACTTACAATCAGTTGCGCAAACTGTGGGAGAACAAGGACAAGCAGGTCCACATGGGCCAAAGCGCCTTGGGTCCTTACAATGGGAGCGGTGCTGGCCCAGGGTCATGCGCCCTCCACTCAGCCGATTCGGGTCTGCATGCCAGCATGTTTGGGTCCAACAGTAGTTTAGGTTGGTTACAAGTCTTTTTATTTGGTTTCCTCCCTAACTTTTTTTTTTTTTTTTTTAACCTCTCTTGCTTATTAACGGTTTGTACAGTAAATGCAAAATTACCTGACCTTCGTTGAAACATAACACAGAATTACTTGAAAAATAACACAAAATAACTTAACCTTTGTTGAAGAATAACTCAAAATTACTTGACCTTTGTTGAAAAATAATGCACAATTACTTGACAGTTTTTGAAGGATAGTGCAAAATGACCTTTGTTGAAACTTAACACAATTACATGACCCTTGCTGAAAAATCACACACAGTTTTTTTATCTTTGTTGAAAAATAACGCTAAATTATTTAAACATAAAATTACTTGACCTTTGTTAAAGATGGAGTACGCTGGTTAAATGATCATCTGTGGTGCCCCTACGACCTCCGAGTTACAGGATAGGATAGGATTGTTAAAGAATCACGTGAAATTACTTGACCTTTTTAAAGAATAAAAACTATATTTCGACCTGTCTTGAAGGACAACACACAATTGCATGACATTTTTTTGAAAAATAAAGCAAAATTTCTTGACCTGTGTCAAAATGACTTGACTTTAGTTGAAAAATAACAATAGCTAAGTTATGCAGAAGAAGATGCATTGTTGTGTAGGTGTATTGCATCTGCATGTCAGCTGTTGTTTGCCCAGTACAGCCGAGCTGTTTGTTAGCATTTTAAATACAGTGTACACATTGTTTGTCTATTTGGCTTCAGTTTGTTCCTAATTGTGTTGTTTTTATGTTTGTGCATTTATGTTTGTAGCTTTTGGTGTGTGTGTATTAGTCGGTTTTGTGCCGTCATTATTTTGACACGCTTGCCCAACCCCCATACAGGAATGCCTCAGGAGACTTGAGTTAGATCCTGTATCGACCAGCGTCTTAAGCAGCTCTTGAGCTAGAGAAGTGATATATAAGAACGATAAAATATAATATCAGCTGTCAGGTAGTGTTTTTGTTTTCGTTGGTAGCAGATGTTTGTGGGTAGTGCATAATTTTGCGTTGTTAGTGAACGTTGCCAAAGTCTACAAGAAAATGTTTGCCTGTTGAGCTTGCGTTGTTCATCGATTTTTGGGTTGTTCCACGCTTGCTAAATAATGTAGCTGCCTGTTACAGTAGATCATTGTATTGTGCTATAGCTTAGTTGTAAATATTGGATGCAAGAAGGATTACCCTTTTAATTGTGACAGGAAACTGGTAGCTTTGTCTTACTCAGTTACTGGATATGTTTTAGCGCTGTCCTGTATGCTGAAGTTAATAAAAATTAAAATACAGCTACCTTAGTTGCTTTGTGATAAAATCTGGTTCAATATTCTTAGCTTAACTCCCCACCCCATCATTGCATAAGCTGTTCATGTGTAATGATGGTTGTATTAGCTTACACATAAAAGGTCCACACTGTATGGAGGATGCCTATTGGTTATCATAGATAAACTGTGACTGATAAGTGATATAAGGTCTTTCCTAAATGTTAGCATTGTTATTTGCTTGCCAGTGTTTGTTGGACTGTCAAAATACACTTTATATATTTATACCAAGAGAGAGAGATAAAAAAACAAAGATTGTTCTGGGTCACTGTGAAAACTGCCTTGTTGATGCTGTTTAGTTGTTTTCTGACCAGGATGCAGTTTGTTTTCACATTGGTTTGGATTATTACACATTGGATTTGGATTATTACACAAACCATAGCCACATGGTCGTTTTTTGTTGGTTTTTTTAAAATTGTATTTCATTAATTTATGTATTTACTTCTTTAGAAAAAAGTATTGCTTCTGCCAGCATTAATCAAAACTCTCTCTCTCTCTCTATCTCTCTCTCTTCTTCTTCTTCTTCTTCTTCTTCTTCTTTCAACAGCTGTGCTTTTGGTTCTTTGTAAGCGAATGTATTGATTGTAGTTGTCCACAGAGAAAGATGTACTGATAGCAGTATGAAAAGCTATAGGAATGTTGTGTCCATTGTTCAAATACTTGTCAAGATATTTGTACATAAGTTATTTAGTATGGTGTAGGTACTGCTATGCTGGCATGCAGATGAATCTGTAGAGTTTAACCGTTGTTTTTTTTCTGCCCTACCACAGTCTTCAGCTTCCCAAGTTGTGCTGAGATTATTTTGAAGTGTTCCAACATTTCGATCCTCAACAATGAAAGATTCACATTATTTATTCTCAGTATTAATAATTATAATACTGGATGCTATACAGGTTATGCCTGTGACTGCGAGCTTGATATAATACTTTATTCAGAAAGGAGTGCAGCCGACATTCTAATGCATAAATCAGCTCTGTCCCCTTCTCTCCTCTATCTCTCTCTTTCTCTCTCTCCCTCCCCCCCACTCTCTCTCTCCTCCCCCTCCCCCTCCTTCTCTCTCTACTCCTACTGTTTGTTGCATTTGATTGCATGAAGAAGTCCAGTGTTTGGGCGTTTTGCCAACATGTCGTTTTGCCATTTCTGTCATTGAGTGATTGTGTGTTGAGTCAATTCTTCAATTGTCAATGTTTGGAGTCAGTGAGCATGAGCATGAATCAGTTCTTCACTGTTGAATGCCTGTTAGTGCTCATTGAGTTGTCATCCTTTCGTTAGTTGAGGGTGTGAGTAATGTTTTCGCTTTAGGGGTCAACTGTTCCAGTCTTTTTATTAAAAGTCTGTCAATGGTCATCGATTGCTTTGTTTATCACCAGTGTGCTTGTTCAGTCATCTTTTCATTGGACGAGTTGCTTTGTGCCTCATGTATGTACTCATTGAGCCATTTCCTCATCGTATGAGTTGCTTTGTCAAATTGTGAGTGAGTTTCATTGACACATGTTGATTAAATCATCTCGTCATCAGATGAGTGGCTGTGTGTCAGATGAGTGCTCATTGAGCGACTGCGAGCCTTTCATAGAATTTGCTTGTGTCTTATTTCTTTCGAGTCATCTTGTGTGGTTTGTGCCTGGTGAATGTGTATGATTTAAACTCGGATGTCCATGGGCTGACTCTGTATCTAACCCGCTGTGTCTTTTTGCCCTCCCAGTGCACGCAAACTGCTCGTGCATGCCCCTCTCTCTCAAATGGTCGCCTCGCGCGTCGACTGAGCGCCTGCTCTCTAAAACGCTTTGCTACGATGACAGTGAACCTAACAACAACTCCAAAATGGTCGTGGCCACGCATGCACAAGTTAGCTCTAGGCAGGTGGCCCGTGCTTTTGTCGGCCGGGAAGGTCAGTTGTTTTGGTCCTGACGTACTGTACCTTAGATGCTGGAGTGCTGTCGTCTGGTGCCAATTTGTGCAAGTCATGCCTCTGTAACATTTCTTTGCCTTGCCTCCTTTTTTTTTTTTTTTTTTTTTTCTCTTCTTCTTTTTATGCAATGGCTTCTTTGTAACTATGTATATGTATAATAAGGCCTGCGGTTTTGCATGTCACCAGTGTGGGTTTATTCTTCCTCTACCTCCTTCCTGCTCTACTTCCTGCATCACCACCTCTGCCCAAATCCAGCCCTAGTGGTCTCCCCTTCCTACCCTTTGTTTGATGTCAGAGTTGTTTATATTGTTGGCTTTTGAACGCAGGTCGTTCTTTATGAGTTGTTGTGATTCTTTTTCCCCTCCTCTGCTATTTTGCGCATACTTAAACAAACAACCCCCAAAAAAGTTGTATTAAGCTCCACGTTATCCCCACCCAACTGATTACATACTTTGTTCTTACGATGCTGCAACAACTCCTTTTATTGACTGGTCTCACCCGTGTGCTTTTTTGAATTTCAGTTTACTTTTTTTTTTTTTAAATTTATTTTTATATTTGTGTACTCCTTTCTTAATCTATTTATGAATTTAATTATTTAATAACTGGGATAAATATCTGCCTGCTGTTAGGCTTGCTACTGCCCTTTTCTGCTTAACTCCCTTTATTATTAGTATTATTATTATTATTATTATTATTATTATTATTATTATTATATTTATTACATTTAATGGTTTATTTCGTTCAATGTATACATAGTGGTTTATTTGTTTCACAATATTGAAAAAGATTATTTTTAGTTGCGCTTCTTCTTTCTAACAATTTGGCACCAGACAAACTTCTAGCATGTTTTTGAATGCAGTCATTCCATCAATGCTCATATCAAGTGTGGCTAAGAAGATTGGAGTGCGCCACTTGGATGAAATTGTTTAAAATATTGATGCACCGACATCCCCGACGCCCGACTATTCCTACAGGAGAAAGGATGGATATAGAGGTCAAGGCTGCAAATACTTGTTGTCATTACTACCACCATGCTGTTTGGTTGTTGCAGTGTACGTCACAGATCTTTTGATAAAGTGTTGATAGACTTCACCTGTTTTGTTCCTCTCTGTAGATTTTTATTATTGTCTTTAAAAATGACAATGTCGGTAAAAATAGAAAATATATTTATACATAACGCAACTAAAAAGTGTTGATTTCAAGAGATCTAATATATTCTTTGAAATGTCTATCTCTTTTCTTTCTTGTACCTTGGTCCAGAAGTGTGAAACGTTATAGCTGACGCTACTTAATTCATAGTTCAGTCAGACTAGCTTTGTATAGAATGCAGTGCTATGAGCTTAGTGTCAAAGGTGTGTGGATGTTAAAGGGAGACAAAAAGTTGGTGTAAAAGCCAGCAAGTGAGTTGTCTTGTATTACAGAATGAAGTGGAGTGAAGCCTTTTATCATACCTTTCTCACAGGCTCGCTAACGATGAGAAAACGTGGCTTACAGGCATTCAGTAAAATGTGAAGTTGGCTGAAGAGTGGACTTGATGCTGGGTTTGAATGTACATGCTGCTTTTTGCTTTTGGCCACTTTTGTGTTCCCCTTTTTCTGTTTTCTTGCTTGCCAGTGTTTTTTGCTTGCTTTCTTCTGTTATTTATTTATTTATTGAAAATAATACTTCTTGATATTTTATTATTATACCTTTTGTGCACAATTAGTTCTTGTGTGGTGATCATTTGTCTTTTTGTGTACAATTGAACATTTATATAGGAGATGAGAGAGTTTGGGTGGGGCTTTTAAACTTTAGCCCGATCAAGGGAAAATGGCCTCTTTTCAAGGTTAGCCATTAGCATTTGAGGTAATCCATGAAGCATTGTAGTATTGTGATAATAGTATTGGCTACTGCAGTTTTAAAAGATCATGGCTGATTATACTGTTAGTGATCAGCATGTTTGTATTTGTGTGTCCTTGGCTGTACTGGGTATGTGTTGTTTTGTGCAATTTTAATGTTCCCTACATTTAATGTTGTAGTTTAGGCCTGTCGTTTGATACACAAGTTTGTTTTAACACGATCGACATTTGTCAACATTGAATGCATGAGGATTGGAATATGTTGTTGTTTTAACTTGCTATTATTTCATAAATGGTTGTATTCTCATACAGTTTAGGGAGGGAATTGGACCACACGCCTTTTATGTAATTTTGTTGTTGTTGTTGTTGTTAAAACCTTAACCCACATTTTTTCAACCAAAATCGAGGAACATTTCAAAAAGTTTCTTGCATGTGTAAAAAGTGTTCCTGTTATGTAGTAACCAACGCAAAATACACCCAATCTTGACCCTTACATGGAAAAGGCATTACTTGGACTATTTTCAATGATGTCTCGTATATAATAATTCGATTTAATAACTTTTACATAACAACTTTATAATTAAAGACGTTAAGTTAATAATTATTGTAGCAACTATTGATGTTGTTTTTTGCTAATATCTACATTTTGTTGATGGTAGTCTAGTAGTACTTGCTAACATCAGCTATAACTTGACAGTTACTGAACTTTAAATTGACAGTTTTGCCTGTGAAGTGTTTTGCTACAGACATGTAGGTTTAATGGGATTGTTGCAGGTTTTTTTTCTTTTCTGAAACAGTGAAAGTTAACTATGCTTTCATTGTTGCAGATTTGCAGGATGGCTCAAAATACAATTGAGACACGCTTTCACAACCATATTTCACACTAGTAAAAGAGTGTCACTGTGAAAGTTAAGGTTTTTGACTGGTGGTGTGCTGTTGCAGACAACTTTGATCTTTACACTTCAGTTAAAGATTGGAATCTGTCGGCTGACATTTAAACACCACTTGTTCTTCTGTCCCATTTCATTCTTGCAGATTTATTAAGTATTTGCTTTTTGCTTTGCTCTCTGGTATATACACAATGTTTTATACATTGTCCACATATTTTAACAATGAGTGTATTCAGAAATAGGCTGTCGATAACTTTATTTTATACATTTTTATCTCATTCATTCAATTGACCGACCCTGATTTTCCAGTCCATGTTTTTGTTGTTGACAGGAAGCAGCCATTCAGGGAGCAGCAAGAAAGAGAACAAGGAGCGCAAGTCAGCGTCTCCCATGGGGAGCGGCAGTGAGTCGGACGCTACCAGCATCGTTAGTGGGAGACAGATTCAAACTATGGGCACTCCAGGGGCTGGACCCTTACTGCCGGGCCAACCCACACCTCTGGGTTCTATACCCCCTGAGCTATCAGGCAGCCGGCAGTCCTTCCGTATGGCAATGGGCAATCCTTGTGAGTTCTTTGTGGATGTTATGTGAATAGACCTCTTCTGTGTGTTTTACCTGGATTGCATTTGTATGTAATGTGTCAGCATCTTTATTTCAATTGTGGATGATTATTATTAATTTAATGGAGGGTGGGAAGAAGGTTGCAAATTCTCATCGTGGTGTTGTGGGCTTTGTGTGTGAAACTTCTTTGTGGGGATGCTCTCTCTCCCTTTTTCTACTATTGTTCTGTGCACACAACCTATTGCTACGTACAGTGTCCACAAACATGTTCTTCTAGTCTCTCAGTGGACCGCTTTTCCTTGACGAAGTCTCTGTATGTGGAAACATTGTCTGTGAGTGTATACATATTCTGTGAACACATTTTGTAGTTTCTGGTAAGCTGTAGCGCTTTTCCATTTTCTGTGATGCCATTTGTAATTAGAAGCTGTCCTTTCTTTGGGTTCAAACATTTTGTGTTAATCACATGGTAGTCATTTGAACTGAATGCCTCTGTTGTGTCTTTTACGCTTTTGTTTTCAATCTTCAGTTGACAGACAAGTTTTATTTTTTCTTCTTTTGAAGTGGTTCCCTACTTGTGACGTTTTGATGTGCTCATCTCGGACCAGGGTCAAATCAAGGTAAAAACTTCTTTTGGGAAAGAATGTCAAATTCGTCTCATTTGAAACTGAAGAATTGTCAGAGCAGTGTCTGTAATAATATTTATGAATTACTTACATAGCATAGTAAGCTATTAAAAAGCATGGAGTACAATTTACATGCATTGCCAGTAGAACCTGGCATTATGCGATTAAAGGTATTTTTTTTTATTTTAAATTTGGACTGAAGCTTACTTTTTGACAGGGGTAAGTTACATTGTCAGTTGCTACAGTTTTTGATGCATTTTCCCAGAAGATGTTTTCCCTGTTGATTTTGACGAAGGACTGTGCATAATTGTAGATAAATAAATGAGGCTGGGCAAAACTAAATGCATTGACCTTGTGCCAAGATGATAATCAGAAGGTGCTATTTAATTTGTATATTACATATGCAAGATAGCATATTCTGGTTAGTACACGTTTGTTTTGAGCCAGTAACACTGGTGGTGATATTGGTGAAATATTGCCATCAGCTGATTTTATCTGCACACAAATTTTATTCTCATATATTATATATGAAAACCTGATCTGATGTAAACTTTTCATCTTTTAGCTTTCTATTTTAGAGGAGTAGTAGTACTTAACTGAAAATCTCTAGACTTGTTCTTGAATTAGTTGTTACAAAACCAAGATGTTCTAAGTAAAGTCTTGTGGTGTGTGTTGGTTGGGGAAAAAATTCTAATACAGTGGAACCTCCGGTATCCGGCTCTGTGGTATACGACTCCCTCCGTTATGTGACCTGAAAACTTCTGACGGATTCACTTCCAATAATAAATTACCTCTGGTATGCGACAACCTCGTTTATGCGACCAGCGACCGTGTCTTAAGCCCTTTATACGACCGTCTTAGGGCAATTTAAAAGAGATATCAGTTAATTTGCTGTCTGTACCTTTCGTTTTTTCTCTCATGTTAGTATACGCCTGCTGTTGTCTGCTATTTCCGGTTCGCAAATAAGGGACATTACTCGCCTACACTGGCTGTCAAAATGGCGTCGCGCAAGAGGAACGTTTTGAGTTTGGCAGAGAGAATGAAAGTGATTGAAAGAAGTGAAAATGGGGAGAGTTGTTTGTCTATTGCAAGAAGTTTAGACGTTGGGAAGACCCAAATTCAGCTCATCATAAAGGATAAGGAATCTGTGAAACTACGATGGGAGAGTGGAGAAAGTGGCGAAAAGGGAAACATCGAAACTGAGAGCTTCTGCACTGACAGACTTGGATGAACACGTCTGGCAGTGGTTCGACTGTTTTCTATTTTTGACGTTGTGAATAAAAGACAAATCTAAAAATGAAACATGTTTTACAGTTTCCTTTGTCAGAGAATACATGCTGGTGAGTGTGAAAATTATGACTACATACCCCTCCGAGCCTGACCCCCTCCCCCCCACCCCACCCCTTGTTTCCGGTATAAGACCACCTCTATTATAAGACCGTTTTTTCTCAGATTTTGGACGGTCGTATACCGGAGGTTCCACTGTAATTAGATTTATGTAGAATTGTAGTTGTGTATGAATGAATGACAGCAGATGGGCAAAATCATCCATTGGAAGAAGGGTTAGGGACCTAAATCAACTCTGAAACACCAGAGCTATCATTGTGCTAAGTTGGACAGTGATAAAATTCCACTTTTCTCTTGTCCCTTAGTTGGATATATAAATTCAATTTGTAAGTCTAAAATTTCAATCTGAAAATGTGAAATTAGTATTGTTTGGTTTTTACATGTATATTTTTTGTTCGTATGAAATTTGTTGGGAACTGTGTTTGAAAACAGCCAACATACTGCCGTAATGCACCACTCAATTCAGCTTTGTACACTATCTGTTGTGGAGTCTCTTCAGAAAATCTCTCTTTGCATGGTCTGTTTATCAGCAGATGTCTTTGCATTGTAACTATGGTTTTGGTCTGTTGGTTGTTGTCTATGGAAACTAGCTCATGGATTGCCATTCTTATCAATCCTGGTCTCCAGTCATGCAATTAATTTCTCCTTTGCAAAAATATGTAATGAACAGACTTTGGTTTTGTGTGTGTATATATGTATGTTGTGTGTATGTTGTGTTTTTCACCACTACTGCTGTACACAGAAGTGCCAACCCGTACGGATTGACCGTATTTAATTCTGGCGAAGTGAATTAAATACGGAAATACGGTATCTTTTATAAGAATACGGAGAGAAGTTGCCAATCGTTTATCTTTGCCAGCGGTGCTTCTGTACCGGTTTCTGTTCTCAGAGTAGTACTCGTGCACTCACTGAACGTCGCTGTGTGCCTGCTGTATTTTCCGAGCACGCGCGACCCGAATCAAACACGTGATCCATTTGTCCATTGAAAACACTCGTTCTTAGCCTTTCAGGGTGAAGGCTATATTGGAGGGAACTCGTACAGATCTATTTTTAGACTGACGTCAACTGGGGGTAGGGTTGGGTTAGGGTTACCCTACCCTACCCTACCCTACCCCTACCCTACCCTTAGTCTAAAAATAGACCTGTACGAATTCCCTTCATAATAGTCTTCACCGCCTTTCAGAGTGTTTCAAAATCTCGAAAATGGCAGTACATGATAGACCCAGAAAAAGAAAAGCTGCTAAGTTTGATGACGAAGCCGATTCCTCATCAAAGAAAACAAAGCCTGCAACGAAACGTCTGCAAGATTTTCTGCATTCATACACAGAAGCACATCCATTCTTCATTGCAAAACGGTCAACAAAGTACGCACGCTGTACTGTCTGTTCATTTTTTTATAAGTCATGGTGGCTTTGACGATGTTGCCAGGCATGTTGCATCTGCTAGACACAAGGCTTACTTCCTATCCAAGATCATACTGAGGATTCTCCTGATCCCTGTGTCCAACTGTTCATGTGAAAGGGTCTTTTCTCTGGTTAGAAAAAATAAAACTGACTTTAGAACGACTATGGGAATTAAGAAACTGAATGCCATGCTGCAGTTGAAATCAAGAAATTCAAATACTGACTGCTACAAAACAAAACTCTCTCCAACACTTCTAAAAAAAAGGGCAACTGCTAATTCCTTGAAACAATAGAACTGTTTTGTTGCTGACATTGCTTTTATTGGAAAGACTATCAGTATCATTCATTTTAAGTAAAACAAGTGTAGTGTTCAACAAGCTGATTTTCATGGTGATTTTAGAGTAAGACAAGTGTGGTGTTCAACAAGATGATTTTCTAGGTGATTTTTGAGGACTGAAAATAGCCTGCTATTTCATAGGTAAGCCTGCCGTTATAATGTCGTAGGCTGGGTTTTGCGAGAGAAAAAAATACTGACAAGTGTTAAAAAATACTGACAAATGGGTCCGGAAATACTGACAAGACGATTAGGAGGTTGGCACCTCTGTGTACAGCATGTTTTGATTTTACTGTAAATGGTTTTGTCAGTGTACAGTAATGTCATTTTGCATGTTGTACCACGTCATTGGAGTCAGTTTGTTTCATTTATTTTTTCTTATTTTTTGAATGCTTTGAAAAATGGATTTTGGTGCTTAAATCGATGATTGTTAGGCCACAAATTGCCAGTGTTTATTGATATTTTTTTGAATGCATTCATGAATATTTGCTTTTTCTGAAACTGGAAAAAGCTGTCAGGGACAATATTTGATGAATTTATCTAAACCGTCATATATGACTTCACTTTTATGTGGAGAGATTGAATACGTTGGAAATACAGGTGGTATGTGTGTTTGGTGGGTTGTTTTAGATGTATTATTTATTTATCAATTTATTGACTCACATGCATAGCAATGTCAGTCTGTGTATTCACTCACCAAAAATAATTTCCAGATTTTTGCAAAACTGTGCAAGATGAGTCCTAAATAGTCCCAAAAGGACTTCTTCTTTTTTTTTCTACATCCGTCTGTCTGCCGTCTGGACGTGAAAAACTTGCAAGTGGATTTATATCTCAGAACCTATTTAGGCCTTGCAAAAACATAATAAATAGTCTGTAAAGTAGAATGGCTCTATTTAACTCTTTCAACATTACCATCATTCAGACCTATGCCCCAACCTATGACAACAGCGAAGTCAAGGATTTCTGTGAACATCTGAGGCTATCCTTGACCAAGTGCCAAAGAAGGACATGGTCATAGTGCAAGGCGACTGGAATGCCAATGTTGACCAAGATGCGCACCACAACTGGGGAGACGCATGTGGATCCCCCTGCAACAACGAGACAAATGACAACAATCTGATACTGGCAAACATGCTTGGTCTCCACAAAAATTCCAGATGATGGACCTGGCACAGTTTCCAGCTGGGAGCATCACAACCAGATTGACTACATCATAGTCAAGAAACGCTTCAGATCCAGCGCCAACATTGGCAGGACACGCTCTTTTCCAGGAGCAGACATCGGAAGTGACCAAGATCTCGTGATGATGTCTTTCCTGTTCCACTTGAAGAGAGTTAACACAGCAAAGTGCACCAGACTGAAGTTCAACCTTGACAGACTGCAAGACCCTGAGATGGCAGAAATATTCCAAGCGCCAATTGGAGGGAAATTTGCACCGCTGCTCATTTTGGGAGCTGGTGAAGTAAATGTCAACATCATGACCACCACTTTCAACCCAGCTGTGACATATGCCAAAGAAGAAACCGTGGATCAGGCCTGAACTTTTGGACCTGTGTGATAAACAAAGAGAGATGAAAAAGAAAAAGAACACCTCACAAAGAGTTAATGCCTACCGAAAAATCAACAATTTCAGGAAATTGGGAACAATCTGAACAATAACAGCAAGTAGGGGTACCAGACTGTGAAGCACACCATCCAAAGCAAGTCTGGAATATACCTTACAGAAGAACAAGAAGTTTTGGATAGATGGACAGAGTGCTGCTCTGACCTTTACAACCACACACCAAACAGAGACCCATCATATCTAGCATGTCCTCAGAAAAAAGAAGAAGTCCTCCCAATTCTCAGAGAAGAAGTTGAGGCAGCAGTGCAATCACTGAAGAAAGGGAAGTCATAGGGAGTAAACAACATACCAGCAGAATAACTTCAAGCAGGAGGAGAACGATGATTGATGCCCTCACCATTATCTGTAACAAGATCTGGCAGAGTGGGGAGTGGCCTACACCATGGACCCTAGTCGCTTGTCATCAATCTTCCCAAAAAGGGTAACCTTCAGGAGTGTTAAAATTATCGCACCATCAGCCTCACCAGCCATCCCAGCAAGGTCCTCCTGAAAATTATACTCAACAAGTTGAAACCTCAAGTTGAACAAATCATAGCTGAAAAACAAACAGGATTCAGGGCAGGGCGAAGTACCACTGAACAGATTTTCAACCTCAGAACAATCTGCTAGAAATACCTACAGCACAAACAACATCTATATCATGTGTTTGTAGACTTCAAGAAAGCGTTTGACTGAGTCTGGCATGCAGCTCTGTGGGCAACCATAAGAGTGTGCAACATCAGCCCTACCATTATTGAAGTCATCAAAAGCCTGTATGACAAGGCTACCAGTGCAGTCCTCCACAACAGCGCCATCGGTAACTGCTTCAGAACAACAATCGGCGTGCATTAAGGATGCCTACTGTCTTTAAAACTCTTCAGCATCTTCCCAGAGTGCATCATGTCAGGTGCCCTTGGAGAACACCAAGGCACAGTCAGCATAGGGAGAAGAGCAATCTCCAACCTCCGTTTTGCGGATGACATTGATGGATTGGATGAAGACGAACAATAACAGCTAGTACAGAGGCTCCAGAGCCTTTGGAATGGCAATAAGTGCAGACAAGACCAAAATAATGACCAACAACACCAATGGCCCAATGGCATCAACACAGACATCAAAGTCCAAGGACAATCCCTCAACACAGTGCATAGCTTCAAATATTTAGGAGCCATTGTATCAGAAAATGGGTCCCAACAGGAAGTCCTCTCCAGGATCGCACAACAACTGCTGTCCTGACAAAGTTTAAGCCCATTTGGAAAGACAAGACAATCAGTCTACATCCCAAGGTAAGGCTGCTGCGTTCCCTTGCTATCTCCATCTTCCTATAAGCTTGCGAAACATTGACCCTTACAGCAGACCTACAATGAAGAATACAAAGCATGGAGATGAGGTGCTATAGAAGACTTTTGGGTATTTCCTATTCTCAGCACATCACCAACGACAAAGTCCGACAGACCATCACACAAGTGATTGGACAACAGGATGACATGCTCACAGTGGTGAAGAAACAAAAACTCCCGATGGTATGGCCACGTCAGTAGAGCATCAGGCCTTTCAAAGACCATACTGCAAGGCACAGTGCAAAGAGGCAGAAGAAGAGGAAGACAGAAAAAGAGGTGGGAGGACAACATTCGAGAATGGACTGGCCTAACATTGAGCGAAGCCATGAGGACTGCTGAAGACAGAGAAAGATGGAATTTGCTGGTTAAACAATCATCTGTGGTGCCCCAACGACCTTTAAGTTACGGGATAAGATAGGATGGGATGCATCAACATTGGGTTATTTGATCATATATGTAAATGAGAGGTCATTTGAAACTCAAGGTCATCCCAAGGCCAAGGTCACTAAAGCTCAAGATCATCCCAAGGTCATTGTTTGTTTTTTTTGGCATAATACAACTTTTACTGTAGTTTATTTGATCATACATGAGTGTATTTGGAGCAGGAGGTCAAGGTAATCTCAATGCCAAGAGCATTAAAAGATCAAATTCGATATTACTTTGCATTTTAATGCCAGTTTCATTTTCTTTCCTTCTGGGCAGTCATTTTCGTGTTAAATATTGCAAGTTCGATAAGGGGCATGTGAGTCATTGGGGCTTTGCCCTTCTAGTTAATTTTATGTTAAACTTAAAAAATTGACATAGTAGGTTCAATGAAAAAATTGTGCTGAAGCATGCCATTTTGATTACCATTTAAACTCTTTTATTCTTAATAAAAATAAAAATATTAATAATAATATTATTATTATTATTATTATTATTATTATTATTATTATTATTATTATTATTATTATTATTATTGATATTCTTTATGTTTTTAAAATACTTGATTAATTTTGCCGCTATTGGAAATCAGCAGTGAACGTTTTTCATTTTTGTCACTGCTCAGATTAGAAAACAATCTGAAAAAATTGTATTGCCAGCAATTACCAGAAGAAGGAAGATTTTATAAAGTAATAATCATTAATATACAAGACTATGTTGATGAATAAGCTCATATAACAGTGTAAATAAAAGGAGGAGAAATTGTACAGCTTGGGTCGAATGTATGTTTGAATGTTTCTCACTATCTGCGATCACCTGTGATCCCATTGTCATCAAATAAATTGGTTAATTGATCTCTACGTCAGTTGATTTCACTGTATTACAAACAGCATAGTGAAAATATATAGGTATGCTCTTGGGAAGCATAATTTGTATAATCATTGTCAAATTTTATGATTTTATTTTTATTTGCGTGGGTGGGTGTATGAATATAAGGAATCCATATGTATGGAACAATTATCACTTTGTATTGATCTTATAAGTGTTTATATTGTCACCCCACATCATCCAATGATCTGATAGTTGATCTTAGCACAAGTCTATTTATGTGCTTTTTATCAAGGGCATTTCTGAATCCAACAATTCAATGTATGTATATTATATATATCAAATGATGATATAAATACTAGTACTTAAACGATGAATACCGCAACATTGATACTCACTGCAAAATAAAATAAAAATGTCTCCATTATCATGATAAAGATGTTAATTGTACAGTAACAGTGTATAATACTGGGTTGATTATTCGGCAAAGATTTTTCTTATTGAATATTCATATTATAAACTTGCAAGGAAGTCAGTAGACTTATCTTTCCGCAGCTGTATTCAGAGGTCAGATATTGACTTCTTTTTTTTTTTAATGGCGATGGATTAAGTTCAAAACAGTTACTGTGATC
Source organism: Oncomelania hupensis (assembly GCA_036898135.1). Taxonomy (NCBI): domain Eukaryota; kingdom Metazoa; phylum Mollusca; class Gastropoda; order Littorinimorpha; family Pomatiopsidae; genus Oncomelania; species Oncomelania hupensis. The sequence continues at coordinate 31,856,204 of CM072524.1, forward strand.
AGCAGATACTAGGGTCAAGTGAAGTGGCTTTCAGTAAAGGGTTTAATTAATTGTCAGCTCTTCTTTAATGTATACAATTTTGAATCTACTTTGTGAACTATTTAAAACCTGTGGATCTTGATGATGTTTTTTTTTAAATAGTGTGTTTACAAGTTTTCTTTTAGTTTTCTTCGACTTGAATTATGGTGGTTTTGTCCTGTCTACTCCGAGTATGAAACTATTAACCATTTTTCCTTGGCATTCTCTTTCTCTTGCAGAAGCTTTCTTTGATTTAATCTTTATTTTTAAGGTGCAGTGGATTTCTTTCTCAGTTTCCCCCCACATTTTCATAACTTTGTCTCTATTTTCAGCATCTGTCCATCCTTTAGCTTGGATTGTTACAATGGCTCACATTCAGTGCATCCCTTATGTCTTTTTCTTTTCCCTGTTGTAGTGCTTTTATTTTTTTTAAGTATTGTAATTTATATGTAGTTGTAGTGGGTAGCTTTGGTCATTTGTTTGGTGTCCTTGGCTTTTGGTATTTGGTTGTGTTGCATCTTGGCTTTTTGGCTGTTCTCAAACATGTTTCACATTTAGTTTACTTAGCTCAAAGAAATTGTTACGCATATTGAACAAGAAATTGCGAGTTCTGCATATTGGCCTAATATTGATGTTGCAACATTTCTAATGTGGCAGTTTCATCATGACTTGCAATTTTTTTTAGTACCATAGTTTTCATGGAAGTTAATAATTGTAAAACATAGAATGGCATACACAACGTTGCAATCTTTTAGCAGCATTTGATAGATGTGCTTATTCTTAGTGAAGATTTGGCTGTGCATCAGTGGTAATTTCATACAGTGCCTCTCATGGCTACATTTTGAGAGCTGACGTATATAATTTATCTGCCAGCATTGAGAAAAAAATGATTGCCTAGGGTAGTTCCTTTTCGATGGCTTATATATATTTACCCTGTATTGTTGATATGGCAATTTTGCATGCTTGACACTCACCCCTGGCTGTTTATTGTGTATCTCTTGTAGCTCTCATTGAGGCAGAGGACTTGCAATGAAACCACGGAGGGCTATTCCTGTTGAGCAGACGACTTCTTAGCCATTGAACAGATGAAGGACTCACAAGTTTGAGCGGTAATCATGCAGAGTGAGCGTAGGACTTGCAGAAAGGACGTGATGGGACTGTGGACTGTTATCTGAGAGTTGTCCCAATTGGCATCCTTCAAGAGTCGGCCCAGTAAGGGGAGTAAGAAACATCTTCATCTGCTCACTGTTGACTTCACCCAGAATGGAATGATAAACCCTAGATCTGAATGGGTTAATTCTGCATGTTTCCAAGTGGTATACACGCCAGCATGAAGTCTGCATGGTGTCAGAAGTGAGACCATTAGTATAACTAAGATCTACAACCATTGTAGGTTATTATAAAAATTTAATTAAAAAACAACAATGTCAGTTACGAGAAGTACAACATTTGTGGCTTGTGTTTTCTCCAGATTTGTTGAAGCCACTAGCTATATATTCCAGTGCTATAAACTATTAACACACCGTGCTCAACATAGTCTTTATTATGTTTAACCAGTGACCTTGCTGGCTTGTGCATTAACACTATCGATGACATTGGCTGCTGCATGGATTGTCTAGCTTAGTGGCTACATTTACGTCTCATTCAACTGACAGTGTTTTGGCTTCGTTCTTTTTTTTTTTCTTTTTTTTTTTTTTTTTTTGTGATGGTCATAATAACGCCAGGTTATTGATTGGTTGATAAATATATAAACAGGTAAATAACTAGTCATCTGATTTGCTTCTGTTACCACCCCACATTGCTGTGGCTGCAACAGAAGGGAAAAAGAAAAAAGGGAACACGCTTACAACAGACTGATAGTTTGACTTTGCTGTCATGTGTTCACAATGGTTCTGTGTCAGTCTGCACTCAAAAGGCATGACTTTTAAGAACCAGTGTTCTAACGTGTGTGGAAACTGAATTTGTATGAGAACACCGCAGACACATTCAGTGGACCCAGCAACATTTTATTTGTGTGCATGCTCATGCTAGCAGGATTATTGAAGCGTAATTGTGGGTAAAAATGTGTTTATAAAAGCGAGATTTGAAAACCAAGCGCTAGTGTACCAACTGATGGTGGTGAACTTTGGATGGATGGTAATGAATAAAGGCTGGATGTAATCGTTGTCCAAATGCTTGCTAGGTGTCATGATTCACTAGTTTTCATAATTGACCATGCTTTAGCTTATAATCCATAGATACTGTGACCCTTTAGTTAGGGACCTAAACCAGAGTGGTGTTTGTTGATTTAGGTTTGTATTGCTCCAGTGAAGATTTGCAACAAAAAGGCTACTGAGCATGATCATGTATCGCTGCCTGAAATACTAAACATTTGGAGAGGTGTTTCCAAAGTTAATTTGGAGTCTGGCTCATTCACTGAACTATTTGTCAGAAAATATCTTATCGATTTCAACAACCCTGTGGATTCACGAGAATCAGATACTATTTTTATCGCTGTGGTGTGTTCAAAATTCGCTGCCTGCCCCCATCTCTGCTTTATGCCTTGTGACAACAGTAGCCAAGCTGGTCACTGTGGATACTCTTTTAACTCTTCCCCCGTAACATTTTCTTTTGCCTGAGTGTACTTTGAATGTGCTGGACCCTATTGCAATAGAAAACAAAATGCCTGTCCATGAAATGCCCACTAAAACATCTCCCTTTTTTTTTGTGGTCATTATGTCACTGTCCTCAAACACACAGCATATGACTATGAGAGCTTTTGCCCTTGCATTCTTTTTGACTTTTGACCCGTGGGTCATTCTTCCTTTTGTGATTTAAAACTGCCACCCTTGTCATGTTGAACCTTCTCACTTGCGCTTGGTGTTCTCCCATACCACCTTGATCTTCAGGATGCATACCACCTTGACCTTCAGGATGTTTGGTCTTGTGACCACACCTTTTGTCTGTGACGAACTGTAGCCAAGGAGACTGCAGGTCATGAGGACAAACGGCACCTGGAAAACTGAAAAGAATGAGTTTTTACCTGCACAATCTCCAAAAGCCAAGATGGCAAACAATAACTGCTGACTGGTTTTTTTTCTTCCCCTCCCACCTCCCCCCTCCCCTCCCTTCCCCCCATTTTTTTTTCTTTGGTTTTTGTGATATGTTCAGAAAATGAAGAACAATGGGATTTGGTATTGGGGTGTGGGGGAGGTCATACAGAAGTAGCATATTTGCCTTTTATATTATGTCAGCTATATGAAGGGGAATAATTATGTCGGCTATATGAAGGGAAATAATTACAATACACTACAATACAATATAACCTTATTGATCTCAAACTGAGAAATTCAATACGTCAATTATGTCAGCTATATGAAGGGGAATAATTATGTCAGCTATGTGAAGGGGAATAATTATGTCAGCTATTTGAAGGGGAATTATTATGTCAGCTATTTGAAGGGGAATAATTATGTCAGCTATTTGAAGGGGAATTATTATGTCAGCTATATGAAGGGGAATAATTATGTCAGCTATTTGAAGGGGAATAATTATGTCAGCTATATGAAGGGGAATATGTCAGCTATTTGAAGGGGAATTATTATGTCAGCTATATGAAGGGGAATAATTATGTCAGCTATTTGAAGGGGAATTATTATGTCAGCTATATGAAGGGGAATAATTGTGTCAGCTATTTGAAGGGGAATTATTATGTCAGCTATATGAAGGGGAATTATTATGTCAGCTATATGAAAGGGAATATGTCAGCTATTTGAAGGGGAATTATTATGTCAGCTATATGAAGGGGAATAATTATGTCAGCTATTTGAAGGGGAATTATTTTGTCAGCTATATGAAGGGGAATAATTATGTCAGCTATTTGAAGGGGAATTATTATGTCAGCTATATGAATGGGAATATGTCAGCTATTTGAAGGGGAATTATTATGTCAGCTATATGAAGGGGAATAATTATGTCAGCTATTTGAAGGGGAATTATTTTGTCAGCTATATGAAGGGGAATAATTATGTCAGCTATGTGAAGGGGAATTATTATGTCAGCTATATGAAGGGGAATTATTATGTCAACTATTTGAAGGTGAATTATTATGTCAGCTATGTGAAGGGGAATTATTATGTCATCTATTTGAAGGGGAATAATTATGTCAGCTATTTGAAGGGGAATTATTATGTCGGCTATTTGAAGGGGAATAATTATGTCAGCTATTTGAAGGGGAATTATTATGTCAGCTATATGAAGGGGAATAATTATGTCAGCTATTTGAAGGGGAATTATTATGTCAGCTATATGAATGGGAATATGTCAGCTATTTGAAGGGGAATTATTATGTCAGCTATATGAAGGGGAATAATTATGTCAGCTATTTGAAGGGGAATTATTTTGTCAGCTATATGAAGGGGAATAATTATGTCAGCTATGTGAAGGGGAATTATTATGTCAGCTATATGAAGGGGAATTATTATGTCAACTATTTGAAGGTGAATTATTATGTCAGCTATGTGAAGGGGAATTATTATGTCATCTATTTGAAGGGGAATAATTATGTCAGCTATTTGAAGGGGAATTATTATGTCGGCTATTTGAAGGGGAATAATTATGTCAGCTATTTGAAGGGGAATTATTATGTCAGCTATATGAAGGGGAATAATTATGTCAGCTATTTGAAGGGGAATTATTATGTCAGCTATATGAATGGGAATATGTCAGCTATTTGAAGGGGAATTATTATGTCAGCTATATGAAGGGGAATAATTATGTCAGCTATTTGAAGGGGAATTATTTTGTCAGCTATATGAAGGGGAATAATTATGTCAGCTATTTGAAGGGGAATTATTATGTCCGCTATATGAAGGGGAATAATTATGTCAGCCATTTGAAGGGGAATTATTATGTCAGCTATTTGAAGGGGAATAATTATGTCAGCTATTTGAAAGGGAATTAATATGTCAGCTATTTGAAGGGGAATTATTATGTCAGCCATTTGAAGGGGAATAATTATGTCAGCTATTTGAAGGGGAATTATTATGTCAGCTATTTGAAGAGGAATAATTATGTCAGCTATTTGAAGGGGAATTATTATGTCAGCTATTTGAAGGGGAATAATTATGTCAGCTATTTGAAAGGGAATTAATATGTCAGCTATTTGAAGGGGAATAATTATGTCAGCTATTTGAAGGGGAATTATTATGTCAGCTATTTGACGGGGAATTATTATGTCATCTATTGGAAGAGGAATTATTATGTCGGCTATTTGAAGGGGAATAATTATGTCAGCTATTTAAAGGGGAATGAATGCTATCAGTATTGTCACACATTAAGATTGTCTACATCGGTACAAGGAAAGATCTAAACAACAAATATGTATGGAAGCCCAAATAGACTGGAAGCCAATGTAGAATATCTTTATAGTGTATATATCATTATCATGTCATAGTTGGTCAAATTCACATATCTTTACACAGATGATGACGAAGAGGCTTAATCAACTTTACAATATCAACAGAAAATATTTTAAGTACTCCATAGGACTTTCACATAATTTTATTCATCGCAAAATATTTAATCTCCTGAGAAAACAAAAAGTGAATGTGTAGCTTTCTTTGGTACTTTAAAAAAATAATTAATAGTCTCTTGTATTATATATATACTTTTTTTAAAACTTGATAAAGCCATGAATATTGTGAACAAATAATTTTCTAATGTACAAGATGGCTTCATTCTTTATTATGGTCAATATTTTAACCTCCAAACAATATTAACAGTAACGTGCATTATTTGTTAGTTTCATTTAAAATATGTGTGGCAATGCACATGGTCGATAAGCATTTCATGGATCATTTTTGATAATAAATTGTTCTGATAATTTTAGATAGGTTGATCTTTTTAAAAATGTATGAGACTGTGACACCTTTGTGGGACTATTACCTTTGATTGCACTGCATATCCAAAGAGTATGAGATTGGAAATGAAGATAGTTTTAGTGCTTAAACAGAAGGGAGTGGGGAGCAGTAACATCCAATTTCTAACCCCAGACCACTTATCTCAATGTTTTAACACACTTTTCTAACATACCTTTAGATCCAAACTTTTTATAAGTTAAAAATAAAGGTGGTTTTGGGTATTACATTTTTAGATAAGCAAACATCAGCATTCAGTGGTTAAAATAACATTCTCTATCTGTCTCTCTCTCTTTTTCTTTCTTTCTCTCTCTCTCTCTCTCTCTCTCCCTCTCTCTCTCTCTCCCTCTCTCTCTCTCTCTCTGTTTCTCATGCCCACCATTGCCACCATCTCCTATCCCCACCCTACCCATATTATAAAGCATAAATTCTTGTTTGCAATTTATGGAGACATAATAATGGGGAAAAAAGTTCCAGAAATGCCAAATATTCCAGTGAAGTCCATAGAAAAATTTCATGCTCCAGTGGTATTAACATCTCTCTCTCTCTCTCTCTCTCTCTCTCTCTCTCTCTCTCTCTCTCTCTCTCTCTCTCTCTCTCTCTCTCTCTCTCTCTTTCTTCTCTCTCCCACATGCATCAAAGGAGCATGACCACCTAGCCTTGTACACACAGCCATGTAACAAGAGTACTGAATGATAGAAGGAATACTAGGTGGTCTGTACTTCATGTTTTACGTGCAATATGTCCAAAGTGACTGTTTTGATCTGTTATATTGCTGTAGGGTGACCGTTTGTTGGACTTTTCTTTTTCCTTTTTACCATTTGTAGGACTTTCCTGTTTCTTTTTTACAATTTGTTGGACTTTCCTGTTCCTTTTGTACCTTTCCATACTTGTAAAACAATGCTTTTGTTGGGTTTTTTTGACATGCCGGAGGATTTATTTAAAAACTGATTTATTACTTTGAGTTCATTCATGTATACTTATTGTTTTTAAAACTGCTTTGTTGTATTAATAAATTGTTTTGGTTTGCCGCATTATTAAATGATTTGGACATGCTGATATCGTTTAGGTTTTCGGAGAGATTTCACAAAAACAGTTCTTGGTTTGCTTTTTTCAAGTATGTCCATTATATAGTAACACAAAGTAGAGTACATAACATGCAAATAATACATATCTACTTCAGGAGGGATTTTAACTGCTTTTAATGTTTTAAGGTTTAAATGCTTTAAACTGCTTTTAATGTTTTAAGACTTTTACGGTTTTTAATGTGTTTTTAACACATGCACCTTTTTATTTAAAAACTTGTGCATTGTTACATTTTTTTAAAAACTTTATTTGTTTTTTATTTCTGTTGCTTAGTTATGAATTTTACCATTTTACCAGTGAAGCAATACAATATAACGATGCATAGTTTTGAGTGCGAAAATAATTTCTCCAAATATAATTATTGGGTTTTAAAATCTTTGAATTGTAAGGTAGGAATGTTGGTGGAGATTTCAATGCAGAATGATGACCTGTGGTAGGTGGTTTACATTTATGGCTGCTTGTGTGGTTTTTCAAATAGTTGATGTATCATTTTCATGCACATTTTAATTATAAGTATTATTGTTATTTTGCATTTGAAGAATGTTAAAAGATTGAATGGGTCGTGAGGGTATATAAATGAGCAGTTGGCAATTATTTCTTGACCCTTTAAAAACCTATTCAAACTATTTTTTTAGGACACGGACATTGGAATCAAGAGTTCAGTTCATTATTTAAATGTGAACATCTACTTACCATAGCCTGGTCATTTTTTTAACACTATTCTTATTCCCATATTTCTTCCTCTACGCTAAAGTCACCATTGGGAAATGCATTGTATAAATAAAAAATGTTGGAATGTATGGTTGTGTGCAAGTTGATGAACTGATAACTGTGTTCGACGAGGACTTGGAACAGATGATTTCTGCTACGTGTCCAGGAAAGCACAAACTCTGTTTAGCCAAAGTGTTGCATACCATTATACACCATTTACTGATAATGGCCCGCGTAACTGTTTTTACCCGTTGCATTGTAAATATGGCCGCTTACTTGTTTGGATACCATGTAAACGGTTGCTTTGTTATCGGTCGTGCCGTTACTCCTATTATCACTATTATCATTAGTGTCATAAAGTACAAAGTACTGTTAGTTTTGAACTGGTTTAGCCCGTGTACATGTACGATGTATGATAGACGCAGTTGGTGTATGGAAGTGCAGCACAACACTTCTTGTTGAGTTTATTGTACATGTTGCATGACTTATGTTTATGGACATATACAGTGTTCAATAATGATGTATAGGTGTGTATGTGTGTGTGTGACAAAACGGCAAAATGAATGTGAATGGTGGGATTGGTATACATGTTTATGCAGGGGCCGATCAGAATTACAATAATGATTGAAAGTTTTTAAAAATCATGTTTATCATTATTATCACAAAGTCTGCAGTTTGTCAGCGTTATCAAGGAAAAATGCTTTCATGGAAGATATATCTTAAACTCCGGTTTCTTTTTTCCTGTAAAATTAAATTTAAAGTGACATGATTGGCATTTTTGTCAAATTTTGGAGTAGATGTGCAATTTTATTGGAGTTATTTTCCTTTTTTTTTAAACTTTTTTAAAAATTGATTTGTTTACTTTGTGTTTTTTTTTTTTTAAAGAAAGAATACCAAGGAGTGAACAGTGTGAAGTTGTGTGCAGAAGTGTTTGTTACAAAGGAACTTGTGGAATATACCGGGCACCCCAATTACGTCATGATGGTGATGTCATAATTACTGGTGACGGTCATTGCGACTGTCATTACTGGTGAAACTGTATGGACGTCTTCAGCCAAGAACGTCATAATAAAACTTACTGAAAGTGAATTGTACCAATGTTGTGTGGAAATAATGAGCTGTTATGTCCGTTGATATGTCTTACAATTCACTGTAGTCTCTATCCTTCTATCCAATCCCTCTTCCTTGACTGTGGACACTTTCTCTCTCTCTCTCTCTCTCTCTCTCTCTCTCTCTCTCTCTCTCTCTTTCTCTCTCTCCCTCTCTCTCTCTCTTCAACCCAGTCGGGGTTTTCTGTATAAATAGTATCACCACTTTGTGGAAATGTAATGCTTTAAATTATCATTGTTTCTGTTATTCTCATTTGTTCTTTCTCGTTCCTAATCTGTTTATCAATCTACTATCTTCTTCGCTAGACCAGCCACCCTGTGGGAATGCCGGGGGTTTCTGTATAAATAGTATCCTCACTTTCTGAAAATTTTGTGCTTTAAATTCCCACTGTCGCTGTCTTTCTCCGTTGTTTTTTTCTCATTCAGCATTAGAATTTGACGAACATCCGTGAAGACTTAATTTTTCTTTGGGCACCAAGATCTTAGTTAACAGTGCGCCCAACAGGAGTGTAAAATCCTAAAAGAAAGTTAACTCATTGAAGCTCCCTTCGAATAGTCAACACCGTAATTAAAGATCAGAGGAAAACTTCAGCGTGACAGCAACAGAAATATTCCATTGCACATCGAATTCTTATTTCATCAATTCGTTTTTCACGATGGGTCGGGAATAGTCTCCCTTTACGCACGAAATACGAGCCTTCTGATTGGCCAGTAATTTATCCAATGACCAATCAGGGAATCAGTTTCTATCTCGCGCATGCAAAGTGAAACAAGAGGTTACTCTAAAATATGCATGTCGAGTAAAGTGTTTGACATCTTCAGAAAAACGTTATTTCAACCCAAAAGTGAGTTTTTCTCAGATATTGAGCATTGAGCCTTTGTTATTGTGTGTATTTTTGTATTGTTACTCTGGTATTTTTAAACACTTATTTTTTCTGTTTCACGTGTCAAAATTTAAATAATAAACAAAGTTCTTTTCAGTACAACCAACAACACATTATTGGTTTGGTTTCTTATTTTCGTCATTTGGGATATTGGACAATTTCTGCCAAATAGTCATTGGGGCTTTCTATGGTATTATTGTTTAGCAATGTAGGTTTTTAATATGTGCATGTTCTGTTAATATTTTATAATGATGTTTATATTCTATTTTGTTTTTGTAAACGGGGCTTCTGTAAATTAGAGTGAAGCTTTAGCGTCCCCTGCAGAGAATGCCTTTAATGTTAAGTGACCGGCTGGTGGAGTGCCTTCAGTGTTACCATTAGGGTTGTTTCAGCCGATCTTTTATATGGATCTGGAGCAAGTTCTCTTTCAATCAACAAGGTGTGGTCCTGATTCGGCTCTTTGCAGTCCGCTGGACCCTATAAGCAATGACAGAACTTTTAACATTTCACAATTGAACTGCTATGATTTTATAATACATGTGTAAGGATTTTCGAACACATGCAAACACACGTACTTGAAGGAACCACGCAAAAACTCAATTTTTTGGGAGGAAAAAACAATTTAATCATTTGGAAATAAATTCACAGCACAAAAGATCAATGGCAAAATATATAATAAATAGGAAAATGTTTGAAAATACAGTCAGAACAAATATGATTACAGTATATCATGCAGATTTCATTATTTCTCAAATGTTTTACAGCATTTCATGAACGTTGCAAATGTGAGGAAAATGATAGTATGTCACAGAGTAATAAAACATAGGAATATTATTCATAAGTTTCAGTTACTCACAGTATATATACATATATATAATTAATTTATTTATTTATAAACAAAACGCCATGCGTAATCAGCAGCATAACAAACAGTATAAATTATTCACAGCGTAACAAACAGTATAAATTATTCACAGCGTAAAAAAACAATCTTCGTTGTTGAAGTCGGGCGTCAAATGTGATTGCATTCATACACGAAATAGGTACCATGAGTTGGGAGGGAATTAAAATGTTCCTCAGTTACAAACGCAGGTCACACACACACACACACACACAAACACACAATGTGTGTGCCCACACTCAGTATTCGTTTCCTTTTACACATAGAGATCAGGTACCATTGAGCTGAGAAAACATAAACATTTGGAGTCCAGCGGAATAACCAACCTTCCAGCTTCCTTCAACATCGTGCCGCCCACCTCGTTGTAAAAAAGTCCTTCATTGACAACTATTTTCCTGCGTGGTTGTCGTCGCTGTTGTTGTTTTTCCTGTTGTTGTTCTTGTTTGTTTGTGTTTTTTTCTTTTTTCTTTCTTCACACAAACATTTCATTTACAGCACATGCACAGTACATTTGAAAAAGAAAATTGACAGGCCGTATGCAGGCTTTGATAGTTTTGTTGCTAATGAAGGAACAATAAACAGTTGAAGTTTTAACCTCCTAGCCCACCAATGGGTGAACTGGCAGACTGAGACATGTGACCATACCAGGGAAGAAGGGGTCAGAACAAACATCCAATCATAGATTGCTGAGAGTGAAAATGGCCACTTTAAGCTTGCCCACCACGAGATTCAAACCTGGGTCATAGGTGTGCCTGGCCAACACTCTCGTTCAGTTGCAATAAACATCAACCTTTAACCCTTTTCTTCAACCTGCTGTCTTTCATATACTTTCCTTTACCTGCTGGCCAATGAACATCATTCACGCCTGCCTCCCCACAACAATCAAACTAATTAAATATAAAACCGTGCAAAAAAGTACTTTTTTTTTTTTTAAACACCGAATGTCTTAAAAGGTATGTAAGCTGGTAGATTTCCACAAACGATAGCAAACAATTATCTTTGCTTATTTTCTTTTCTTTTCTTTTATATGTTATTTTATTTTATTCCATTCGTGGCAAAAGGAATAGTGTATGTGAGAAATTATAGGACAACGTTGAAGCAGACAACTTTACAGAGAGGTGTGCCCAATGCTTCTTGAGTTGAATCAAAAACCTTTACAGAGATGCTGCTTGCGTGCACCCAGTGCTGCTTCTCTTTAAAAAATATTTAAAAAATTTAAAAATCCTTTGGCTGATAAAACAGAAATTAGATTAAGAGAGGGCAATTTGGAGACAAAATCTACAGCAATATACCGCCTAAACACAGCATGTATAGCAAGGGTATAGAATTTTTGTTTAAGTACTATCAAATAGGAATGGACAGGTTTGAAAGGGAAAAGTATGTGACGTGTGTTTGGATTTTGCATATCACATCATAGGTTTGTTTGGTTGTTTGTTTTTATCACAAAATTATCATGTGTATGTGACGTGTGTTTGGATTTTGCATATCACATCATAGGTTTGTTTGGTTGTTTGTTTTTATCACAAAATTATCATTGTATTAAATTATCATCATATTTGATTATTATCATATTAAATTATCGCCATATTAAATTATCATATTAAAACATCATCATATTATATTATAATAAATTATCTTTACTATTAAATTATCATCATATTAAATTATTTTCATATTAAATTATTCTCATATTAAAATATCATCATATTAAATTATCACCATATTAAATTACCTTTCATCGGTGGAATAAACTTTTATAAGTTACCGCACTGACAATGTTAATGCTAGAGGGTTTTATCAGGGCTTTGGGTGGAAACTTCCCCAAAATATGACATTTTATTTAGAACAGTATCTTATCTTAATGGAAATATAACAGTACAGCACCTTAATGGCATTGTTATATCATTATATGGTTATGAGGCACATCCCAACTCAAACTGGTTTGATATGAGTCATGGATAAAGAAAAAAAAAGGAATTTCTTAACTTCCGGATTAATTAATTATTTAACTTTTTATTTAGTCAACATTTCAGAAACTGCAATTTGGAGTGTGAAATAGCTTCACTGTAGTATTTTATAGAACTCTTAAGGAAGTTGGATGGTCTCTGCATGGCCTCAAATACACCTATGAAAACTCGAATTTCACGTGGGATAAAAACGGGAAAAGCCTCGATGACAATTCTCTTCCACTCTGCTGAAATTGGCTGCGTGAATATCACAGGCACCCGTACCAGTGTGCGATAGCGAACTCTCAGCACAGAGAGGGAACCATGGACCCTATATTACTATATCTAGTAATGATAGTAGTAGTCATAGTAATATAGGGTCCATGGAGGGAACACGTTCCGCTCGCAATCGCATCCAGATCATGGCGCCTGTGGTCAATATATAGCACTTATCCACAGGTGCTTGTTTCTGGATGTGATAGTGTGGGTCTCTCCCTGTACGTGTTAGGCCTACTGTTGTGATAGAGGGTTGCGCACAATACGCCTCGTGTCCGGGGACTTTAATTTAATCTCGTTTCGTTTCGGAGGAACGCCGCCGCATCCACAAACTGTGTGCTCATCTATTTTCGGACAACGGCAGACGCGTTGAAGATGCCGTTCTTGGAAGCTCACTCTCTGACCCCATGGCTGATATAATAAATGTTGTTTCGGTCCTAATAAGAGTCCAGGAAACAAAGTGCAAAGTTGTGTTGAGCTTGGCAGACCTCACTATATAGTTTCCGTATGTTCCTCTTCCAGCCCTTCTTTCTTCACAGTTACCTCCTTGTAGACGATCTCGTCGGCGTTTTTGTCGATGAGGATGAGAAGGCCGGCCACAAAATCAAAGATGGCGCCGACCCAACCGATGCCGTAGGCCCAACCAAAGTGCCAGTGACTCTCCACTCGTTGTTCGATCTCGTCCAGGAACTTGACAGGAAATGTGACCAACACGATCAGCTCAAAGCCCGCTGAAACATTGGGTGAGGACGTTATTATTAATAATAATTATTAATAATAATAATGATAAGGCGCCTACCTTTTCGGATAGGTGGGGGATGGGGATCACACACACACGCACGCACGTACATACATACATACATACACAAACCACACACGCAAATACAGGCGCGCACACACACACTCACACCCTTCCACACACTGACAGCATGTTGTGACTACTGAAAGCACTGTTGAAAGATGTCAGCTTTGAGGTTGAACTTGAAAGATGCGAGCGGATGATGATGTATTTTATAAGCAGAGGGAAGATGTAGCATTTTTCATCTTAAAGCACTGACCGAGAAACCAGGATCTACTTCAGGCCGCCCAAGGCGTCAACTTGAGGCGAAGATCGCATATCTTCAAGTCCACTTATACAGAGACCCAACCCCTTATTTTTCAACTCTGCTGGTGGTTAAAGTTTAGTTTGCCACTCCCATCTACTAACCCTAACCCTGTGTGTAAACCACAACCATTCATTCAAAAACCAATGCAGCACACGTTTGGAAAATTTGACCTTCAATGTTATTTGTTAAGAATGATTGGTTATTTTAAAAATCGGATACAATTCTTCTTCTTGTCGGGCTACAAGTCTGTTACCATAGTGATCACGCTCATTGCGACAAATATGTAGGGACAGCTTGAACCACCCGTGTAGTTATTTCTATGTTATTTATCATTGTTATTTTATCATGTAATCGTTCCTATACGTGTATAGCGCTTATCCATTTTAAGATCTGCTCAAGGCGCTGGCAGATACAGGACTTAACTCAAGCCACCCTAGGTCGATGCTGTGAAAGGTACATACTAGCTAGGTCGATGCTGTGAAAGGCACATACTAGCTAGGTCGATGCTGTGAAAGGTACATACTAGCTAGGTCGATGCTGTGAAAGGCACATACTAGCTAGGTCGATGCTGTAAAAGGCACATACTAGCTAGGTCGATGCTGTGAAAGGTACATACTAGCTAGGTCGATGCTGTGAAAGGCACATACTAGCTAGGTCGATGCTGTGAAAGGCACATACTAGCTAGGTCGATGCTGTAAAAGGCACATACTAGCTAGGTCGATGCTGTGAAAGGTACATACTAGCTAGGTCGATGCTGTAAAAGGCACATACTAGCTAGGTCGATGCTGTGAAAGGTACATATTAGCTAGGTCGATGCTGTGAAAGGCACATACTAGCTAGGTCGATGCTGTAAAAGGCACATACTAGCTAGGTCGATGCTGTGAAAGGTACATACTAGCTAGGTCGATACTGTGAAAGGTACATACTAGCTAGGAAGAATATGGTCATGCCAGCTAGGTAGAATTTGTATTTCTTCTGCGAGATGTCGCTGCGCAGTCCTAGCGTTGTCACAACCAGGCCCACCAAGGTCAACAAAATGGCGATCAGGCACAGCCCGCGACAGGCTAAAAGCCAGTCTGCAAATGCAAAACATTTATGGGATATCAATACAACTATGCATATAAATACAATATAATTATTTTTACATATAATTGGAATTTCGAATAAAACAAATTAAAGGTGACAAAACACACCGAATTAACAGATCATCTAAATAATTGTACTTCCCTAAAACATAAGTCAATTAAAATAAATTAAATTCTCCTTCTTCTTCTTCTTCTTCTTCTTCTTCTTCTTCTTCTTCTTCTTCTTCTTCTTCTTCTTCTTCTTTGTTCGACGGTTGTACAAATAGATTTATTATTATAATTGAAGGAATACTTTGCATATAACAGATAAAAGATAGATGTACTCATGTAGTAGTAATCTATAATAAAATAGATTCATAACATTTTCTTCATTATTTGATAATGTCGGTAAAAACAGACAACCGATTGACAACAGCTTCTATAAAAGCAAGCACAATTGGTTGAGGGCAAAACTAACAGTTTAACTGATAGATCTATCCAGAACAGATTTAGCTGAGGACTAAATAAAACCTAGGATCGCCCACAGACAGCAACAGATAACGATCTGTGGACCGAACTTCTGCCTTGCTGTCTCCTTTGAGAACAATCTGTGAAACACAAGGAATGCGTTGGAGACGGTAGAGTTGCTTTACTTTGGCACCTTGAGGTAAGTTCCACATAATTTTTCCAGAATAGCCTGCGTCAAGTTTTTTTTAATAGGTTTTTTAAATATCCTACTAGTATACTGTGTAAAAAAACAATAGTTTATTTAAATAACATTGTTGTAAGTGTGCTGTTATACCAAAAAGTAACGATGCTTTTTGTATCCTTTAATTACCGAAAAATAATAAAATAAAATACGATGTTGTAAAATTATCACGGGTCTGGTTAAATGTTATCATTTGACAACAATATGGTGTTATTACTGTTTTCATTCTAAACAATTGAAAGTGCTCACACAAAGCCGAAAACAAGCTGTTAAGAGTATCGCAAGAAATTTGCAGAAGAATAACGCAAATGAAACAAATAAATAAATAAGGTTCTAAAATGAATTCTGCGTCTTTTAACTAAATCTAAATTTAGTTAGTCATTGTTTATAGAGTCCAGCGGACTACTTCTAAAGCCAAATTAACAGAAAATGTTACAAAATCAACTGCCAAACAAGATCAGCTGCCAAACAAGATCAACGAAAAGCTACAGCCAAATATAACAAAACAAAACATTCACAGTGCAAAAAACGATTTTAAAAAAAACCACAAGTCTTGCGCATAAGAGATTTGCAGACGAATGCACGCACCTCTAAAACACCCTCCCACCCACCCACCCACCCACCCCTATCCATCCACTCACCCACCCACCCACCCACAACCCCACCCCTACCCCACCCCTACCCCCCCACCCCCCACCCCACCCCCCACCCCAAAAAAAAGGAAGAAGAAATTCGCGTGCAAATATTTGCGTCAGCCTAACAAAACAATGTTTAATAGCTGTTTTATGCAGAACATTGCGAGTGGGACATGCGAGAACAGTATTTTGTCAGGCATCCTGTTAATACGGTGGAGACATCGTTTTAGACACGTGGAAGGAAACTTGAACCATTGCTCATTTTGGGAGCTTGTGAAGTAGATGTCAACACTATGACCACCACCTTCAACTCAGCAGATGCCGCCACTGAGATCCTTGGCAAACACCGCCCAAAGAAGAAACCGTGGATCACACCTGAACTTTTGGACCTGTGTGACAAACGAAGTGAGATGAAAAAGAAAAAGAACACCTCACAGGGAGCTGATGCCTACCGAAAAATCAACAATGACATCCGAAAAGGCATATGCACGGCAAAGGAGGACTGGATAGAAGATCAATGCCAAGAAATAGAAAACAGTCTGAACAAGAACAACAGCAAGAAGGCCTACCAGACTGTGAAGCGGCTGACAAGCGTTAAACAGCCCAAGGTTTCCACGATCCACAGCAAGTCTGGCTTATGCCTTACAGAAGAACAAGAAGTCTTGGATAGATGGACAGAGTACTGCTCTGACCTTTACAACCACACACCAAATGGAGACCCATCAGTACTAGAACAGAGAAGAGGAAGAAATCCTCCCAATTCTCCGAGAAGTTGAGGCAGCAGTGCAATCGTTGAGCCACTATGGTTGTTTCGGCATATCTTTTATGCCGATCCGGGTTGAGTCCTCATTCACTTCTCTGGTCCTGATTTGGCTCGGAAGAGTCCGCTGGACCTAAAGCAATAACAATGTAATGTAATGTAATGTAATGTAATGTAATGTAATGCAATCGTTGAAGAAGGGAAGTCAGCGGGAATGGACAACATACCCGCAGAATTGCTTCAAGCAGGAGGAGAAGCTATGATAGACGCCCTCACCATTGGGGCAGAGTGGGAAGTAGACCCAGTAGCCTGTCATCACTCTTCCCAAAGAGGGCAATCTTCAAGAGTGTGAAAATTACCGCATCATCAGCCTCATTAGCCATCTCAGCAAGGTCCTCCTGAAAATAATACTCAACAGGTTGAAACCCCAAAGCTGGACAAATAATAGCTGAAGAACAAGAAGGATTCAGGGCATGGCAAAATACCACTGAACAGAGTTTCAACTTCAGAATAATCTGCGAGAAATACTTACAGCACCAACATCTATATCATATGTTTGTAAACTTCAAGAAAGCGTTTGACCGGGTCCGGCATTCAGCTTTGTGGGCAATCGTGAGAGTGTACAACATCAGCCCTAACATGATTGAAGTAATCAAAAGCCTGTATGACAAGGATACCAGTGCAGTCCTCCACAACAGCACCAACGGCGTGCGTCAAGGATGCCTTCTCGCTCCAACACTCTTCAGCATCTTCCTAGAGCGCATCATATCAGATGCCCTTGCAGATCACGAAGGCACTGTCAAAATAGGGGGTAGAGCAATCTCCAACCTCCGTTTTGCGATGACATTGATGGATTGGCTGGAGAGGAACAAGATCTTGAACAGCTGGTACAGAGGCTTGACACCACCTCCAGAGCCTATGGAATGGAAATAAGTGCAGAGAAGACCAAAATGATGACCAACAAAACCAATGGAATCCCTATCCCCCCATCTTCACCCCTTGTCTGGCTATACGGCCCCCCTGGGCTAGGAGCCTAATTTGATATTTGCTGTTTTATCATTTGTTTGTTTAATAAAAGGACAAAGTTCCAAAGTTCCAAAGTTCCAATCAACACGGACATCAAAGTCTCAGGCCAATCCCTCAACACAGTGCATAGTTTCACATATTTAGGAGCTATTGTATCTGCCAATGGGTCCGGACAGGAAGTCCTCTCCAGGATCGCACAAACAACTGCGGCCTTGAGAAGATTGAAGCCCATTTGGAAAGACAGGACCATCAGTCTACATTCCAAGGTAAGGCTGCTGAGCTCCCTTGTCATCTCCATCTTCCTAGGAGCTTGCGAAACATGGACCATCACAGCAGACTTACAGCGAAGAATACAAAGCATGGAGATGAGGTGCTACAGAAGACTTCTGGGCATTTTCTATACCCAGCACATCATCAACGACGAAGTCCGACAGACCATCACACAAGCCATTGGACAACATGATGACATGCTCACAGTGGTGAAGAAACGGAAACTCCGATGGTATGGCCACGTCACCAGAGCATCAGGCCTTGCAAAGACCATCCTGCAGGGAGGTGCAAAGGGGGCAGAAGAAGAGGGAGACCGAAAAAGAGATGGGAGGACAACATTCGAGAATGGACTGGCTTGACACTAAGCGAAGCCATGAGGGTTGCTGAGGACAGAGAAAGATGGGGGGGGGGGGGGGGGGTCTTTACAGGAATGCTGAACTGTTTGAGGGGAGTTAAATTGTAAAACGACACGTTAAAAGGTTAAAGGAGATAAACCACCCAGATTAAATCTAAATGTGTTTCGCTATTAAACAAAATAAAGAAGCTGGTCAGGCGTTAGATCTACAAGCCATCCTAGGTTATACAAGATAAATTAGTGACTGGGGGATAAAAGATGAGCACGAAGAGAAGAGTAGTCCTGTTGAACAAGAGATGGAACCTAGTGGTGTTTACAGCAGTGTTCATTGAGTGGCGTTTACAGCAGTGTTCAATGAGTGGTGTTTACAGCAGTGTTCAGTGAGTGTGTTTATAGCAGTGTTCAGTGAGTGGTGTTTATAGCAGTGTTCAGTGAGTGGTGTTTATAGCAGTGTTCAGTGAGTGGTGTTTATAGCAGTGTTCAGTGAGTGGTGTTTATAGCAGTGTTCAGTGAGTTATGTTTACAGCAGTGTTCAGTGAGTGGTGTTTACAGCAGTGTTCAGTGAGTGGTGTTTATAGCAGTGTTCAGTGAGTGGTGTTTACAAGCAGTGTTCAGTGAGTGGTGTTTATAGCAGTGTTCAGTGAGTGGTGTTTATAGCAGTGTTCAGTGAGTGGTGTTTATAGCAGTGTTCAGTGAGTGGTGTTTATAGCAGTGTTCAGTGAGTGGTGTTTACAACAGTGTTCAGTGAGTGGTGTTTATAGCAGTGTTCAGTGAATGGTGTTTACAGCAGTGTTCAGTGAGTGGTGTTTATAGCGGTGTTCAGTGAGTGGCGTTTTACAGCAGTTCAGTGAGTGGTGTTTACATGATTGTTCAGTGAGTGGTGTTTGTAGCAGTGTTTAGTGAGTGGTGTTTACAACAGTGTTTAATGAGTGGTGTTTATAGCAGTGTTCAGTGAGTGATGTTTACATGATTGTTCAGTGAGTGGTGTTTACAGCAGTGTTCAGTGAAGGACTTGTTGACTGTTGTACAGACTGCGTGTTGACTGTTTGCTAAGCTTACCTGTGGGCAAAGTGCTGTCACAATCCACCTGGGCTGTGCTAAGCTTACCTGTGGGCAAGCGCTGTCACAATCCACCTGGGCTGTGCTAAGCTTACCTGTGGGCCAAGCGCTGTCACAATCCACCTGGGCTGTGCTAAGCTTACCTGTGGGCAAAGTGCTGTCACAATCCACCTGGGCTGTGCTAAGCTTACCTGTGGGCAAAGTGCTGTCACAATCCACCTGGGCTGTGCTGTTCTCCCTGTAGCGACATCTCTCCCACAATCCCTCTCTGACGCTGTTCGCTTCCAACCACGTCGTCGCCGCCACCGACAACACCATCAACAACACCGCCAACCCCGCCAGAATCACCGCAATCACCTAAAATCGTCATCATCTCGTCATTAACCTCGTCGTCTTTATCAATCGTCGTCATCATTATCATCTTCGTCATCATCATCCTCGTAATCATCATCATCATCGTAATCGTCGTCATCATCATCATCATCATCATCATCATCATCATCATCATCGTCGTCGTCGTCGTCGTCGTCTCACCACAAAACATCGACGTCATTGACATACTGTTAGCTTTTTTGTGTATAAATATAATTTAATTAATAACATTTTGTTAGCAATCTTGCGGTCATTGTTAGGATGGTGGAATTAATACTGAACAAGATCGCACATGGTACAAAGGCAACAGCAATAACAACAAACACTACTACTACTGCTGTTGCTGCTGCTATTACTACTGCTG
>CM072524.1:31877251-31922251 GCA_036898135.1 Oncomelania hupensis
TTATGTCAGCTATATGAAGGGAAATAATTATGTCGGCTATATGAAGGGAAATAATTATGTCAGCTATATGAAGGGGAATAATTATGTCAGCTATATGAAGGGGAATAATTATGTCAGCTATATGAAGGGAAATAATTATGTCAGCTATATGAAGGGGAATAATTATGTCAGCTATATGAAGGGGAATTATTATGTCAGCTATATGAAGGGGAATAATTATGTCAGCTATTTGAAGGGGAATAATTCTGTCAGCTATTTGAAGGGGAATTATTATGTCGGCTATTTGAAAGGGAATAATTATGTCAGCTATTTGAAGGGGAATTATTATGTCAGCTATGTGAAGGGGAATTATTATGTCAGCTATGTGAAGGGAAATAATTATGTCAGCTATGTGAAGGGGAATAATTATGTCAGCTATATGAAGGGGAATTATTATGTCAGCTATTTGAAGGTGAATTATTATGTCAGCTATTTGAAGGGGAATTATTATGTCAGCTATTTGAAGGGGAATAATTATGTCAGCTATTTGAAGGGGAATTATTATGTCAGCTATTTGAAGGGGAATAATTATGTCAGCTATTTGAAGGGGAATTATTATGTCAGCTATATGAAGGGGAATAATTATGTCAGCTATTTGAAGGGGAATTATTATGTCAGCTATATGAAGGGGAATATGTCAGCTATTTGAAGGGGAATTATTATGTCGGCTATATGAAGGGAAATAATTATGTCAGCTATGTGAAGGGGAATAATTATGTCAGCTATATGAAGGGGAATTATTATGTCAGCTATTTGAAGGTGAATTATTATGTCAGCTATGTGAAAGGGAATTATTATGTCAGCTATTTGAAGGGGAATAATTATGTCAGCTATTTGAAGGGGAATTATTATGTCAGCTATTTGAAGGGGAATAATTATGTCAGCGATTTGAAGGGGAATTATTATGTCAGCTATTTGAAGGGGAATTATTATGTCAGCTATTTGAAGGGGAATAATTATGTCAGCTATTTGAAGGGGAATTATTATGTCAGCTATATGAAGGGGAATATGTCAGCTATTTGAAGGGGAATTATTATGTCAGCTATATGAAGGGGAATATGTCAGCTATTTGAAGGGGAATAATTATGTCAGCTATTTGAAGGGGAATTATTATGTCAGCTATGTGAAGGGGAATTATTATGTCAGCTATTTGAAGGGGAATTAATTATGTCAGCTATATGAAGGTGAATTATTATGTCAGCTATGTGAAGGGGAATTATTATGTCAGCTATATGAAGGGGAATAATTATGTCAGCTATTTGAAGGGGAATTATTATGTCAGCTATATGAAGGGGAATAATTATGTCAGCTATTTGAAGGGGAATTATTATGTCAGCTATATGAAGGGGAATAATTATGTCAACTATTTGAAGGGGAATTATTATGTCAGCTATTTGAAGGGGAATAATTATGTCAGCTATTTGAAGGGGAATTATTATGTCAGCTATATGAAGGGGAATAATTATGTCAGCTATTTGAAGGGGAATTATTATGTCAGCTATTTGAAGGGGAATAATTATGTCAGCTATTTGAAGGGGAATAATTATGTCAGCTATTTGAAGGGGAATAATTATGTCAGCTATTTGAAAGGGAATTATTATGTCAGCTATTTGAAGGGGAATAATTATGTCAGCTATTTGAAAGGGAATTAATATGTCAGCTATTTGAAGGGGAATAATTATGTCAGCTATTTGAAGGGGAATTATTATGTCAGCTATTTGAAGGGGAATTATTATGTCAGCTATTTGAAGAGGAATTATTATGTCGGCTATTTGAAGGGGAATAATTATGTCAGCTATTTAAAGGGGAATGAATGCTATCAGTATTGTCACACATTAAGATTGTCTACATCGGTACAAGGAAATATCTAAACAACAAATATGTATGGAAGCCCAAATAGACTGGAAGCCAGTGTAGAATATCTTTATAGTGTATATATCATTATCATGTCATAGTTGGTCAAATTCACATATCTTTACACAGATGATGACGAAGAGGCTTAATCAACTTTACAATATCAACAGAAAATATTTTAAGTACTCCATAGGACTTTCACATAATTTTATTCATCGCAAAATATTTAATCTCCTGAGAAAAAAAAAAGTGAATGTGTAGCTTTCTTTGGTACTTTAAAAAAAATAATTAATAGTCTCTTGTATTATATATATAATTTTTTTAAAACTTGATAAAACCATGAATATTGTGAACAACTAATTTTCTAATATACAAGATGGCTTCATTCTTTAGTATGGTTAATATTTTAACCTCCAAACAATACTAACAGTAACGTGCATTATTTGTTTCATTTAAAATATCATATGTGTGGCAATGCACATGGTCGATAAGCATTTCATGGATCATTTTTGATAATAAATTGTTCTGATAATTTTAGATAGGTTGATCTTTTTAAAAATGTATGAGACTGTGACACCTTTGAGGGACTATTACCTTTGATTGCACTGCATATCCAAAGAGTATGACATTGGAAATTAAGATTGTTTTAGTGCTTAAACAGAGGGGGGTGGGGAGCAGTAACATCCAATTCCTAATCCCAGACCACTTATCTCAATGTTTTAACACACTTTTCTAACATACCTTTAGATCCAAACTTTTTATAAGTTAAAAGTAAAGGTGGTTTTGGGTATTACATTTTTAGATAAGCAAACATCAGCATTCAGTGGTTCTCTCTCTCTCTCTCTCTCTCTTCTCTCTCTCTCTCTCTCTCTCTCTCTCTCTCTCTCTCTCTCTCTCTCTCCCTCTCTCTCTCTCTCTCTCTCTGTTTCTCATGCCCACCATTGCCACCATCTCCTATCCCCACCCTACCCATATTATAAAGCATAAATTCTTGTTTGCAATTTATGGAGACATAATAATGGGGAAAAAAGTTCCAGAAATGCCAAATATTCCAGTGAAGTCCATAGAAAAATTTCATGCTCCAGTGGTATTAACATCTCTCTCTCTCTCTCTCTCTCTCTCTCTCTCTCTCTCTCTCCTCTCTCTCTCTTTCTCTCTCACTCTCTCTCTCTTTCTTCTCTCTCCCACATGCATCAAAGGAGCATGCCCACCTAGCCTTGTACACACACCCATGTAACAAGAGTACTGAATGATAGAATGGATACTAGGTGGTCTGTACTTCATGTTTTACGTGCAATATGTCCAAAGTGACTGTTTTGATCTGTTATATTTCTGTAGGGTGGCCGTTTGTTGGACTTTTCTTTTTCCTTTTTACCATTTGTAGGACTTTCCTGTTTCTTTTTTACAATTTGTTGGACTTTCCTGTTCCTTTTGTACCTTTCCATACTTGTAAAACAATGCTTTTGTTGGGGTTTTTTTACATGCCGGAGGATTTATTTAAAAACTGATTTATTGCTTTGAGTTCATTCATGTATACTTATTGTTTTTAAAACTGCTTTGTTGTATTAATAAATTGTTTTGGTTTGCCGAGTTATTAAATGATTTGGACATGCTGATATCGTTTAGGTTTTCGGAGAGATTTCACAAAAACAGTTCTTGGTTTGCTTTTTTCAAGTATGTCCATTATATAGTAACACAAAGTAGAGTACATAACATGCAAATAATACATATCTACTTCAGGAGAGATTTTAACTGCATTTAATGTTTTAAGGTTTAAATGCTTTAAACTGCTTTTAATGTTTTAAGGCTTTTACGGTTTTTAATGTGTTTTTAACACATGCACCTTTTTATTTAAAAACTTTTGCATTGTTACATTTTTTTAAAAACTTTGTTTTTTATTTCTGTTGCTTAGTTATGAATTTTACCATTTTACCAGCGAAGCAATACAATATAACGATGCATGGTTTTGAGTGCGAAAATAATTTCTCCAAATATAATTATTGGGTTTTAAAATCTTTGATTTGTAAGGTAGGAATGTTGGTGGAGATTTCAATGCAGAATGATGACCCTGTGGTAGGTGGTTTACATTTATGGCTGCTTGTGTGGTTTTTCAAATAGTTGATGTATCATTTTCATGCACATTTTAATTATAAGTATTATTGTTATTTTGCATTTGAAGAATGTTAAAAGATTGAATGGGTCGTGAGGGTATATAAATGAGCAGTTGGCAATTATTTCTTGACCCTTTAAAAACCTATTCAAACTATTTTTTTAGGACATGGACATTGGAATCAAGAGTTCAGTTCATTATTTAAATGTGAACATCTACTTACCATAGCCTGGTCATTTTTTAACACTATTCTTATTCCCATATTTCTTCCTCTAGGCTAAAGTCACCATTGGGAAATGCATTGTATAAATCAAAAATGTTGGAATGTATGGTTGTGTGCAAGTTGATGAACTGATAACTGTGTTCGACGAGGACTTGGAACAGATGATTTCTGCTATGTGTCCAGGAAAGCACAAACTCTGTTTAGCCAAAGTGTTGCATACCATTATACACCATTGACTGATATGGCCCGCGTAACTGTTTTTTACCCGTTGCATTGTAAATATGGCCGCTTACTTGTTTGGATACCATGTAAACGGTTGCTTTGTTATCGGTCGTGCCGTTACTCCTATTATCACTATTATCATTAGTGTCATAAAGTACAAAGTACTGTTAGTTTTGAACTGGTTTAGCCCGTGTACATGTACGATGTATGATAGACGCAGTTGGTGTATGGAAGTGCAGCACAACACTTCTTGTGGAGTTTATTGTACATGTTGCATGACTTATGTTTATGGACATATACAGTGTTCAATAATGATGTATAGGTGTGTATGTGTGTGTGTGTGACAAAACGGCAAAATGAATGTGAATGGTGGGATTGGTATACATGTTTATGCAGGGGCCGATCAGAATTACAATAATGATTGGAAGTTTTTTAAAATCATGTTTATCATTATTATTACAAAGTCTGCAGTTTGTCAGCGTTATCAAGGAAAATTGCTTTCATGGAAGATATATATTAAACTCCTGTTTCTTTTTTCCTGTAAATTAAATTTAAAGTGACATGATTGGCATTTTTGTCAGATTTTGGAGTAGATGTGCAATTTTATTGGAGTTATTTTCCTTTTGTTTTAAATTTTTTTTAAATTGATTTGTTTACTTTGTGTTTTTTGTTTTTTTTTAAGAAAGAATACCAAGGAGTGAACAGTGTGAAGTTGTGTGCAGAAGTGTTTGTTACAAAGGAACTTGTGGAATATACCCGGCACCCCAATTACGTCATGATGGTGATGTCATAATTTACTGGTGACGTCATTGCGACTGTCATTACTGGTGAAACTGTATGGACGTCTTCAGCCAAGAACGTCATAATAAAACTTACTGAAAGTGAATTGTACCAATGTTGTGTGGAAATAATGAGCTATTATGTCCGTTGATATGTCTTACAATTCACTGTAGTCTCTATCCTTCTATCCAATCCCTCTTCCTTGACTGTGGACACTTTCTCTCTCTCTCCCCCCCCCCCTCTCTTCATCTCTCTCTCTCTCTCTCTCTCTCTCTCTCTCTCTCTCTCTCTCTCTCTCTCTCTCTCCAACCCAGTCGGGGTTTTCTGTATAAATAGTATCACCAAGCCGACAGACCATCACACAAGCCATTGGACAACACGATGACCTGCTCACAGTGGTGAAGAAACGGAAACTCCGATGGTATGGCCACGTCACCAGATCATCAGGCCTTGCAAAGACCATTCTGCAAGGCACAGTGCAAGGAGGTAGAAGAAGGGGGAGACCGAAAAAGAGGTGGGAGGACAACATTCGAGAATGGACTGGTTTGACATTGAGCGAAGCCATGAGGGCTGCTGAGGACAGAGAAAGATGGAGTATGCTGGTTAAACGATCATCTGTGGTGCCCCTACGACCTTCGGGTTATGGGACAGGATAGGATAGGATAGTATCACCACTTTGTGGAAATGTAATGCTTTAAATTATCATTGTTTCTGTTATTCTCATTTGTTCTTTCTCGTTCCTAATCTGTTTATCAATCTACTGTCTTCTTCGCTAGACCAGCCACCCTGTGGGGATGCCGGGGGTTTCTGTATAAAGAGTATCCTCACTTTCTGAAAATTTTGTGCTTTAAATTCCCACTGTCGCTGTCTTTCTCCGTTGTTTTTTTCTCATTCAGCATTAGAATTTGACGAACATCCGTGAAGACTTAATTTTTCTTTGGGCACCAAGATCTTAGTTAACAGTGCGCCTAACAGGAGTGTAAAATCCTAAAAGAAAGTTAACTCATTGAAGCTCCCTTCGAATAGTCAACACCGTAATTAAAGATCGGAGGAAAACTTCAGCGTGACAGCAACAGAAATATTCCTTGTACATCGAATTCTTATTTCATCAATTCGTTTTTCGCGATGGGTCGGGAATAGTCTCCCTTTACGCATGAAATACGAGCCTTCTGATTGGCCAGTAATTTATCCAATGACCAATCAGGGAATCAGTTTCTATCTCGCGCATGCAAAGTGAAACAAGAGGTTACTCTAAAATATGCATGTCGAGTAAAGTGTTTGACATCTTCAGAAAAACGTAATTTCAACTCAAAAGTGAGTTTTTCTCAGATATTGAGCATTGAACCTTTGTTATTGTGTGTATTTTTGTATTGTTACTCTGGTATTTTTAAACACTTATTTTTTCTGTTTCACGTGTCAAAATTTAAATAATAAACAAAGTTTTTTTCAGTACAACCAACAACACATTATTGGTTTGGTTTCTTATTTTCGTCATTTGGGATATTGGACAATTTCTGCCAAATGGTCATTGGGGCTTTCTATGGTATTATTGTTTAGTAATGTAGGTTTTTAATATGTGCATGTTCTGTTAATATTTTATAATGATGTTTATATTCTATTTTGTTTTTGTAAACAGGGCTTCTGTAAATTAGAGTGAAGCTTTAGCGTCCCCTGCAGAGAATTCCTTTAATGTAAAGTGACCGTCTGGTGGAGTGCCTTCAGTGTTACCATTAGGGTTGTTTCAGCCGATCTTTTATATGGATCTGGAGCAAGTTCTCTTTCAATCAACAAGGTGTGGTCCTGATTCGGCTCTTTGCAGTCCGCTGGACCCTATAAGCAATGACAGAACTTTTAACATTTCACAATTGAACTGCTATGATTTAATAATACATGTGTAAGGATTTTCAAACACATGCAAACACACGTACTTGAAGGAACCATGCAAAAACTCAATTTTTTGGGAGGAAAAAACAATTTAATCATTTGGAAATAAATTCACAGCACAAAAGATCAATGGCAAAATATATAATAAATGGGAAAATGTTTGAAAATACAGTCAGAACAAATATGATTACAGTATATCATGCAGATTTCATTATTTCTCAAATGTTTTACAGCATTTCATGAACGTTGCAAATGTGAGGAAAATGATAGTACGTCACAGAGTAATAAAACATAGGAATATTATTCATAAGTTTCAGTTACTCACAGTATATATTTATAAACAAAACGACATGCGTAATCAGCAGCATAACAAACAGTATAAATTATTCACAGCGTAACAAACAGTATAAATTATTCACAGTGTAAAAAAACCATCTTCGTTGTTGAAGTCGGGCGTCAAATGTGATTGCATTCATACACGAAATAGGTACCTTGAATTGGGAGGGAATAAAAATGTTCCTCAGTTACAAACGCAGGTCACACACACACACACACACACACACAAGCACACAATGTGCGTGCCCACACTCAGTATTCGTTTCCTTTTACACATAGAGATCAGGTACCATTGAGCTGAGAAAACATTATAAACATATGGAGTCCAGCGGAATAACCAACCTTCCAGCTTCCTTCAACATCGTGCCGACCACCTCGTTGTAAAAAAGTCCTTCATTGACAACTATTTTCCTGCGTGGTTGTCGTCGCTGTTGTTGTTTTTCCTGTTGTTGTTCTTGTTTGTTTGTGTTTTTCTTCTTTCTTTCTTCACACAAACGTTTCATTTACAGCACATGCACAGTACATTTTTAAAAAGAAAATTGACAGGCCGTATGCAGGCTTTGATAGTTTTGTTGCTAATGAAGGAACAATAAACAGTGGAAGTTTTAACCTCCTAGCCCATTAATGGGTGAACTGGCAGACTGAGACATATGACCATACCAGGGAAGAAGGGGTCAGAACAAACATCCAATCATAGATTGCTGACAGTGAAAATGGCCACTTTAAGCTTGCCCACCACGGGTTTCAAACCTGGGTCATAGGTGTGCCTGGCCAACACTCTCGTTCAGTTATTTTATTTAATCGTTCTTATATTATTATTATTATTATTATTTATTATTTATTTAATCGTTCTTATATAGCGCTTTTCCAGCTCAAGAGCTGCTCAAGGCGCTGGCCGATACAGGATCTAACTCAAGCCGCCCGAGACGCCCACCCGCAGCCTTTGGGTGCATGGTTTGACGCCCGGACAACTGAGCACAATCCTGGGCAGCCAGGGATGGGGGAGAAGGACCTAGGTGCATGCTGGGTGTGTTCTTGTCACCGGCCCTCACCCGTCTAGGACATGAGCGTCAGGATCTTTAAAGTCCGTTATGATGGAATGTATGCGACACAGACTAGACTCGGTTTATACTCTCATCCGAAGGAGCTGCAATAAACATGAACCTTTAACCCTTCAACCTGCTGTCTTTCATATACTTTCCTGTACCTGCTGGCCAATGAACATCATTCACGCCTGCCTCCCCACAACAATCAAACTAATTAAATATAAAACTGTGCAAAAAAGTACTTTTTTTTTTTTAAACACCGAATGTCTTAAAAGGTATGTAAGCTGGTAGATTTCCACAAACGATAGATAGCAAACAATTATCTTTGCTTATTTTACTTTATTTTATTTTATTTTATGTTATTTTATTTTATTCCATTCGTGGCAAAAGGAATAGTGTATGTGAGAAATTATAGGACAACGTTGAAGCAGACAACTTTACAGAGAGCTGTGCCCAATGCTGGTTGAGTTAAATCAAAAACCTTTACAGAGAGGCGCGCCCAATGCTGTTTGAGTTGAATCAAAAACCTTTACAGAGAGGCGCGCCCAATGCTGCTCGAGTTAAATCAAAAACCTTTACAGAGGCACGCCCAATGCTGCTCGAGTTAAATCAAAAACCTTTACAGAGATGCTGCTTGCGTGCACCCAGTGCTGCTTCTCTTTAAAACATATTTAAAAATTTAAAAATCCTTTGGCTGATAAAACAGAAATTAGATTAAGAGAGGGCAATTCGGAGACAAAACTCTACAGCAATATACCGCCTAAACACATAGCATGTATAGCAAAAGTAAAGAATTTTTGTTTAAGTACTATCACATAGGAATGGACAGGTTTGAAAGGGAAAAGTATGTGACGTGTGTTTGGATTTTGCATATCACATCATAGGTTTGTTTGGTTGTTTGTTTTTATCACAAAATTATCATTGTATTAAATTATCATCATATTTAATTATTATCATATTAAATTATCACCATATTAAATTATTATCATATTAAAACATCATCATATTATATTATAATAAGTTATCTTTACTATTAAATTATCATCATATTAAATTATTTTCATATTAAATTATTCTCATATTAAAATATCATCATATTAAATTATCACCATAATAAATTATCTTTCATCGGTGGAATAAACTTTTATAAGTTACCGCACTGACAATGTTAATGCTAGAGAGTTTTATCAGGGCTTTAAGTGGAAACTTCCCCAAAATATGACATTTTATTTAGAACAGTATCTTATCTTAATGGAAATATAACAGTACAGCACCTTAATGGCATTGTTATATCATTATATGGTTATGAGGCACATCCCAACTCAAACTGGTTTGATATGAGTCATGGAAACACTTCCATTTGAATAAAGAAAAAAAAAGGAATTTCTTAACTTCCGGATTAATTAATTATTTAACTTTTTATTTAGTCAACATTTCAGAAACGGCAATTTGGAGTGTGAAATAGCTTCACTGTAGTATTTTATAGAACTCTTAAGGAAGTTGGATGGTCTCTGCATAGCCTCAAATACACCTATGAAAACTCCAATTTCACGTGGGATAAAAACGGGAAAAGCCTCGATGACAATTCTCTTCCACTCTGCTGAAATTGGCTGCGTGAATATCACAGGCACCCGTACCAGTGTGCGATAGCAAACTCTCAGCACAGAGAGGGAACCATGGACCCTATATTACTATATATAGTAGCCTAATAGTAGTAGTAGTCATAGTAATATAGGGTCCATAGATACTCTCTCTAGAGTAT
The DNA here is from genome assembly GCA_036898135.1 of Oncomelania hupensis. Lineage (NCBI taxonomy): Eukaryota > Metazoa > Mollusca > Gastropoda > Littorinimorpha > Pomatiopsidae > Oncomelania > Oncomelania hupensis. Next base: position 31,887,508 of record CM072524.1, read on the forward strand.
CTATGCATGGAGGGAACACGTTCCGCTCGCAATCGCATCCAGATCATGGCGCCTGTGGTCAATATATAGCACTTATCCACAGGTGCTTGTTTCTGGATGTGATAGTGTGGGTCTCTCCCTGTACGTGTTAGGCCTACTGAGTCTGTTGTGATAGAGGGTTGTGCACAATACGCCTTGTGTCCGGGGACTTTAATTTAATCTCGTTTCGTTTCGGAGGAACGCCACCGCATCCACAAACTGTGTGCTCATCTATTTTCGGACAACGGAAGACGCGTTGAAGATGCCGTTCTTGGAAGCTCACTCTCTGACCCCATGGCTGATAATAAATGTTGTTTCGGTCCTAATAAGAGTCCAGGAAACAAAATGCAAAGTTGTGTTGAGCTTGGCAGACCTCACTATATAGTTTCCGTATGTTCCTCTTCCAGCCCTTCTTTCTTCACAGTTATCTCCTTGTAGACGATCTCGTCGGCGTTTTTGTCGATGAGGATGAGAAGGCCGGCGACAAAATCAAAGATGGCGCCGACCCAACCGATGCCGTAGGCCCAACCAAAGTGCCAGTGAGTCTCCACTCGTTGTTCGATCTCGTCCAGGAACTTGACAGGAAATGTGACCAACACGATCAGCTCAAAGCCCGCTGAAACATTGGGTGAGGACGTTATTAATAATAATAATAATAATAATAATAATGATAAGGCGCCTACCCTTCGGATAGGTGGGGGATGGGGATCACACACACACGCACGTACATACATACATACATACACAAACCACCCCCGCAAATACAGGCGCGCGCGCGCACACACACACACACACACACACACACACACACACACACACTGACAGCATGTTGTGACTACTGAAAGCACTGTTGAAAGATGTCAGCTTTGAGGTTGAACTTGAAAGATGCGAGCGGATGATGATGTATTTTATAAGCAGAGGGAAGATGTAGCATTTTTCATCTTAAAGCACTGACCGAGAAACCAGGATCTACTTCAGGCCGCCCAAGGCGTCAACTTGAGGCGAAGATCGCATATCTTCAAGTCCACTTATTCAGAGACCCAACCCATTATTTTCAACTCTGCTGGTGGTTAAAGTTTAGTTTGCCACTCCCATCTACTAACTCTAACCCTGTATGTAAACCACAACCATTCATTCAAAAACCAATGCAGCGCACGTTTGGAAAATTTGACCTTCAATGTTATTTGTTAAGAATGATTGGTTATTTTAAAAATCGGATACAATTCTTCTTCTTGTCGGGCTACAAGTCTGTTACCATAGTGATCACGCTCATTGCGACAAAGGTGTAGGGACAGCCTAAACCACTCGTGTAGTTATTTCTATGTTATTTATCATTGTTATTTTATCATGTAATCGTTCCTATACGTGTATAGCGCTTATCCATGTTAAGAGCTGCTCAAGGCGCTGGCAGATACAGGACTTAACTCAAGCCACCCTAGGTCGATGCTGTGAAAGGTACATACTAGCTAGGTCGATGCTGTGAAAGGTACATACTAGCTAGGTCGATGCTGTGAAAGGTACATACTAGCTAGGAAGAATATGGTCATGCCAGCTAGGTAGAATTTGTATTTCTTCTGCGAGATGTCGCTGCGCAGTCCTAGCGTTGTCACAACCAGGCCCACCAAGGTCAACAAAATGGCGATCAGGCACAGCCCGCGACAGGCTAAAAGCCAGTCTGCAAATGCAAAACATTTATGGGATATCAATACAACTATGCACATAATAAATACAACATAATTATTTATACATATAATTGGAATTTCGAATAAAACAAATTAAAGGTGACAAAACACACCGAATTAACAGATCATCTAAATAATTGTACTTCCCTAAAACATAAGTCAATTAAAATAAATTAAATTCTCCTTCTTCTTCTTCTTCTTCTTCTTCTTCTTCTTCTTTGTTCGACGGTTGTACAAATAGATTTATTATTATAATTGAAGGAATACTTTGCATATAACAGATAAAAGATAGATGTAGTAGTAATCTATAATAAAATAGATTCATAACATTTTCTTCATTATTTGATAATGTCGGTCAAAATAGACAACCGATTGACAACAGCTTCTATAAAAGCAAGCACAATTGGTTGCGGGCAAAACTAACAGTTTAACTGATAGATCTATCCAGAACAGATTTAGCTGAGGACTAAATCAAACCTAGGATCGCCCACAGACAGCAACAGATAACAATCTGTGGACCAAACTTCTGCCTTGCTGTCTCCTTTGAGAACAATCTGTGAAACACAAGGAATGCGTTGGAGACGGTAGAGTTGCTTTTCTTTGGCACCTTGAGGTAAGTTCCACATAATTTTCCCAGAATAGCCTGCGTCAAGTTTTTTTGATTTAAAAAAAAAATATCCTACTAGTATACTGTGTGAAAAACAATATTTTATTTAAATAACATTGTTGTAAGTGTGCTGTTATGCCAAAAAGTAACGATGCTTTTTATATCCTTTAATTACCAAAAAATAATAAAATAAAATACGATGTTGTAAAATTATCACGGGTCTGGTTAAATGTTATCCTTTGACAACAATATGGTGTTATTACTGTGTTTTCATTCTAAACAATTGAAAGTGCTCACACAAAGCCGAAAACAAGCTGTTAAGAGTATCGCAAGAAATTTGCAGAAGAATAACGCAAATGAAACAAATAAAGAAATAAGGTTCTAAAATTAATTCTGCGTCTTTTAACTAAATCTAAATTTAGTTAGTCATTGTTTATAGAGTCCAGCGGACTACTTCTAAAGCCAAAGTAACAGAAAATGTTACAAGATCAACTGCCAAACAAGATCAACTGCCAAACAAGATCAACGAAAAGCTACAGCCAAATATAACAAAACAAAACATTCACAGTGCAAAAAACGATTAAGAAAACCACAAGTCTTGCGCATAAGAGTTTTGCAGACGCAATGCACTCACCTCTAAAACACCCTCCCCCCCCACCCCTATCCATCCACTCACCCACCACCACCACAACCCAACCCCTACCCCCTACCCCACCCCTATCCCCCACCACCCCCCACCCCCCCCCCCCCAAAAAAAAGAAGAAATTCGCGTGCAAAAATTTGCGTCAGCCTAACAAAACATAGGTGCCCCTACGACCTCCGGGTTACGGGACAGGATAGGATAGGATAGGATAGGAACAAAACATAATGTTTAATAGCTGTTTTATGCAGAACATTGCGAGTGGGACATGCGAGAACAGTATTTTGTCAGGCATCCTGTTAATACGGTGGAGACATCGTTTTAGACACGTGGACGGAAATTTGAGCCATTGCTCATTTCGGGAGCTTGTGAAGTAGATGTCAACACTATGACCACCACCTTCAATTCAGCAGATGCCGCCTCTGAGATCCTTGGCAAACACCGCCCAAAGAAGAAACCGTGGATCACACCTGAACTTTTGGACCTGTGTGACAAACAAAGTGAGATGAAAAAGAAAAAGAACACCTCACAGGGAGCTGATGCCTACCGAAAAATCAACAATGACATCCGAAAAGGCATATGCACGGCAAAGGAGGACTGGATAGAAGATCAATGCCAAGAAATAGAAAACAGTCTAAACAAGAACAACAGCAAGAAGGCCTACCAGACTGTGAAGCGGCTGACAAGCGTTAAACAGCCCAAGGTTTCCACGATCCACAGCAAGTCTGGCTTATGCCTTACAGAAGAACAAGAAGTCTTGGATAGATGGACAGAGTACTGCTCTGACCTTTACAACCACACACCAAGAACAGAGAAGAAGAAGAAATCCTCCCAATTCTCCGAGAAGTTGAGGCAGCAGTGCAATCGTTGAGCCACTATGGTTGTTTCGGCATATCTTTTATGCCGATCCGGGTTGACTCCTCATTCACTTCTCTGGTCCTGATTTGGCTCGGAAGAGTCCGCTGGACCTAAAGCAATAACCATGTAATGTAATGTAATGTAATGTAATGTAATGTAATGCAATCGTTGAAGAAGGGAAGTCAGCGGGAATGGACAACATACCCGCAGAATTGCTTCAAGCAGGAGGAGAAGCTATGATTGACGCCCTCACCAGTCACCATTGGGGCAGAGTGGGAAGTAGATTCAGTAGCCTGTCATCACTCTTCCCAAAGAGGGCAATCTTCAAGAGTGTGAAAATTACCGCATCATCAGCCTCATTAGCCATCTCAGCAAGGTCCTCCTGAAAATAATACTCAACAGGTTGAAACCCCAAAGCTGGACAAATAATAGCTGAAGAACAAGAAGGATTCAGGGCATGGCAAAATACCACTGAACAGAGTTTCAACTTCAGAATAATCTGCGAGAAATACTTACAGCACCAACATCTATATCATATGTTTGTAAACTTCAAGAAAGCGTTTGACCGGGTCCGGCATTCAGCTTTGTGGGCAATCGTGAGAGTGTACAACATCAGCCCTAACATGATTGAAGTAATCAAAAGCCTGTATGACAAGGATACCAGTGCAGTCCTCCACAACAGCACCAACGGCGTGCGTCAAGGATGCCTTCTCGCTCCAACACTCTTCAGCATCTTCCTAGAGCGCATCATATCAGATGCCCTTGCAGATCACGAAGGCACTGTCAAAATAGGGGGTAGAGCAATCTCCAACCTCCGTTTTGCGGATGACATTGATGGATTGGCTGGAGAGGAACAAGATCTTGAACAGCTGGTACAGAGGCTTGACACCACCTCCAGAGCCTATGGATTGGAAATAAGTGCACAGAAGACCAAAATGATGACCAACAAAACCAATGGAATCAACACGGACATCAAAGTCTAAGGCCAATCCCTCAACACAGTGCATAGTTTCACATATTTAGGAGCTATTGTATCTGCCAATGGGTCCGGACAGGAAGTCCTCTCCAGGATCGCACAAACAACTGCGGCCTTGAGAAGATTGAAGCCCATTTGGAAAGACAGGACCATCAGTCTACATTCCAAGGTAAGGCTGCTGAGCTCCCTTGTCATCTCCATCTTCCTAGGAGCTTGCGAAACATGGACCATCACAGCAGACTTACAGCGAAGAATACAAAGCATGGAGATGAGGTGCTACAGAAGACTTCTGGGCATTTTCTATACCCAGCACATCATCAACGACGAAGTCCGACAGACCATCACACAAGCCATTGGACAACATGATGACATGCTCACAGTGGTGAAGAAACGGAAACTCCGATGGTATGGCCACGTCACCAGAGCATCAGGCCTTGCAAAGACCATCCTGCAGGGAGGTGCAAGGAGGCAGAAGAAGAGGGAGACCGAAAAAGAGATGGGAGGACAACATTCGAGAATGGACTGGCTTGACACTAAGCGAAGCCATGAGGGTTGCTGAGGACAGAGAAAGATGGTGGGGGGGGGGGTCTTTACAGGAATGCTGAACTGTTTGAGGGGAGTTAAATTGTAAAACGACACGTTAAAAGGTTAAAGGAGATAAACCACCCAGATTAAATCTAAATGTGTTTCGCTATTAAACAAAATAAAGAAGCTGGTCAGGCGTTAGATCTACAAGCCATCCTAGGTTGTACAAGATAAATTAGTGACTGGGGGATAAAAGATGAGCACGAAGAGAAGAGTAGTTCTGTTGTACAAGAGATGGAATCTAGTGGTGTTTACAGCAGTGTTCAGTGAGTGGCGTTTACAGCAGTGTTCAGTGAGTTGTGTTTACAGCAGTGTTCAGTGAATTGTGTTTACAGCAGTGTTCAGTGAGTGGCGTTTAAAGCAGTGTTCAATGAGTGGTGTTTACAGCAGTGTTCAGTGAATTGTGTTTACAGCAGTGTTCAGTGAGTGGTGTTTATATCAGTGTTCAGTGAGTGGTGTTTATAGCAGTGTTCAGTGAGTTATGTTTATTGCAGTGTTCAGTGAGTGGTGTTTATAGCAGTGTTCAGTGAGTTATGTTTATAGCAGTGTTCAGTGAGTGGTGTTTATAGCAGTGGTCAGTGAGTGGTGTTTATAGCAGTGTTCAGTGAGTTATGTTTATAGCAGTGTTCAGTGAGTGGTGTTTATAGCAGTGTTCAGTGAGTTATGTTTATAGCAGTGTTAAGTGAGTGGTGTTTATAGCAGTGTTCAGTGAGTGGTGTTTATAGCAGTGTTCAGTGAGTTATGTTTATAGCAGTGTTCAGTGAGTGGTGTTTATAGCAGTGTTCAGTGAGTGGTGTTTATAGCAGTGTTCAGTGAGTGGTGTTTATAGCAGTGTTCAGTGAGTTATGTTTACAGCAGTGTTCAGTGAGTGGTGTTTACAGCAGTGTTCAGTGAGTGGTGTTTACAGCAGTGTTCAGTGAGTGGTGTTTATAGCAGTGTTCAGTGAGTGGTGTTTATAGCAGTGTTCAGTGAGTGGTGTTTATAGCAGTGTTCAGTGAGTGGTGTTTATAGCAGTGTTCAGTGAGTGGTGTTTATAGCAGTGTTCAGTGAGTGGTGTTGACAACAGTGTTTAGTGAGTGGTGTTTATAGCAGTGTTCAGTGAATGGTGTTTACATGATTGTTCAGTGAGTGGTTTTTATAGCGGTGTTCAGTGAGTGGTGTTTACAGCAGTGTTCAGTGAAGGACTTGTTGACTGTTGTACAGACTGCGTGTTGACTGTTTGCTAAGCTTACCTGTTGGCAAAGTGCTGTCACAATCCACCTGGGCTGTGCTAAGCTTACCTGTGGGCAAAGTGCTGTCTCAATCCACCTGGGCTGTGCTAAGCTTACCTGTGGGCCAAGCGCTGTCACAATCCACCTGGGCTGTGCTAAGCTTACCTGTGGGCCAAGCGCTGTCACAATCCACCTGGGCTGTGCTAAGCTTACCTGTGGGCCAAGCGCTGTCACAATCCACCTGGGCTGTGCTAAGCTTACCTGTGGGCCAAGCGCTGTCACAATCCACCTGGGCTGTGCTAAGCTTACCTGTGGGCCAAGCGCTGTCACAATCCACCTGGGCTGTGCTAAGCTTACCTGTGGGCAAAGTGCTGTCACAATCCACCTGGGCTGTGCTAAGCTTACCTGTGGGCAAAGTGCTGTCACAATCCACCTGGGCTGTGCTGTTCTCCCTGTAGCGACATCTCTCCCACAATCCCTCTCTGACGCTGTTCGCTTCCAACCACGTCGTCGCCGCCACCGACAACACCATCAACAACACCGCCAACCCCGCCAGAATCACCGCAATCACCTAAAATCGTCATCAACTCGTCATTAACCTTGTCGTCTTTATCATCATTGTCGTCATCATCATCATCGTCGTCATCATTATCATCTTCGTCATCATCATCCTCGTAATCATCATCATCATCGTAATCGTCGTCATCATCATCATCATCATCATCATCATCATCATCATCATCGTCGTCGTCGTCGTCGTCGCCGTCGTCTCACCACAAAACATCGACGTCATTGACATACTGTTAGCTTTTTTGTGTATAAATATAATTTAATTAATAACATTTTGTTAGCAATCTTGCGGTCATTGTTAGGATGGTGGAATTAATACTGAACAAGATCGCACATGGTACAAAGGCAACAGCAATAACAACAAACACTACTACTACTGCTGTTGCTGCTGCTATTACTACTGCTGCTGCTACCACTGCTAGCCTACTGCTGCTGCTGCTACTACTACTACTACTACTGCTGCTACTACTACTAGTCTACTACTACTACTGCTGATGCTACTACTACTACTGCTGCTGCTGCAGCTGCTAGTACTACTGCTATTGCTACTACATGTACGTCGACGACGAGGTCCATACCTTCGATTGGCATCCAACTACGTGCGCCTATGGTCGAGAGGTCTACAAAGAGGTGTGATAACGCGCCTTATAATGTGCCATATGTTTGCAAATGTTTTCTTTACTGCTAAAATGCCTATAGGTACTATAGCCTATACCCCTCAAGTTGAAATGACTTGACTTGAAGAGGCTTCGGTATTCTTTTTGAAGAAGTAATGCTTGCTAAATATTATACGGTATTGCAAATAGACGCTAGGTCTATTTTGCTGCATAGGCTTCGTATGCTCCACATTATTTATATGACTTTTTCGCTGTTGCTTATATTATTAATTTCTTTGATTATTTTTCTTTATAAAGCGCGCCAATGTGGTATGAATGGCGTACTGGTGCGATGATACAAGAGGCAAAGCTAAAGGGAAATACAATCGTTTCTGGCTTTCCTAGTTCCACCTTTTCTTTATCGCATCCTGAATTCTTTCTTTGTCCTGTTTTATATTTTGATCGCTTCATTGTAGCGCTTTTGCTTTCTTTATTTCCACTCTGTCCCCCTTCCCTCCCATGTTTCAGGGGAGAGTACTCTACTGACAACCAATTCATTTCTGTACTACCCCAAGCTCTCCTTACAAAGGGTGGTTGAAAAGTCATTCCCTGTTGAAAACTGTATATAACCTTTGTAAATTGTACTTCATTTGAATTAAGCTAAACGTCTTGGGATCCCTATAGTGGTTGGATTTAATCGATGACCTCTGACTTGCTTTGACAGAGACCAAAGAAGCCCCATAATGACTCGTCGCGACAGACTGCGTGAGCGGGCTCCATTGACGTAGGTAATCAGCAAACAGACAATGTCAGGCGACTGACCATTACGATCCCCTCTCGTCAGGGTGAGATGCAATCAGAGAGCAGTGGTTACATTCTACCATTGTAAAGATTACAAAGCATGTTGTTGTATGCAAATACAGTTAAATTTGCGAAACTTATCAGGCGTTTGCAATAGGTATTCACTTTTCAACCACCCAGCCGGAATGTCTTCCTTCCTTCCTCTCTTTCTCTTCTTCAGTCATTAGCCTACGTGGCCCAGAAAAAGGTCAAGGCAACACGCTCAGCACCCTGGTACGAGTCTATTAAGGATGAGCTCTCCGAGGCGAAGAAACACCGACGCAAAGCAGAGAAAAAGTGGCTTAAATCAGGTTTAGAAGTCAGCAAGCAGATTTTCACCGCTGCAAAAAAACGGGTCACTAAAATAGTCCAGACTGCCAAAACCCGGTACTTTAGCGACAGAATTAGCAGCAGCGAAACTTGTAAACAGTTGTTCGACATTTGCAATCAGCTAAGGGGTAAGAGCAATGCAACATCACTCCCATCCACGCATCCACCATGTCAGCTCCCAGATGTATTCTGTAATTATTTCACACAGAAAGTGGCTGACATAAGGGCCGCTCTTGATAGCCATGAGATCCCACTCATTAACCCATTCTCACCCTCTCTCACTACCGCAAAGTTGGAAGTTTTTCAACCAATAACAGAGCAAGAAGTCAAGAAAGTCATCTTAAGCTCAAAACCAACATCTTGCTCTCTTGACCCCATTCCTACCCCCATGTTGATAGAGAATCTTGACCCTCTACTCCCGACCATTACACACATTATCAACGAGAGTCTGTCCTCTGGTGTTGTTCCATCTGTGCTCAAAGCGGCTGTTATCAAACCCCTCCTTAAAAAACCAAGTTAAGACAAAAAAATCTAAAGAACTATAGACCTGTTTCAAACCTCTCCTTCCTGTCCAAAGTCATAGAAAAAATTGTTCTCAAACAACTGTTTGCCTACATATATGATAACGCTTTACTTTGCCCCAACCAGTCTGCCTACCGACCCTTTTACAGCACTGAGACAGCCCTCCTAAAGATACCAATGATCTGTTGCTTGCCTTAGATAATGGTAACGTCTCCATTCTCACCTTATTAGACCTCTCAGCCGCCTCTGACACAGTCGACCACCACATTCTCTTTAACACTCTTCAACACTACTTTGGAATCTCTGGCTCGGTCCTGGCTTGGTTCCACTCATATCTTTCTGACAGATCACAAGCAGTCACTGTCGATGGCTGTTTCTCCAGCATAGCAGACTTGGTGTGCGGCGTGCCTCAGGGTTCCGTTTTAGGGCCGGTGTTATTCACTCTGTACACCAAGCCACTGCTTCTCCTGCTCGGAAAGCAAGCTGTTGAGAGTCAGTCATTTGCAGATGATACACAACTTTATAAATCCACTGCCCCCTCTCTCATTAATTCCACTGTTCAGACTTTGGAGAACTGCATCACAGACATTAAGTCATGGATGACACTCAACAAGCTTAAGCTTAATGACGATAAAACCGAAGCCCTCCTCATTCACAAGAACAACACCTCCTTCTCACTCTCGCCTCTCCCAACATCGCTTACAGTAGGGACAACAAACATTCAGTTCTCATCCTCAGCAAGAAATCTCGGCTACATTCTCTCCGATGACCTGTCCCTCAACAACCACATCTCCAACGTCTGTCGCTCTGCATACACGGCCATCCGCCAAATCAGCTCCTTTCGCCACTATCTTACAGTCACTGCCACCAAAACCCTAGTCTGCGCTCTCGTCCTTTCTCGTCTTGACTATTGCAACTCTCTCCTTGCTGGCTCCCCAAAACACATCATTGACAAACTACAAAAGGTTCAGAACTCAGCAGCTAGACTAGTATTCCGAGCAAAGAAACGTGATCACATCACACCTCTAATACATTCCCTTCATTGGCTTCCTGTGCAAGCACGCGTAGAGTACAAACTCTCTGTTCTCTGTCACAACTTCTTCACAGATTCTTGTCCTTCCTACCTTGCTGATCTACTGTCTGTCTACTCCCCTTCACGCACTTTAAGATCTTCTGCTGACACTCGCACACTCAAGGTTCCCGTCACCCGCACTAAGACATACGGCCAACGTGCATTCGCTTACTCCGCACCCAAGCAGTGGAATTCCCTTCCCTCCCATATCCGCAACATACAATCAACACAAGCATTCAAAAAAGCCCTCAAAACACACCTCTTCAAACTGCACTATTCAGACTGATTTGTATCCAGCTGCCATTCTCTCCTCTTTTGTCTCTGTCTGTTCCTTAAGTGTATACAGCGGCTGTAAATATTTATACTGTTTTTCTTCCTGGGTCTAACCGGGCATATAAATAGCTGTGAATAGGTTTTCGCTGTTCTATTTCTGTCTTTTCTGTTATTTATGTACACAGTTGTAAATAGTCTATTTCTGTCTTTTTTGTCATTTGTGTACATAGTTGTAAATAGTTTTTACCTTTACTGTTCCGTCTTTTGGTGTATCGTAGCAAAAGTGATGTTTGATCGAGTGCATGCATTTTTATGTAATGACTATGTAAAGCGTGGTGAGTCTAGTCCAGGGGCGGACGAGGGGGGGGGTTTCCGGGGTTTCCGGAACCCCCCCCCCCAGCCCAAAAAAAAAAAAAAAAAAAAAAAAAAAGAAGAAGAAGAAGGAGAGAGAGAAAGAGAGAGAGAGAGAAAAAAAAAACTTTAAAGGAAACAGATCAATCACTTGGAAACGGTAAACTCCATATCCCATATATGTATATATGTATATAATTATGAAAAATTAAAAAAAAATAAATAAACATAAAATAAATAGATAAATAAATCATATATATATATATATATATATATATATATATATATATATATATATATATATATATATATATATATATATATATATATATATATATATATATATATATATAATATATATATATATATATATATATATATATATATATATATATATATATATATAATATATATATATATATATTTTTTTTTTTTTTTTTTACGAGTATTTGACTTTTCCTACAATATGCAAGCCCTCACAATCTTCTCCCTAAAAAAGTTCAATCATTGCAATCATTCTAAACAATCTCCAGACGAACACCTTCTTTCGTGCTCCACAAAGAGCAAAGATGATATTTCCCGTCTTCGCCGACATTCTATTTATTTATTTATTTATTTATTTATTTATTTATTTATTTATTTATTTATTTTATTTTATTTTTATTATTTTTTTAATTTTTAAGGGGGGATGGGGGGGGAGTCCAGTCTCGCATGTGGTCATCCCACCTCTTTTTCGGTCTCTCTCTTCTTCTACCTCCTTGCACTGTGCCTTGCAGGATGGTCTTTGCAAGACCTGATGATCTGGTGACGTGGCCATATCCTCGGAGTTTCCGTTTTTTCACCACTGTGAGCAGGTCATCGTTGTTGGTGATGTTCTGGGTATAGGAAATGCCCAGAAGTCTTCTATAGCACCTCATCTCCATGCATTGTATTCTTCGTTGGAGACCTGCTGTGAGGGTCCATGTTTCGCAAGCATATAGGAAGATGGAGATGACAAGAGAGCGCAGCAGCCTTACCTTGGAATGTAGACTGATGGTCCTGTCTTTCCAAATTGGCTTCAACCTCGCCAGGGCAGCCGTTGTTTGTGCGATCCTGGAGAGGACTTCCTGTCGGGACCCATTGTCTGATACAATGGCTCCTAAATATTTGAAGCTATGCACTGTGTTGAGGGATCGGCCTTGGACTTTGATGTCCGTGTTGATGCCATTGGTGTTATTGGTCATCATTTTGGTCTTCTCTGCACTTATTTCCGTGCAATAGGCTCTGGAGGTGGTGTCAAGCCTCTGCACCAGCCGTTCAAGTTCTTGTTCCTCTCCAGCCAATCTATCAATGTCATCCGCAAAACCAAGGTTGGAGATTGCTCTTCCCCCTATGCTGACTGTGCCTTCGTGGTCTGCAAGGGCATCTGATATGATGCGCTCTAGGAAGATGTTGAAGAGTGTTGGAGAGAGTAGCCATCCCTGACGCACACAGATTGTTGTTCTGAACCAGTTTTCGATGGCGCTGTTGTGGAGGACTGCACTGGTAGCCTTGTCATACAGGCTTTTGATGACTTCAACAATTTTAGGGCTGATGTTGTACACTCTCATGGTTGCCCACAGAGCTGCATGCCAGACTCGGTCAAACGCCTTTTTGATGTCTATGAACACATGATATAGATGTTGTTGGTGCTGTAGGTATTTCTCACAGATTATTCTGAGGTTGAAAATCTGTTCAGCGGTACTTCGCCTTGCCCTATATCCTGCTTGCTCTTCGGCTATGATTTGTTCAGCATGGGGTTTCAACCTGTTGAGTATTATTTTCAGGTTCCTGAAGGTTACCTTTTTTGGGAAGAGTGAGGACAAGCGACTGGGTCCATGGTGTAGGTCACTCCCCACTCTGCCACATCTTGTTACACATAATGGTGAGTGCGTCGATCATCGCTTCTCCTCCTGATTGAAGCAGTTCCGCGGGTATGTTGTCCACTCCCGCTGACTTCCCCTTCTTCAGCGATTGCACTGCTGCCTCAACTTCTTCCCGGAGAATTGGGAGGATTTCTTCTTCTTCTCTGTTCTCTGGACATGCTAGAACTAATGGGTCTCCGTTTGGTTTGTGGTTGTAAAGGTCAGAGCAGTACTCTATCCATCTGTCCAAGACTTCTTGTTCTTCTGTAAGGCATAAGCCACTTGCTTTGGATCGTGGAGACTTTGGGCTGTTTAACACTTGTCAGCGGCTTCACAGTCTGGTAGGCCTTCTTGCTGTTGCTCTTGTTCAGACTGTTATATATTTTCTGGCATTGAGCTTCTATCCAGTTCTCCTTTGGTGTGCGCATGCCTTTTCGGATGTCATTGTTGATTTTTCGGTAGGCATCAGCTCCCTGTCAGGTGTTCCTTTTCTTTTTTATCTCTTCGTTTATCACACAGGTCCAAAAGTTCAGGTGTGATCCACAGCTTCTTCTTTGACCGGTGCTTTCCAAGGATCTCCGTGGCGGCATCTGTCACAGCTAAGTTGAAGGTGGTGGTCATGGTGTTGACATATACTTCACCAGCTCCCAAAATGAGCAGTGGTGCAAATTTCCCTCCAATTGTGGCCTGAAATATTTCTGTCACCTCCGGATCTTGCAGTTTGTCCAGGTCGAACTTCAGTCTCGTGCACTTTGTTGTGTTTACTCTCTTCAAGTGAAGCCGGAAAGACATCATAACAAGATTGTGGTCACTTCCGATGTCTGCTCCTGGAAAAGTGCGTGTCCTGCCAATGTTGATGCTTGATCTGAAACCCCTTGGGGTCATGAGCAATCTTGCCACTGTAGATTGTACTAACCTATAAAGGGAAAAGTGAAAGCCCCAGTTGAAAACCTGTCTTGACTTTGTAGTCAAGACCGATTCACTGCGGCAACAGTACCCCGTTGGAGTGCCGGGGGTTTTAGTATAAATAGTATCCCCACTTTCTGGAAATTTAGTGCTTTAAATTCCCACTGTCGCTGTCTTCCAAATTTACTCTTTCCCATTCCTGCTCTGTCCTATCACTCTGCTATACTATCTTCTTCTTCGCTAGATCAATGACCTACCTTTTTTCTTTAAAACTCTTCCTGGACAAGACTCCTTGTTTGTGTATGAGGTCTGTTGGATCAGCTTGGGAGTGTTGGACGCTTTCTGCCAGGTGGTCACTAGGGCTTCCTATGATTGTATTATTTTGCACTATAGGCATTTTATATGTATGTGTTTTGTTGACGATTTATAATGTTTGTATTCTATTTTGTTTTTGTAACCGGGGGTTCGAGTAGTTATGGTAAAGCCTCAGCCATCCCCTGCGTGGGATGTCTTTATTGTAAAGTGACTGGCCGGTGGAGGGCATTCAAGGGTTGTTTCGGCAGATCTTTTATGCGGATTGGGGGTTGTCCGGTCCTGATTTGGCTCGGAAGAGTCCGCTGGACCTAAAGCAACAATCAATCAATCAATCAATCAGCTTGATCTGAAGCGTTTCTTGACCATCATTAACATTTACCGAGTAAGTCCCTTTAATAGAAGTTTGGAAACCCTCCCCCAAAAACTAACTGATCCGCCCCTGTAGTCATAGGCTGGAGTACCCGCTATATAAAAATCCGTTATTATTATTATTATTATTATTATTATTATTATTATTATTATTATTATTATTATTATTATTATTATTATTATTATTAGCACAAGAGGCCGCTGTCCTACACGGAAAAGGCTTTTCCTTGTTCAGTCATTACAAAGTGTAGCACAAGGTGTCCTACACGGAAAAGGCTTTCACCACGTCACTGAAGCGAGACTCGCCGAGGCCAAATTGCGCGCACAGTTTTTCCTATTCGTCACCATGGCGACTGGGGGAATGAGAACCAGGTGGGAATGTCAGGTGCCAGAAGGGCACAGGTAGATGTGAGATTACCGTTGTTGTTGGCTTTCAAAGCAACACCCCGCCTCGGCTAATCCACAAGGCGCCCGTAAGCTTATCACTAGAAAAAGCGTCCCTCTATCTGATGACTAGTAGACAACACTCCATATCTCCCTATCTGATTATTAGTAGACAACACTCCACATCCCTCTATCTGATTGTAGCGGAAAGGGAGGCGACTGGTTGAGGCTTGGGAGAGAAATTGTCTTCCTTGAGTTTTCTTGGATAGACTGGCCTTGGGTGGCTACTGCTTTGCAGAATCCTTTGGGTATGCCATTGGATTAGCAGTACTATGTTCTCCCTGGCTGACCATTCGTCCGCCGCGTCTGGTGCCGAACGGGACCACATTGTCGGCAGGCATTCTATGCAGGTCGGTGGCAGCGACCTTGCATTTAGAATGCGTGGCACTAGTTGCCGGCAGCCTGGTACTCCCAACCACGCTCCACAGCCTTGCAAGGCAAATATTTTTATGTCCTTCTTTTGAGGGACTACATGAAAATATGACAGCTCGGGTGGAGCAATGTTCCCAACGGTTGGTGGCCGAAAGACGGGAGTTAAAGTCTTCGCTCGGCTACATGATGACTAGTAGACAACACTCCACATCCCTCTATCTGATAACTAGTAGACAGCACTCCACATCCCTCTATCTGATGACTAGTAGACAACACTCCATATCTCCCTATCTGATTATTAGTAGACAACACTCCACATCCCTCTATCTGATGACTAGTAGACAACACTCCATATCTCCCTATCTGATTATTAGTAGACAACACTCCACATCCCTCTATCTGATGACTAGTAGACAACACTCCACATCCCTCTATTTGATGACTAGTAGACAACACTCCATATCTCCCTATCTGATTATTAGTAGACAACCCTCCACATCCCTCTATCTGATGATTAGTAGACAACACTCCACATCCCTCTATTTGATGACTAGTAGACAGCACTCCACATCCGTCTATCAGATGACTAGTAGACAGCACTCCACATCTCTCTATCTGATGACTAGTAGACAACACTCCACATCCCGATACAGGCCAGTCCCTAGCCAGGCCCGGACTAGGGGGGGGGGGGGGTTACAGGGGTTACGTAACCCCCCCCCCCCCCCCCTGGCCTGACTATGTACCTCTTTTTTTTTTTTTTTTTTTTTTTTTTTTGGGAGGGGAGGGGGCTACGTTACAATCATAAGTAAATCCGGGGAGAAATTTCAACCCTCTCCCCTAGGCACTATAAAAAAATAAATCCTCTTCCACTCTACTCAATTTCAACCACTGATTCTTTTATCACAAGTAACTTACATTCTGTTACCTGAGACACTGTGCTTCCCATAGCTTGAGTCTCTGCATTGTAAAAGCATGCGGCTTGCCTGCAGTGAAGAACATGATGGGAGCACTGAGGGAACTGTCACTGTTTTTCTCAAACTCTCCAAAGAGACAAAGAAAACTTGAAGATACCATCGAATCATCTCAGCCTGACACGACAAAAACAAAGCTTGTTGATCTGTGCAGAATAAGATGGGTAGAAAAACATGAAGCACTGGAGGTTTATACATCTCTCTTTCTGGTTGTTCACGACTGTTTGGAACAAATGTGTGAAGACAGTGACAATTGGGACAGTGAGACACTGACCAAGGCAACTGGCTTTCTCCACACCTTGAGCAGCAGTGCTTTCCTCATTGCATTCGTTGTCGTCCGCAATTGTTTGCGTTACGTAAAACCCTTGACAGTGAAGCTGCAGAAAAGGACAAAAGATGTTGTCGATGCCTACAGGGAAATCAAAGCGGTCAGTAACTGCATGTCTTCTATTAGAAGAGATGTCGACACAGCGTTCGTTGCCTGGTTCGGTGAAGTCAGCAAAATGGCGAATGCTTTGACAGCTGATGTTATTGTTCCTCGTCAAGCATCCCGACAGACTCTCCGTGACAACCAACCTGCGGCCACTCCAGAAGAATATTTCAAGATTAGCATTGCCATTCCTTTCTTGGAACACCTGTCAATCGAATTGGACTCGAGGTTCAAAAATGCTGACCTAGCAGTTGATGGTCTCTGTCTGGTGCCAAGCACTTTAATAGACAACCAGGATGGTTTCATGCAGGTTCCAGAAGGGGTGAAGACACTGGCAATGTTGTGGGAGTCTGATCTACCAGACAACGCTACCCTTGATGCAGAATACCAAAGGTGGGTTTGCAAATGGCGAAGTGCTGCTGAGAATGCGACAGCTATCATCCCATCCACGGCATCAGAAGCACTGAAACATTGTGACAGGGATTTTTATCTCAACCTGTTCATCATGCTAAAGAACCTTTGCACCCCGCCTGTCACTACTGCCGAGTGTGAGCGTTCAAACAGTCAGTTGCGCAACCTGAAAAACTACCTGCGCTCTACAATGGGGCAACATAGACTCAATGGACTTGCTTTACTGAAAGTGCACAGGGATGTTGATATTGACTTCAAAGAGGCAGTGAACTGTTTTGCCAGAAGATACAATTCACAAATGGTACTAATGCCGAGGAACCTAGTGCAGCAAGACTGAAAGTGAAAGCAGGGCGGTGATGTTAATAAATTACAAGGTAAAGCTTTATACTGTTAACGATCAACAAAATGTAGTGAATAATAATAGTATACAAAACATCTCTGCTGATAAATAAATGTTCGTGTGTGTTTTTTTGTTGTTGTTTTTTTAAGGGACGGGCAGATGATTATTTTTGTACCCCAGAGTTTGTCAGTTCAATTTGTTTAAAAAGCTCAAAGTCCCAGACCATCATAAATGGCTTTTTCAAGGTTCAGATTGCACCAGATTGCACCATTTTGCATCCTTGAAAAAAAAAAAGTTCCGGGGGGGCATGCCCCCGGACCCCCCTAGAAGGCTCGGCGCTTCGCGCCTTCGCTGAATCTGTACCCCCCCCCCCTCAACTTTTCCCAGGTCCGGCCCTGCTAGCGTTAACGGATGTTTGTCGTTATTCCCCTTTCCCTACCTCCTCTTCACCTCCCCTCCCCTCCACCTCCCCCACCTCACCCCACCCCACCCAAAAAAAAGTTTCCTGTAGGTAGTAAAGCGTAGAAGAGTCCATAAATCTACATTATTGAAGTGTAATCTCTCAAATAAGCCTGTAAGTTGCTAAAAGAGGCCTTCCGTTCCACTAGCGAAGCGCTCTTTGATACTAATTATAGGCATTAGGCGTCATCCTATGGAACTGTCTTACAGCTAGTCCTTAATAAAATTGTAAAATAACAGAAATCAAAAATTCAGAACAAAATAAATAACATAAAATTGATTTGAAACTAACTAAACTAAGAGAGAGAGAGAGAGAGAGAGAGAGAGAGAGAGAGAGAGAGAGAGAGAGAGAGAGAGAGAGAGAGAGAGAGAGAGAGAGAGAATAATGTGTTAGAAAAAAAGTAATAGTTATTTGTTAGCTGAATAAGACATGTTATTATTTTGTGCGCAGTTTTCATGTGGACCTCATGCGCACTTTCAGTGCTGTAGGAAGTTCGGTGCTGACGGCCAGCTAGAAGGAGTACGTACCGAATTCCATCTGACCACAGACAACACAGATGACCACAGACAACACAGATGACCACAGACAACACAGATGACCACAGACAACACAGATGACCACAGACAACACAGATGATCGTTTAACCAGCGTAGGCTACTCCATCTTTCTCTGTTCTCAGCAGCCCTGATGGCTTCGTTCAGTGTCAAGCCAATCCATTCTCCAATGTTGTCCTCAAACCTCTTTTTTTTGGTCTCCCTCTTCTTCTGCCACAGTGCAAGGACTATTACTGCTGCTGCTACTACTACTACTACTACTACTACTACTGCTGCTGCTGCTACTACTACTACTACAACAACAACTACAACAACTACAACAACAACTACAACAACAACTACAACAACTACAACAACAACTACAACAACATAATGGACACACTTGCCTTAAGGGGTCTGATGACCACCAGAGTTTCAATGTTGGTGGTTGGAGCAGGACCGTAACTCGTTCCTTCGATCGCCATTGTTGTTGTCGTCGCCGCCTCCGCCGCTGATGTTGTTGTAGTTACAGCTGTGTAGCTGTGGCTGCTGACGGTGGTTTAAATAAGGCACCAAAGACAAGGCACACGATGTCCAACTCAGAAATAAGTAATCAAATCACTATCAAATCGGAATCATTGTCACTTGGTCGTACACCGACCTTGGAATTAACATCAATGTAGCTGATAGTACAAAGAAAACAACTTTTTGAATAAAAAAAAGATGGTGAAGTATTATGCAGAATATACAGAGTTCACAACGAAAATAAGATTTTCTTTCACCCACAACTCGAAGACATCTCGTCAAATCCTTCTCGACACCGGAAAGCACTGTTATACTAGTAATTTAAGGTTGTTGTTGTTGTTGTTGTTGTTGTTGAACACGGTTGTATTCATCAGATTAACTTAAAGTTTAAACTTAAATGCAATGGATGTAACTGCATAGTTTTGAATAGATATATGCATACATTTACTGAGTCAGTCTAAGAAAACGTAACTCTTTACGTAACTCTGTACCTAACACATTAATGAAGAATTTGACAGCAGCTACTTCAAAAGAGTCTGGAATTTTGATAGCATCCGTTTTCAACAAACTACTCCAAGAGCATCTCACAACTCCACACAGCGCAACGCTCTGCTGGCCAACACATCGTTCTCGTCAAGGCAATGGGCAGACAATATGGATTATCACAAGATATTAAACTGTAAATATCATTCTGTGTCCCCAGAACCATTCCGGCGTTTAGGGAGGGAAGCGTTTGGGACCTCCCTTTTGTCTAGGCCAGCTTAATCAAGGCGGTGCATATCTTCTCTCCCTCCCCGGCTCTATTGAGATCCAGGTATAACCCATTCACAGCTGGGTGGACTGGGGTGGGTCGTGCGCTTGTTTCAATCTGTTTGTGTCGTTTGGGGGTTGTCTTCCTAGCATGGTAACCCATCCAAGCACTAAACCTTCCCGACGTTGCTTAACATGAAAAACATGGCTAGCGGGTGCTTGTCACTTGGTCGTACACCGACCTTGGAATTAACATCAATGTAGCTGATAGTACAAAGAAAACAACTTTTGAATAAAAAAAGATGGTGAAGTATTATGCAGAATATACGAGTTCACAACGAAACTGCCCAAGCCACAACACTACTGCAGCACGCAGTTGTTTATAACAACGTAAACTGTGAAGAAACCTTACTGCATCTTTTGTGGGATTGCTGTAAATGCCAAAATTATTGGATTGAAATTCAAAACTGGATCACTGATACTTTCCCGCATTGCTCAGGTTTTATACTTTCACGGGAACTAACTATGTTCGGAGTTAATAATGATACAAAGACTGACAATTTATTGATCTCTTCTTGTTGACAGCCAAATACAATATCTTTTGCTCCAAACAGAAGGCAGTGCCACCGTCGCTAACCTCTTTTCTAATAAGACTCAAACAATATTTTGAGGCTGAAAGAGCAAAAGCTTTTATTAACCCCGGCTCCCGTTTTTTCTTCCGACTGGATGTTGTATAGAAAAGCCTTTGAATAGTAAAAAAAAAAATGTACAGTGATTTCTTGTGTGCCGTATACTTTTTTTTCTATTTTTTTTCTTCTTCTACTCCTGAAATGTTAAATATTATATTCCAAATACTTAAGACACGATATATTCTACTAGGCTGCTCTTGGAACTGCGAAAAGGCATTTACATGCTTCTAGTGTTCATAGATTCCTGCTTGGATGTACGCTTGTCTCTGTTTGTGTGATTTTTTGTTTACTATAAACTAGAAAATGTATGTTTTTGATGTTGTATATGTACGTATTGTGATTTATTAAATTTAAAAAAAACAACAAAAAAAAAAAAAAAAACGTAAACTGTTGGTATTTTGTAAGTAAAACATGGACTAACAAGTCAGTACCTCTAGCTTTAGGCATGTCTTCATGGAAAGGAACGTCTCGCTATACTAAATCAAACAACAGCATTGAGTTTTGTAGCCTACTATACAACAAATAATATTGAAAAAACTGAGGGATAAGGTTACATAAACTAAAAGGAGGCTATTTTGGACAAGAACCAGACAAAACAGTACAATTCCATTTACTATAGGCCTACAACAAGGCGTTGTATTTAGAAGCAAGACCACGGGAATGCTGAGACTGAGAATGCTATTTCTGACGTTGCCATGTTTGATGTAGCAAAGCTGTTCATTATCACCAGCCCTCTCCCTTCAGGCACGCTGCGGCATTTTTGGCTAATGAACTAACTCACAAAGGTCGGGGTCGTACCAAACTAATGATCGGCCTACTAGCTCAGCATCTGTGCATGTGCGAGATCCGTAGCCGTTGACTGATTGATTGATTGATTGATTGTTGCTTTAGGTCCAGCGGACTCTTCCGAGCCAAATCAGGACCGGACAACCCCCAATCCGCATAAAAGATCTGCCGAAACAACCCTAGTGGGAAAATTGAATGCCCACCACCGGCCAGTCACTTTACAATAAAGACATCCCACGCAGGGGACGGCTGAGGCTTTACCCCAACTACTCGAACCCCCGGTTACAAAAACAAAATAGAATACAAACATCATTATAAATCATCAACAAAACACATACATATAAAATGCCCATAGTGCTAAATAATAACATAGGAAGCCCTAGTAACCACCCGGCAGAAAGCGTCCAACACTCCCAAGCTGATCCAACAGACCTCATACACAAACAAGGAGTCTTGTCCAGGAAGAGTTTTCAAGAAAAAAGGTAGGTCATTGATCTAGAGAAGAAGAAGATAGTATAGCAGAGTGATAGGACAGATCAGGAATGGGAAAGAGCAAATGAGGAAGACAGCGACAGTGGGAATTTAAAGCACTAAATTTCCAGGAATTGGGGATACTATTTATACTGAAACCCCCGGCACTCCAACGGGGGTACTGTTGCCGCAGTGAATCAGTCATGCCTACAAAGGCAAGACAGGTTTTCAACTGGGGCTTTCACTTTTCCCTGTATAGGTTAGAACAATCTACAATGGCTAGATTGCTCATGACCCCAAGGGGTTCCGTAGCCGTTAGAAACATTTATGAATTCCTATCTTTTTTTTTTTTAAGTCTATTGTGTTACATTTCAGTGTTAGGCTTTATTCCGCCACTTCGACCACAGCGAGTCTCCCATTACATTTGTTATTGTTTAGTGTTTTTTGTTTTGTTTTAAACCATCTCAGTTTGCTAATCCACGGATCCATCGCTTCCAGATGTTTTCTTTATGTTTATCTTGTTGCTAATTAATATGAACAGCAACAACTAATCACTAAACGTCGCATCCGCGCACTCAAACAGATGAGCGTCTGCAATGAGCAGTACATGACAATGCGCACCTAGAGTAGCCTTACTTCTTTCGGAGCGCTACAGGCGCACACAGTTAAACCCAGGCCGTACGCAGAATAGGCTACGCACACACTGACTGCATAAGCTACAACACATCGCTTTGACTAAGCAGGCCTACAAAGACAATTCACGGCGACAAACGCGTTTTTTTGTTTTTAAATGTGTGTGTGCGTGTGTGTGTGTTTGTGTGTGTTTATGTATGTGTGTGTGCGTGTCGTGTACGTTTGTGTGATTTATCGGAGATATTTCATGTCCATAATGGGTAATAAACTCTTCTATGATCATATTATCTACGGTACAAATGTCGAAAGATGACTTCAAACTCACTTAAAAAAAACCCAGGACGTAGATTAACAAAACAAACACTGTCACAGTATCAGACCACAAACGTGACTGGTGACACTGAGATTACAGAACTCCTAAATCTCAGGCGCGCCAGTATCGGGACGTTACATTACATTACATGATTATTGCTTTAGGTCCTCTTCCGAGCCAAATCAGGACCGGACAACCCCTGATCCGCATAAAAGATCTACTGAAACAACCCTAGTGGTAAAACTGAAGGCTCTCCACCAGTCAGTTACTTTACCATAAAGACATCCCACGCAGGGGACGCTGAGGCTGTACTCTAATTTATCGAACCCCCGTTTACAAAAACAAAATAGAATACAAACATCATTATAAATTATCAACAAAACACATACATATAAAATGCCTACTAGTCTCCTCTCTGAAAATCCTTACCGGGAAGAGAGGGGACTATAAACTGAATAAAAAAAAAATAATAATAACATCATAGGAAGCCCTAGTGACCACCTGGCAGAAAGCGCCTAATATTCCCAAGCTGATCCAACAGATCTCACACACAAATAAGGAGTCTTGTCCCGGAAGAGTTTTCAAGAAAAAAGGTAGGTGACTGGTCTATCGAACAAGAAGATAATCATATCAGGGCCGGATCCAGGGGGGGGGGGGGTTACCTGGGTTCCGGAACCCCCCCTCCAAACTAAAAAAAAAATTAATTAATTTTGTTTTATGCAAAGAGGTTTAATTTTTTAAAAATTGTTTTTAAAACATTGCAGTTTTTATTCACTTTTGGTCCAAGGTACAAATAGTTATTTATAGACAATTCAATGGAAATCCATTTCAAGGGATCCGTTGAAACGTCCAAAGCGTTTTCCCGTTGAAACGACCAAGTAACCCAACCCCTAAGCCTAAATTAGTAAATGCAGCCATATTTTCCTGTTCTGTCCGCAAGCCTCTTCCAGCACCTTCACCTTGATACTGCCCTAATCCCCCAAAAACGACTTTTTAGAAATATTAATTAAGATGCTAAGTTGATAATTATGAACTATAATCGTTGCCTGGTTTGGTGAAGTCAGCAAAATGGCAAATGCTTTGACAACTGATGTTATTGTTCCTCGTCAAGCATCCCGACAGACTCTCCGTGACAACCAACCTGCGGCCACTCCAGAAGAATATTTCAAGATTAGCATTGCCATTCCTTTCTTGGAACACCTGTCAACCGAATTGGACTCGAGGTTCAAAAATGCTGACCTAGCAAGTTGATGGTCTCTGTCTGGTGCCAAGCACTTTAATAGACAACAAGGATGGTTTCATGCAGGTTCCAGAAGGGGTGAAGACACTGGCAATGTTGTGGGAGTCTGACCTACCAGACAACGCTACCCTTGATGCAGAATACCAACGGTGGGTTTGCAAATGGCGAAGTGCTGCTGAGAATGCGACAGCTATCATCCCATCCACGGCATCAGAAGCACTGAAACATTGTGACGGGGATTTTTATCCCAACCTGTTCATCATGCTAAAGAACCTTTGCACCCTGCCTGTCACTACTGCCGAGTGTGAGCGTTTAAACAGTCAGTTGCGCAACCTGAAAAACTACCTGCGCTCTACAATGGGGCAACAGAGGCTCAATGGACTTGCTTTACTGAAAGTGCACAGGGATGTTGATATTGACTTCAAAGAGGCAGTGAACTGTTTTGCCAGAAGATACAATTCACAAATGGTACTAATGCCGGAGAACCTAGTGCAGCAAGACTGAAAGTGAAAGCAGGGCGGTGATGTTCATAAACTACAAGGTAAAGCTTTATACCGTTAACGATCGACAAAAAGTAGTGAATAATAATTAATAGTATACAAAACATCTCTGCTGATAAATAAATGTTTGTGTGTGTGTGTGTGTTGTTGTTGTTTTTTTTTAAGGGAGGTGCAGAGGATAATTTTTGTACCTCAGAGTTTGTCAGTTCAACTGTTAAAAAAGCTCAAAGTCCCAGACCATCACAAATGGCTTTTTAAAGGTTCAGATAGCACCAGATTGCACCATTTTGCATCCTTGAAAAAAAAAATTCCGGGGTGGCATGCCCCCGGACCCCCCTAGAAGGCTCGGCGCTTCGCGCCTTCGCTGAACCTGTAACCCCCCCTTCGACATTCCCCAGGTCCGGCCCTGCATATAGTATAGCAGATTGATAGAACAGAGCAGGAATGAGAAAGAGCAAATGAGAAAGACAGCGACAGTGGGAATTTAAAGCACTAAATTTCCAGAAAGTGGGGATACTATTTATACTGAAACCCCCGGCACCCCAAAGGGGGGTATCGGGACGTGAACGGATTGGAGATCTCTCTGCACACTAATAATGCATTATAAGTAGACCTATTTAGAGTGTGAACAGATTGGAGATCTCTCTACACAGTAATAACGCATTATAAGTAGACCTATGTAGAATGTGAACGGATTGGAGATCTCTCTACACAGTAATAACGCATTATAAGTAGACATATGTAGAATGTGAACAGATTGGAGATATCTCTACACTAATAATGTAGAATGCGCTCCACTCCGCTCACCTCCCTATATCGACGCGCGCCTGTGATATAAAATAATTGTGGCTCTTCTCCCCATTGATGCACCTCAGACAGGATGGTGGGCCCGCGAACCCCAAGGCTGGTCTATAGCGTAATGTGTTATTATGACATTGCACAGCTGTTGCCATCGATAGATAGCCGAACGTGCAAATGATATACCACATACACATGCACACACGATCACGCACACACCCACACACCCACACACACACACACATACACACACACATTTTGACAATTTATTCAGAATTTTGGACAGAGCACTAGTATACAAAGCATCGCCTTCTGATAGGGATATATAACATTGAAAGCAACGGCGCAGGAAGAAAATGAACTCACAACCACGTACGCCCCCAAACAACTTTGACACTGGCATAACGGACACACAGGAAATTTTTTAAATTTTAATATGAAATATGGACAAATGGATGATTAATTGAATTACATGGATAATTCTGTGGCCATTTATTCCATTACAACACAAGTTAATTGCTTTTATTTGAATGAGTGAATGAATTAGTCTCTCTCTCTCACACACACACACACACACACACACACACACACACGCACACACACGTTCACGTTTTTAAAAGTCTACACTGAAATACAGGTAGAAGTCGAAATACGCCCAAAAGCAGTCACACACAACACATATTGAGTAGCACCACATCATAGGAAGACAATTGAGTTACAGTAGTTGACTAATGATAGCATTGCAAAGAGCGAGCGCACCTGTACGTCCTGTGAACATAACCACTCACCCTGCAGACATACAATGTGACACAGCTATGCACACAGCTAACTCTGATCCTAATAGATAACTCTGATCGTAACGGCTAACTGATTTTAGCACTCTGATTTAACAGCCAACTCTGATTGTAGCAACCAACTTTGATTGTAGCCAACACTGATTTAACAGCTTATTTCTGATTACAGCAGTTCACTCTGATTGTAACAGCTAATTAACTAATTGTAACAGCTAACTGTTATTGTAACAGCTAACTCCGATTGTAAAAGTTATCTTCAATTGTAACAGTTAACACCGATTGCAACAGTTAACTTTGAGTGTAACAGTTAACTGTGGTTGCAACCGTTTTGTAACAGTTAACTTTGATTGTAACAGTTCACTAACTTTGATAGCAGGTAATGTCACAGTTACAATTAATGCACCACATAAAAACTCACAACTTTGGAGATTTAAAACAACCAAACCAAACTCGCAATGCATGGATACAAAAAACAAAACGTGGAAACTGCAATACAAAACCACGATGCCCAAACCGTAGATGGAATTTCGTATTAGGTATTATGATTTTAGCGAAATACATGTATATAATCTGCTGTGTATCATTTCCTGTTAGCTCTGCCTTGTCTTGTTATAAATAGGTACGCTTACTCCGAAGAACAATCTTAAACTAAGACAATTTCTTGAATAACACTGGGAAGTTCTTAAAAAAACTAAAACCATTTAGTCTGGGTAGAAAGAAATAACGTGAAACTGCCAGAGAGAACCAGACTGCACACACCGACAGCCACTGGAACTGCGGCAGTGTTATGCGAACGCGCAGCATCAATCACCCAGCGCTGCCTTCACCCCGTTAACACACACACACTACTTACTAAGTGCTAGTCGGGCACG
Organism: Oncomelania hupensis; assembly: GCA_036898135.1. Lineage (NCBI taxonomy): Eukaryota > Metazoa > Mollusca > Gastropoda > Littorinimorpha > Pomatiopsidae > Oncomelania > Oncomelania hupensis. The sequence goes on from CM072524.1 coordinate 31,914,444, forward strand.
CGCAGGTAGCAAACGGAGTGACTTTTCCTCGGCCCGGAGGATCCAAACGTACGGCTCAGCAGGCTGTGATACTATACAGTTAGTTTATACGCTCTTCCTGCCTCTCTGTACCTGCCTCGATCATTTCACAGTCCACACATCTGTATTCCACATACAGACAGGAAATTTGTTGTTGTTAAGCTGTGTTCAATGTTTGTGGAATTGGATTTTCTAGATCAGGTGGCATGTACCGTGTGTGTGTGTGCGTGTGTGCGTATGTAGCGAAATACACGTATAGGGAATCTTTTAATCTGTCGTATTGAATTTCCTTCAACAATCTTATTGTGTCTTCTTAATGCGTTCAGAATTTGTTCATTCAGCTATAGTGATATCAGCTATTCAGATTGAGACAGTGTATTGCCAAGTGACATACAATGCACAAGCAAAAACCCCTGACCGTGGGGCACATTTCTTACATTGCGTTAACACAGTATATATCATATATTATATATTTGGGCTTCATCAGGAATTGTATCTCCTGTTTCCACTTATCCCAAAGTAGTACATACATGGCAACATTACGCTTGTTATAAGAAAAAAATACCAAAAGGGCGGGCAAAGAACAAAAGAAACAGAAAATCCAAGATAATACACCACAGCATCTCAACAATACGCAAACAAAATGAAACTGTGATAATAATGTATCATACACATACTGTACCACATACACCAAGTCCTATACCACATACACCAAGTCCTATACCACATACACCAAGTCCTATACCACATACACCAAGTCCTATATACCACATGTACATACACCAAGTCCTATAACCACATACACCAAGTCCTATACCACATACACCAAGTCCTATACCACATACACCAAGTCCTATACCACATACACCAAGTCCTATACCACATACACCAAGTCCTATACCACATACACCAAGTCCTATACCACATACACCAAGTCCTATACCACATACACCAAGTCCTATACCACATACACCAAGTCCTATAACCACATACACCAAGTCCTATACCACATACACCAAGTCCTATAACCACATACACTAAGTCCTATACCACATACACCAAGTCCTATACCACATACACCAAGTCCTATATACCACATGTACATACACCAAGTCCTATAACCACATACACCAAGTCCTATACCACATACACCAAGTCCTATACCACATACACCAAGTCCTATACCACATACACCAAGTCCTATACCACATACACCAAGTCCTATACCACATACACCAAGTCCTATACCACATACACCAAGTCCTATACCACATACACCAAGTCCTATACCACATACACCAAGTCCTATACCACATACACCAAGTCCTCCACAACTACATGTAAACCCCTTCCTACACAACACACCCACACACATGTCGGACACACAACAACGACAACAACAATACAAAGATGACAAATTATCATAAAATGACACACTCACTCCATTACACATCGTGGTAAACCATTTAAAAAACAAAAAGCAAAACCTAATTACTTAACATGGGAGGCACGGTGGTCTTTCAAGTCTGAATGTCGTTTATTTATTGAAGCAACGTTTAACGCCTGTCATCATTCCTTGTAAGGGGTCATACAGATTTGTGGAATTGAAATTGAATTGAATTGAGTGGTCGGAGAGAGAGAGAGAGAGAGAGAGAGAGAGAGAGAGAGAGAGACAGACAGACAGACAGACAGACAGACAGACAGACAGACACAGAGAGAGAGAGAGACAGACAGACAGACAGACAGAGTGTGTGCTAATGTTACAAGCGAAGTCTGGTGCTCCCTGACATTGCAGCTGGAAACTAGCCAAGAGTTCCACTATTTTTCAAAACTGTGGTAAATATGGATGGAGCAATGCTTTAAAGGGGACCGCCCCCCCCCCCCCCTCCCCCCCCCTAAGGACACATCCTTTTACATTCACAGCGAGTGTTACCCCACTGAAAAAATCAGCGTAAAAAAATCTTTCAACAGCAAAGTTATTTTTAAATCAATAATATGTCCAAGTTTCTGTGCTTATTAATGGCAGCCCCTAACCAAAGCCGGAAAAGTAGTGGCCACATCTTATGAGTGTAGTGGCCACACCTTATGAGTGTAGTGGCCACACCTTATGAGTGTAGTGGCAACATCTTATGAGTGTAGTGGCCACATCTTATGAGTGTAGTGGCCACACCTTATGAGTAGTGGCCACACCTTATGAGTGTAGTGGCCACACCTTATGAGTGTAGTGGCCACATCTTATGAGTGTAGTGGCCACACCTTATGAGTGTAGTGGCCACGTCTTATGAGTGTAGTGGCCACACCTTATGAGTGTAGTGGCCACACCTTATGAGTGTAGTGGCCACACCTTATGAGTGTAGTGGCCACACCTTATGAGTGTAGTGGCCACATCTTATGAGTGTAGTGGCCATACCTTATGAGTGTAGTGGCCACGTCTTATGAGTGTAGTGGCCACGCCTTATACAAATATCATGATATAATTACAAATTTCATAGGATAATTACAATTATCAAGGGATAATTACAACTATCATAGAAAAATTACAAATATCTTTGCGTTACCCTGTTTAATTTTCAGTTTTGGCTAAAGTAATCCGTCTGGAAATGCGCCAAAACCGAAAATTTTAATTTTCACTTGATAATAACAATTTTAACGTGTTAATAGTAAATATATCATTGATATTTGTGATTATCCCAACACTTGTTAATTATCGTTATCACTGATACCTGTAAATGCAAGTTTTGGCTCTAGTAAGCCACCTTATCCAGAATTAAGCATGATCAAGTAAAAATTGTAATTATTATGTCATAATTACCATTTTCAGTTTTGACCCAATTCCAGGGGGATTGCAAGAGCCAAAACTGAAAATTAAACAGAATAACGCGATGATATTTGTAAATTTTTAAAAATGATAATTGTAATTATCCCTTGATACTTGTAATTATTCCGTGATATTTGAAACTATCTCATGATATTTGTAATTATCAGGTTTTGGCGCTAGTAGGCCGTCATAGTATCTTGTTGTTGTTTATCATACGACAGCGGGAGGCTGGACCTTGGTGTGGTTATTCCTGATTTAGACTTGCCCTGTATACCTGTATCGGTTACTGGTTTGTGATGTTTTAGGCCTGTGGCTGTATAGGAATTCTGAGATGCCATTGTTGCCTTCAGGTAAGCATCTTGGCATTTGTAACCCATAAATTATAAAACTGATCCCATACCAGGAACAAAGTGAGAAGAAGAAGAAGAAGAAGAAGAAGAAGAAGAAGAAGAAGAAGAAGAAGAAGAAGAAGAAGAAGAAGAAGAAGACTGTCTTAAAGAAGTTAAGTTAACTTATACTTAAGAAGACTACTGTTTGTTTGTTTGTTTGTTTGTTTGTTTTTAATATAAATTATTTCATTTTATTTTCATACTTTTTTTGTTGTCTAAAATCACATTGTTGTGAACAGACGTGAAATTAAAATATTGAATTGAAATATTGAATTGAAGAAGAAGAAGAAGAAGAAGAAGAAGAAGACTAATAAAAAAAATCGATTATTCAATATTTATTACATGAAGGAAATTATTGTAGCATTATTCTTTATCATCTTGGTGAAAAAATACAGCAGCCTTTCTTTTTTTTTTTTGGGTGGGTCCGATTTGTGCAAAATTTTATTCTAAACGACCACCGACCGTTTTAAAAGTCGTCTGCTATAAGACAGCAGCCTTAGTCGTTTTGAGCGCTACAGACGTATACAATCAAACCTAAGTAGCCTAACTAGCGTAGAGTACACATAAACTGACTGTATAAGCTTCAATGTGTCACTTTGACCAAGTAGGCCATCATATTCAATGCCTGTGGTCAATGCGCTGCATTGCCTTTGTAATGGTTTAACCTTTATTTTCTACGACGTCCTGAAAACCTTTTTTTCAAAGGCTTATTGGATAGCTTTGACTTCAGCCATTTGAATGACTAAACTGTTGTTTGACCATATCATCTATAGTGTACACCTGTCAACAAATGGCTCCGACTCATAGTAAACGAAGACTGCAACAGGCACAGAAGAGACGTAACATGCGGATTGGTCAGTGAGAAACCACAGTTACTTCTGAAACAACGTCCTAAAGCAGTATGGAAATTAAAACGGTTTAAAAGACCCCAGTCATCATCATCATCATCATCATCATCATCATCATCATCATCATCATCATCATCATCATCATCGTCATCATCATTATTGCTGTCAAGAAGACCATCGCGATGTCTAGATATATATAAATTGCTTAGCAGGAAGTCCTTCTTCACCTCTACTGTAAAGTTTGTCCGGTATGGACGCTGATCTGGGCAGGTGCTGGGCGCTGCGGATCAGCCTGCTGTGCGCTCAAAACCCGCGAAATCGTTATAGCCGACATTTCCTTACCGAACGTTTAACCGTTTCTGAGATAAATAAATAAACAAAATGTCCACAAACTGCAATAGCCTCATTCCGCGCGCGGTTTCAACCCGTGTCAAGAACGTGCCGTTCCGTAATACCGCAAATTTTGTTTTATTTCCATTCAAAACACTGTTGCACTCATGTCACCAATCTTACAAAATTTTGTGTTTAACTAATTAAATTTGATTAATTAAAAATCGAATCGAGGTTTCAGCATGTTTTCCCATATAGACCAAAAAATTGATGGTCTTTACATGAAGCCTTGGTAGCTCACTTAGTAAGACATTCGCCTACCGTGCAGGCAACCCAAGTTCAAATCTCCCGCGGGCGATATTTTTTTTATTTTATTTTGTTTTACACTACAATATGGATATTTTTCTTTTTAATTTAGGCTTTTTATTTTTAACTTATTTATTATTATAATAATAATAATTATTATTAGTATAATTATTATTACTATTGTTATTATTATTATTATTATTATTATTATTATTATTATTATTATTATTATTATTATCTTATATCAAATTTTATTTTAAAACCTTGGTGTTTTTTATGATTTCTATTTGTATTATTCTATATTCAATATTATTATTATTATTATTATTATTATTATTATTATTATTATTATTATTATTATTATTATTATTATTATTATTATTATTATTATTACCAAGGATCGGGATGGGGTGTTACGTGTAGGTTAAAGGGGGCTACGGGTAGGTATAAAGGGGCATGGGTAGGCATAACGGGGATATAGGGGTATATATAAGGGGGTATGGTGATGATCGATTCCTTTCATCCATACCTGCGAAACGATCAATGGAGAAGTATCAAGGAGGGTACAGGTAGGTTACAAGGGGGGTACGGAAGGTATGAAGGGGGTATGGGGATGTATCAAGTGGGTTCGGAGAGGTATCAAGGGGGTATGGTGAGGTATCAAGGGGGATATGGGGAGGTATCATCGTCCAAATGAAACTCGCAGACAACAGTTGTCTCTCTGTCTACATTTTAAACAGCAACCTGTGTACCCTGGCTTGCCAGGGTACAAAAACCACTAGTCTTTGATAATGTTGTTGCACTGCTTCTTCAATTACAACATTCATACTCTCTCCTCTCTCTTAACACACACACACATACACACACACAGACGTACATACATACACTCACATATACTTGTTTAGACCGCGTTGTTGTGACTTTTGTGAAACGCCACATGCATTGTGTTGACAATGGGTCATATTTTGTCCCCTTTTAAAAAAAAGTACTTTTAAGTGTTCTAATGCTAATGCTAATCCTAACCCTTAATATAACCCTTACCCTAACTCTAAAGGAACACTCTTTTGACACCGTCAAAAGAAAAAAAAAGGACGTATTCTCAAGTGTATGTCACAAGAACGCCGTCTAAGCATAATCACACGCACACCCACATACACACACACACACACACACACACACAGACACCACCCACACCTCCACAACCACACCCCCACTCACACCCACACACCCTTTCACACCCACACTCACCCAAACACACACACACCCACACACACACGCCCACACACACCCACACCCACACACACCCACAGACTCACTCCCACACACACCAATACACGTAAATCATTTCCTGAACTCTTTTGGTGGAAGGAGATGTAGGCGTCATATAGGGATAATTGAAGTCAAGTCAATAGTTTTAAAGGGTTCTAAGCCATCAGAAACACCTTTTGTGGGTTCCATTGACTTGACTTGGGAAATTGCATCGTCGTCGCATGAATAGATGATGTAGTGGGCAATAGTTGCTCAAACCCACCGCTAAGTTTGGAAGGTTAAACGTCTCTTTCTTGCTGTGCAAACAAAACTGTGCCTACTCTAACACACTTCCGTTGCGGTGCTATGTTTAGAATCAACCTTGGTGCTGTTAATAGACAGACAAACAATCGGTTGCCTATTTCACCAATTTGTCAAATTGAAAAGCCTTTTCACAACTTCGGCAACATTTTCCGAATTCGGGTTCTCGTCAAGCGATTGTCGATTTCACGAAATCTGTAACTCAGCTGCCGATTTCAAGAATTCGGAAACTTGACGATTTCGTTACGATACATAAGACTGTTTTTAGCCTTTTTTGAAATCTAGATTTTTTTAAAACAAATCTTTGGGTAGACCATCTTCATTACCCCCGCCTTTACCCTCCTCCTCCCCCCACATTCACACACTCCACCACTTCAGCATAAGCAGAGGTGTGGCTATATTTAAGGAAGCTTGTCTTGACTTTTGTGTGTGCTCAAAACGTACAGTGCGAGCAGAAAATAGATCAGCATCAATGTCTTGCAAACACATTGAAGTAAAATATTCCCTTTGATGATGATGATGATGATGATGATGATGATGATGATGATGATGATGATGATGATGATGATGATGATGATGTAGTCTTGTGTAGCGCAGGTCTCCACAAAAACAGTTCATGCTCATTGCGCTCCCCCCAAAAAATTGAGGGGGAAGGACGGAATGGCTATGAGATGCTCAAAGGATAATTATATACACTATATACAGTGATGTCGTGTTCGTCGGCAAATCGGCCATTCACCGATAAAATTCCAAAATGTCCGAAAGAGTCATGTTCTGATCGGCCCGCGGTCCTAAGGTTTTACGCCTCAATCGGCCACCCTTTGTCCGGTTTTTGTTTGCTTGTCTCATGTCTGTTTCGTCGTTATTGCTTCTGGCCATATTAATTTCCTTTCGGATAAATAAAGGTGTTATGAGTTATTGTTGAACATTGCATATCGGAAGCGCCAATCAGACGACACATGCATTTGCAGAGAGAGTTAGAGTAACTCCCCTTGTTGCGAACAGCGTGCTTCCGGCAATAAAACTTTTCCTTTTCAAAATGCCGCCGAAAAAGAAACCGAAGCTTATCAGTGGCCTCTCGTTTAGTGTTGGAAAGAAGTCAAAATGATGGCCGAAAGATTTTCAAAATGTCCTAAAGGTTTGTGACTGAATCGGCCAAATGACCTATGCTAAACATTTCTAACAACATCACTGTATATATATACAAATTAGTTCACTGTGGCAGATGGCCATTGATGAAACTTTTTTTTAAAGGTAAGTCTTCAAGGATTTAGATAGCCATTGATGAAACTTTTTTTGAAAGGTAAGTCTTCAAGGATTTCATGAAGGCTTCTGCTGACTGCGACTGCTTCAAAGCCAAGGGCAGACCGTCCCACAACTTTGGGGCAAATGCGCCCTAGCCCAGAGCTTTGTTGTTTTTCGCGTCCTTTGTGTTTATACACACGTATTTATTCCTTCAGTACTTTATGTTATTAGTATTTATCTTTGCATATGGACATTTGTTTTTGTACATGTAAACGTGCGTTGTAT